>JASXSY010000159.1:0-229317 GCA_034509805.1 Sipha maydis
GTTTTTGACGATATATATTTATACATAAATAAATGAATCATATATATAAATATGTGATTAAAAGGATTATATTTATTATTGTGGGAACGAAATTAATTCGAATGGCCACGCGCAAATCTCAGGTTATCCGCACGCGCGTTGGAGGGTAGGAGAAATGTAAAAAAATGCACTATCCGTCGTCCAAAGTCGTCGAACCGTTTCACGAGGATACTTAATTGACTTGTATAATACACCTACCCTCTGCAACGATTAGTGCAGTGGCGGTGCACCAGTTTCCCATGCATATATTTCGACTAGCATACACAATATATTTATACTTTATATAAGACCGTACACGGTCACCCTCTCACCGTACAATCAACTGTTTAGATTTCACACGACCCAGTGGTTCTCGTAAAACCGCGTAATAATTGATTTTTTTCCTTTATTATTATATTATTAACGTAACAATAACATATTCCGCGATACCCTGCGTAGACCCGTTTGTAAATACGAGTATAGCATTACAATTATCGTAGTGTACAAGTGTACATCATCGACGCATCAAACGTAGTAACAGAACTTCAAAATCGAAGATCGCAGTTTTCGACCGGCAGCTGGCCAATTGCATAGCGATCTCAAACGACGTACGTCGAAAAGTCCAGTAAATCATACGTACACAGTTATCGTAGTAATTGCAAATAATCTCACGGGGCAAGGGAAGACGGCTGAAAGTAACATGTTTTTTATAGACCACGTAATATAAAGCAAGTCTTGTGAAAAATAAATCAAATCTCTGTACAGCGCACCAACAGGATGAGGCACACTAGGAAAAAAAAAGTTTTTTAATAACATTTCTGTAGATTCTCAGTTGAGTAGGTAAGGTTTTTTTTTAATTTTCATTAAACTTCTCATTTAATTTTATGCTATAAGAAATGTTAATAAAGCTCAAAAACATAATTTAATGTAATTTAGTAGTTTATTTTGATTGTGAATATAGCTATAATATCTTGTAGTACCCAACATAAAAATTACCAACTAAAATGTATAAATTAGGTATTCGAAATATTCATGACAAATATTTTTAGCTAAGTGTCTCCGTAGTTTAAATATCTACGGTTATTACGGTTAAAAAAGGATTTTTTTTTACCAACAATTTGTTAAAAAAAAAAAAATGCGTTACACTGTGACTACAGTTTTAGCAATTAATTATATTCATAGAAATTTTCATACAATCGAGAATACATACTGAATAGCTAAAAATCATAGATAGTTCAGGACTTTAGTAAATTTAAGCTCAGAGAAGAGTCGCAAATTCTGAATAGCGCACCGTCCCCACGATCAAATATTTACTGTACTTACACCCCTATTGAATACGTTTCCGAAAACCATTTGAAAACGTTTTGACGCGTCATCATTTATAATATATAACCGCGACGGGTGAATCGGGGATTGTTAGCTTGTTCCAGTGCCGTAACTATCATAGGACAAATAAAGCAATGGCCCGGGGCCTCGAGAGCACTGAGGCTCCTTGGTATCGTTGGACAATTCTGAGATGACAGTTCTTCAAAATAATTAAAAACGTTGATAAATTTAATTCTTAAATTCTGATTGCGATCAGTATTAGAGAAGAATAATAATTCACACAATATGCCATATGTGTTTTTTTTTTTCTTATTTTCCTATTTGGATTTCTTTTTTACTTCGTATATTTTTAAGTTATTTTCGATTTACCATTTCATATGTATGCATTCACATTCGAAAGACCAATATGACGTGTATAATCAGAATTTCCATTAAAGATAATATCATCGAGGTGGTCTAGTTCATTTACTGCACCCGGAGCCCTTTCCTATCTGTCTCAGTGCGCCACTGCTGGTTTGTTCTGTACACTTTTCGAGCCTTTAATTCGTGATGGCCGAGCGGATGTACGGAAGTGAAAGTACATCACATTGCACACGACTGGTCGGGGATCAAATAATAAACGATACGCGCAGGTAAACCGTATCCTTTTCCGACCGACCGGTTAATTCGGCCACGAGTACCCGTATTTATTGTCTTTGCGGACGGTTTTTTTTTATTTTTACCTTTATGCACTGCGTGTATATAATCGAGTGGTGGTTTTTTTTCCGGGATTTCCGGTCCGTCGAACGATGCGCGTACGCAATGCGTATATAACAACACCGCGAGCCTTTTCGGCCGTTTTTAGATTTATGTGGAGCGCGCGCTCGAAGACTTAACCGCGCGCCCGGTCCGCCACGCGGGGTGTACGGCGCTGAAGGTGAACGCCGTGCAGTCCGAGCACTGGACGGCGCGAGGGCTGCGCTGCAAGGGCACCACGAAATCGAATTATCCGGGCGCGCGCGCGCACGCGTGTGTCTTGACCCTTTTTCCTGTTTCCGGTGTGTTCTCGGTCCATTTGTTTTCCGTACGACGCACACGCAAGCAGAAACGGACGAACGTTTTTAAAAACCGCAGCGCCGCCGCACAATGCGTACATACAATACACATATATTTGTGTGTGTATAGAACGAATACGTGTACACGCGCATCGTCCCCGGGCGCTTTTAAAATTTTCATTACGACGCATCCGGCGGCGGTGGCGGTGCTGCTGCTGCGGGCCGAGGAAGACGAGAAGAGCACGAGGCGGTTATGTGCGTACGTGTGCGATTCGACTTGTTTGTCCTGCCCGGCGCCCACCGGCCGCGTATGATTTACGCCTTGCGGATGTGTCTATTTTTCTATTTCCCCGTGTACACACACACAGACGAGAAACAACAATGGTACGCGCGCGCCAACATACGTGTACGACATCTATGTGTTGTGTACGTTACGTCTTACCCGCGACCAATCGATATTTTACGTTCGACGCGCGGTGTTTCGCCCCATGTCCGACGCGTTCGGATGCGTTTCTAACGGAACGTCAGTGCGTTATCATTGGGCCCAAGTGGGGCAGCGCCACGGCCCCCCTTCTCGAAACGCGCCTTGGACGGTTCTGAAACCACTTAATAAATCAATCCGTTGCTCGAGTTCAAATACGTACAATATTATTCATTTGATTATTAGATACGCGTTGATAAATATTAAAATAAATCTGATAATTTAAATCGAACGATTAACGACTACAACGATATAATCTGATAGTTATGGTTTTCAACTGAACTTTCTTTTCGCTTTTTTATAATTTATTAATCGTCCGTTTATTATTTATTTATAGTTTCATAGTAAATATTTACATTGGCCAGAACAATAATCCCCGGGGCCCTATCCTATATAGCTTCGCCACTGAGAGTATTACATGGTTTTCGGGATCGTCTGCGATATTATATGAACACGTTTACGTAGAGTTATCTGACGGCTAACATCTTAGTACCTGCGTGTCAGAAAAGAAAACATTTGAATTTTATATCCAAGCAAAGCCAATACGAAATAATTCAAAGTTGCACACATCAAAATAAGCTATTTACTATTCTATTTAAACTTTACATTGTTCACAATTACTTATATTTAAACGAACAAATTATCTGAAAAATTATGTTAAAACATAGTCCCTTCCATGGGATTTAAGATTTTTTTAGGAAAAACATTACAACTGTCTGCCAAGTATTTACGCACCGAATAGCTACACATAAAGCATATAATTTAGTTTTGAATTATTTTATTTAAGATAAAACACTAATAATCAAACTTAAACAATGTATACTGAGTAGATAATTGTTCTTCTGTATTGAAATCTACCTTTTAACATATATTTAATTCAAGTCGAGATATGAAAAAATTATTACAAAATAAAATAATTTTGATATTAAAAATAAATAATATTGAGCTAACCTCAACGAACACTGATAAGCATGTCAATAAATATGTGATCGATCAACTATTGATACTTTTTAAATTATGTTCTTCAATATTACCTGAAAACAGTAAATAATTTATGAATGAAATAATAATTTAAGAATTAATTTTAAAATAAAAAAACAAATAAAATATAATTTATTTTAATTTTTCTCATTAGTTCCGTAAGCCTTTTTTAATACAATTTTTTTTGTATAATTTTCTGATTTCTTTTGATGAATAAAGTTGAAAACTGTATCTCGTACACGCAGATTTAACGTACATTTTCTCAACCATTTACACCAGTGTTTCTTAGACTGTGTCCCACGAAACCAATGGGTTGCTTGGAGATCACTTTAGGATTCCACGAAACTCAAGGGTTTTTTAATCAAAATACTCCAAAAAAAAAAAAAAGTTTTAAAAAATGTTACTAAAAATCATAGGCGGCTAGTGGAAAATAGTCGTGTTATGCTCGCACATTTATAAAATACTATTATATTTAAATTTTACATGATAGTCAATGACAGTATGCAGTATATAATAAATAATAAGACCTATTGCCTTGTATTTATACAATAAAACAGATAAAATTACGGTTTGGTTTCAATATAGCTGTTAACCGTGCCTTACGATTTTCATAAAAGAAAACAGGGAAATTATAATTTCTAGGGGTTCAGCATGAAAAAATATTATGGTTTGGTGTTCCGTGATCTTAAAAGTTTAAGAAACATTGATTTAGACGGTAAATAATAGTTAACTCTGTTTAATAAAATAAATCAAAAAATTATAATACGAAAGACTTCCGGAACAGGTTCACTGTTCAGAACTCGATGGTATTCGATCGGTTACTTGACGAACAAGAAAAAGTGGGTTGATTTTAGTTTTAGATTTTTTCCTTTTTTTCTCTACCCACCAGTTGAACCCGAGAACGGTTGCGTCCGCTAGGTACTTCAAAATAGAGGTCATCAAAGTCTTTTTCCGTTACCGGGAACATAGGCGCCGACTTTTAGATATTAGCACGGTGATGAATAAAAAAACTTAATACAAACAGATATATTGGCGTCGTATATATACAAAAGCAAAACACTATTTTTATGTTTTACTTTCGATATATTCGAGGTACGGGGGCGATGCCACTCCGAAAATCAAAGTACGGGGACGATTTCCCTCTCGTGAACTCGGCGCCTATGACCGGGAAACGGGATCCCTGATATCCGTATCCGTCGGACGCGCACAGGTGGTCCGAAAGCGACGCGATCATCGGCGACTTGACCGCCGCGGACAGAAGTGGAGCGGAACGCGCGGACCGTCATCGGAATGGGGCTGTGCGAAAACCGTTCGTGTCGCCGTTTTACAGCGCGCGGAATATAATGTACCTGTACAGTACACGTTGCACGCGGTAACATCTGGCGCGTCGAGAAACAAAGACGTATTTGCATTATTTACGCCCGGTGTTACCCCCGGCCGGGCGCGTATCATCGCACCCCCCACACCAACCCCGTGGGTACGTTATGTCACGCGGGGCCCGCGGCACGATGACGGAAGGAAAAGTGTTGAGCGGCAAAGGCGCTGCGAAAATAATACGAATCGGCGAACCTGCACCGCCGCAACGGCGTAGTATATAAAACATTCGGTATTATAATAATAAATAAAATATTTAATTATTATACGCGTTTTCCAGACCGCACAGGTGTTGCGCCCAGGGAGAAAAGTCTGCACGCCCGTGCTCGTGGATAATATGCTTTCCCGGGCGGACGAGACGGAGAGCCAAAAACAATATCGCAACTCGAGGCGGGACGCAACGATATAAGCGTGTTATTTCATCATGACGTCAGGTGACTGAGGCAGCGGAAAACTTGAAATGAGAAAACCCCGCATTGTTGAAAGTCAACTTCGCAAAAGCCAAAAACATTCCCTGGCGCTCCAGTGACGTCTAATACGCACCTGTATTATACAACACCAATACAACGGTTGAAATCACTGCGGCACAACATTGTACATCATTTTCATAACAAACTTACGCATCAAAGCTTTTCCGACGTTTTGATAGAAATTTGTCACATGATTATTCTACAAAAATATTGAACAAATTTTGATTTGATTTTATTGTTATAAAATAATTTACAACACGGGGACAAGCTAATTAGATATCTCGTTAAAATGTTCAATGTACATAGTATGTCATGTTAATAATTAAAAATAGTTTCAACTTCAAGCAACTAATAAAATTATGGTCCAACAAGGAATTACAAAATAATAATAATAATTAACAGGAACAAACGTTTGTTATTAATGTTATATTATTATTTATAAATAATATTTTTCATTTCAATTTGATCAGTGAAATGAAATTAATTTCAAACCCTCGGTGCGGCATATTGCAATTTCAGTAATTCGTAATGTAATTGATCCTGAAAAATAAATACAAAATTAAAAAACTTTAAAAACATATTAAACAAATCCGTTTAATGAAACAGGTTAATAAAATAATATAATAATTTTATTAATATAATTAATTCATATTTTATATTTTAATTTTAATATTAATGAATGTTTTAATTTTATTAATATTTGTTTAATAATGTCCAAAATATGTATAAAAAAAAAAAAAAAAAAACATAATTTTACTAAAAAATTCAAAACGTTTTGTGAAGATAATTATATTGTTAAGATGAATATACATTTAAGTACTTCCTACTTCATGAAAATAACTATTTCGTTTCACATATACTTTTTTTTTTATGTAAGAGACTTCAGCATTGATGTTATTTTATCTCAACAATTATTTTCAAATTTCATTTACAATGTTAGAAAAAGACTACCTTTTAAACGCTGGTGATGATTCATCACACAAGACGATCATCTCCTTAAAAAGCAAAACCATTGATAGTCAGGTTCAAAATGTAAACAGTTCGTTTGTTTAGACACAACTGTCTAATCAATTTGGTCATACCAGAACCTTTATAAAGACTAATATACATATAAGATGTATTTTTATTTTTATTATGATTAGAATATAAAAAAAAAAACCAAATAATAAATAACTATTTCGTTTCACATATACTTTTTTTTTTATGTAAGAGACTTCAGCATTGATGTTATTTTATCTCAACAATTATTTTCAAATTTCATTTACAATGTTAGAAAAAGACTACCTTTTAAACGCTGGTGATGATTCATCACACAAGACGATCATCTCCTTAAAAAGCAAAACCATTGATAGTCAGGTTCAAAATGTAAACAGTTCGTTTGTTTAGACACAACTGTCTAATCAATTTGGTCATACCAGAACCTTTATAAAGACTAATATACATATAAGATGTATTTTTATTTTTATTATGATTAGAATATAAAAAAAAAAACCAAATAATAAATAACTATTTCGTTTCACATATACTTTTTTTTTTATGTAAGAGACTTCAGCATTGATGTTATTTTATCTCAACAATTATTTTCAAATTTCATTTACAATGTTAGAAAAAGACTACCTTTTAAACGCTGGTGATGATTCATCACACAAGACGATCATCTCCTTAAAAAGCAAAACCATTGATAGTCAGGTTCAAAATGTAAACAGTTCGTTTGTTTAGACACAACTGTCTAATCAATTTGGTCATACCAGAACCTTTATAAAGACTAATATACATATAAGATGTATTTTTATTTTTATTATGATTAGAATATAAAAAAAAAAACCAAATAATAAATAACTAAATTATTATACATGAAATAAAAAATAACTAAAGTGTTGCAATAAAAAAAAAAGTGTAAGTAATAGTTCTTTTTAAAAATATATCATTATTATCAGTATTCATTAATTATTAAAAATTCATTTAATATAAAACCATTTATATACAAATATATAATTATATATTTTTACTTTTAAATGCTAATAGTATTTTTTTTTTATTAAATTTCTTACATAATCATAAGTTTTAAATAACCATTTATTATCTGTAACTAATAACTTATTATTATTATTGGTAATTAGAAAATTATTTTATATTGTTTCTATAAAAATTAAAAAATAACTAAATACCTCAGCAGAAACTGAAGGTCTGATTTTCATCATTGCTTCATCAAAGTGTTTATTCTGGATGGCTAATTTTTTGTTTAGTTCATTTGAAGTTATATACTCCTGTAAGCATAAAATTCCCGCCTCTCGAACAAGAGCTGCCAAATCAGCTCCAGTAAAGTGTGCACATTTTTCGTTCTTACCAATTGCATCTAAGTCTACATCATCTGCCAACACTGGTTTTGTGCGGTTCTAAAATAATACAACATTTAGGTTAACTTTAGAAAAACCTAACTAAAATGTATCCTACTTTAGTCACAGCTCTAAGTATGTCTACACGTCCTTCTTCATCTGGCAATCCAACATATAAGACTTTATCCAAACGACCAGGTCTAAGTACAGCAGGATCAATCATATCTGGTCGGTTAGTTGCTCCCATAACAAATACACCACCACTTCGAGCACCTTCAAAGCCATCCATTTCAGTTAACAATTGATTAACAACACGTTGACCAGAACGACCATTCGCCTATTTATTTATTTACATATAATATTGAAAAACAAAATTAATACCAAAATTATACATACATCCATGTCACTTCGTTTTGGACAAAGTGCATCAATCTCATCAAAAAATATCACACATGGCTGAGAATTACGTGCTCTTTGGAAACATTGACGTACCCCTCTTTCACTTTCACCAACATACTAAACAAAAATGATATTGATTAACATTACATCAATTATATCCAAATGATATTAAATGATCTAGTATAACATTAAATAAAGACTTATATAAATTTAGTTTCAAATACCAAAAATAATTTATTATTTATTTTCTAAGCAAACTGAGATTTAAATTTACATTTAAAACTTAGAATTTATCAACAATTAATTCAATAGCTTTTGATTTCAAAAAAAAAAAAATAGCAACCAAGATACTAAAGTTGCAATAGTTTAAAAAAAAAGCAGTATAATACTTGCCAACTAAAATTTGGTAAGTGTTAGATGGTTTGGAAACAGTGAAATAATAACAAAAACAACAAGCATTTAATACTATTAAATTTATAATCTTCAATGATTTATACTTCAATATTGTAAATGATAGTCAAAAGAAAAGAAAAATTTTATCATACTACCTATTATACTTACCATATTCAATAGTTCAGGACCTTTAATAGATATAAAATTAATACCAGCTTCATTTGCAACAGCTTTGGCTAACAGTGTTTTACCACAACCTGGTGGTCCACATAACAATACTCCAGTAGGAACATCTAAACCCAATGCATTAAACTCTTTAGCATGAGTTACAGGAGCCTAAGATAAAAAATAAAATATTATAATATAATTGATCATAATCAATGGTATATAACAAATTTATATCAAAAAATCAAAAAGTAAAATTTTTCAATATACTGACCAACATAGCCATATGTAATTCTTGTCTGATTTTCTTTAAAGAACCTATGTCGTCCCATGTAATATTTGGCACAGTGACAAATCCCTCTCTTTTAGACGAAGGGACAACTTTCTTAAGGGCTTCTTTAAAATCGTCTAATGTGATTTGTGTTTGACTTACTTCATCTATTGAAATTATATTATCAGAGCGTAGCAAATTCAAGGTGTCTTTAATCATCGTATTCTTGTTACAACCTAACAGTTGTTCAGTTTCATCAGGTTTATCGACATTAGATATAACTTGTAATCTCTTTTTAATAGCTTCAATGGTTCTAATAAAATATTATAAAAACATTTTACTAAATAATATTTAAATAATTAATATATAACTTATAGCACTGAATTTCAGTATATTAAAATACTATTTATACAAAAAAATAATTAATGAAATTATAATAAAAATTTGCTACAACAAGCATATCATCTAATTATTATAAATTTATTTGAGCCATTCTAAATATCTAGTTTCATAGGTAGAAATTTTATTGTAAATATTAAATCAAAATTTTAAAAATAATTACAAAATTTTACAAATATTTTTTCAAATAGATCAAAAATATAAAAATTTTACTTAAATTCATTCTTTAACAATTTAAAAGTTTTTCTTTTTTATAATAAGCTTTTAGCACTTACAGTAATTATTATTCTATTGTACATAAGTATAAAATAGCTTCACATTTCATTTCATTAATACAGCTGTGTTTATATACTTGAAGATTAAATTCATCTATATTTTTCTTTAATTTTTTTTTTTTAAATTATTAAGCCAAAAGTAATAATTATAAAGTATTTAAAATTATATAATGCGATTATGTCCTTTTATTTATTAATTTTTATTTTTAAGACAATCCTACAAGAATATCAAAATATGAGTTTTGGAATAAAATAAAATTTTATCAACTAATTTTCTACCATAAATTATATATACTTTTCTTATTTAAATAAATGGATGAAAAATATACCTATTAGCTGATATAGTAGCTGCTTCTCTAGTAAGTGATTTTAAATCAGCACCAACATAACCTGGAGTTAATTCACTTAATCTATCCAAACTCACTGTTGGATCAATTCGTAAATTTTTACACATAAGATCTAACATTGCTCTGCGGGATTGTCTATCAGGTATACCAAGACAAACTTCACGGTCAAATCTACCAGCTCGTCTCAACGCTGGGTCTAAACTATCAGGACGATTTGTGGCACCAATCACAATTACTTTGTCGTCATCTTTTAAACCTTAAATAATATATAAATATAAATGAATATACAGACATGTATAACAAAGTAGTAATAACATATAGATAGTTTATTAAAAATAATTAAATATTTTAATATCAATAATCAATAAAAATAAAAGTTCTTGTTTATAACATTATTGTATAATATGTATGTACAAACATTAAAAACTAGTTTAAAAAAAAAAAAAAATCTCATCAGAAATGAAATGCATTTTTATAATTCAAGCTTGAACTTTTAATTTTATTCCTGTATATTTAATGATTGTTTATTATTTAAAAATTGTTAACTAGAAAACCATTTTTTATTTATACATATATTAGTATTATGTTTATGTATGTATATAATTTCATAATAGTAGTAGGTAGTACCTACTTAGTACAAAAATGAATAAAAAATCTTACTGTCTAAAGATGATAGTAATTGAGCTACGATTCTCCGTTCCATATCACGTGAAGTTGTTTCTCTGTGTGGAGAAATTGAATCAACCTCATCAATGAAAAGCACACAAGGTGCAGACTTTACAGCAGTTTCAAACAGTTTTCTCACTCGTTTTTCTGACTCTCCACTTATGCCAACAACAAGTTGAGGAGCAGCTATGCTTATCAAAGGTATCTTTAATTCCTATCCACCAACACAAAAATTGCTAAATATGATACAATACTATAGAAATAATCTTTAAATACATACTCCTGCAACTGCCTGTGCTAACAATGTTTTACCACATCCAGGTGGCCCATGCAACAAAAATCCTTTCGGTGGAGACACGCCTAATGTTTTATATACTTCTGGATGCTTAATATGCATAATTAGTTGACATATTTCCTAAACAAAAGATGAAAATATGATGTACAAATACATATATTATATATAAATAAATATAGTACCAATAACACTGAATCACAGCCAGCTAAATCATCGAATGTCACATTAACCTGTTCAGCAGTCCCCATTTGTTGACAAACTTTTTTCAAAGGTGTAGGCAATTCTTCCATAGTTTTATCCAAATTGTTTTTCCTTTTTATACTTTTATATGGAGTCTTGTCAATAATCCAAGCAGGCTATAAATCAATTCTCACAGTACAAAATGTATTAAAAAAAATTACATTTCTTACCAAACTTTCTGAATCGTTAAGAGGTGGAGGAGGGCATCCTGCTGGTTTACTACTGCTACCATTTGTTTGGATATTACATACAAATGGATTCGAACCAATACTAAAATTTTAATTTAAAAATAAATAATTAACCATGTTTTCCATGTGTATTGTAATGAAATTAATTTAGATATTTACTCTTGGGCTATTTCTGAACTGTTTACATCAGTGATATAATGATTTGAGCTTTCAGGTGGATCCAAATCATTTGTAATATCAATATTTTCTTCTCCAGATGACATAATATCAATGGTTGATCCATCAGATGATTTTTCTTCTGCTTCATTTGCATTTTTCATGTTGTCAATTGCTGCTAATGCTGAAGGAAATAGGAAATTACACATGGTAAAATGTTATTCACAAAAAACCTACCTCTAGCAGTTAAATTTGACAAAACACCCCAAGGTTTCCTGTTATATTCTGGATACTGCGATCGCAAATCATTGACGATTAGTTCTTTGTCGAGAAATCTTCTTTTCCTCGAAGATCCCATGAAACGGTTCAAAAACTATAACAAGTTATTCGGTTCGAGTAAGTCAATAGAACAGAATTATCCTCTAATAGTTCGGAATTCAAACAATATAATTAGTTATCACCTCTTCTACCCGCGGTATAATATTTCGATCGGAGTATTGCACGTCCGGTACTGATATCTTGTTCAAATATTTCATGCTAAAATTCGTTTGCAAGTCTAAACTGTATAAACGCAACATTTTTTAATAGCTCCGGTTGTACAAACGTATTTTATTTCAATTTATAGTTCGATCATATTGCATGGAAAAAACGAAACGGCAAACATCAATCGCAAATAACATAGTACCTGTAGCAGAACACATTCACATCGGCGTATTTACCAATTTTTAAAAATTCGAAGTGCATTTTCTTGTCGCTTGTAAATGATAACGATAAGCGTCGCGAAACATAACCTAACAATATCCACGGACCAAAGAGAATATAGCAACGTGTTATAATCTCCGTAACAAAGTGGATTCCGCCTTACGGAAATCCCTTTCTAGAGAAGTTATTACTGTACCTACTCCTGTGTGCATCTGTCTCTTGCTCATTTCTAATGTAACTATAAACTGTGTATTTCAGTCTTGCGATCTCAAGCTCAAGTTCATTGACTTTTACAACACAATCATTTCATTGACTTAATAATGCTCTACAAAAAAAATAATGTACTAAGAAAGCAAAGGTCTTAGGACAGATTCGAAAGTTCAATGATGGTCGCTGAATGAATCTGTGTAAACATTTGCATAACTATTGAAATAATAAAATTTAATTTCTAATATAATTAAACGATGAAAAATAATCGATCGAAACAATAGACACGAATTAAAGTAATTGATTACTATTAGTTAGTTATTCATTTGTAAACATTCATTATTTCTTGAGGTTTTGGTTCGATTAAATTGTACCAGGGTAGTTGAGATTGTTGAACTATACATTATGGTCAATAATAATTAACTTCCGAATATATTTTTAATGAAGGTGTTCTGTTACTTTTATATGGCCCTAAAATTGCCTATATAAAACCCCTTTAAAAGTGATTGCTCGATGTCAACTTAGTGACGTAGCATTGATTGTAAACCATATTCCATACTCTACGTCCCTACTACTTCGTATCGAATCCAGGATTTAATTTTAGGAGGGACCTATAGTCCAAAATGTTGTGATCATTTCGGTTATGTCCTCATTCACAGTAATAATACTTGTGTAATTTAAACTTTGATTGTCAATCCATCAACTCACTCAGTTACACACTCAATTAAAATGTCATTATAATTATACGGACTGGGCCCCTTTTAACATAAAATATTTGAGGTAACAATTTATACATAATTAAAAGAAAAGAAAAAACTTATAACAGAAAATTGATATAATCAAGTCAGGATTTGCATTGGTATTCGACATGAGTCGACTTAAAGGTTCATTAGCCATATAGTTGATGATGAAGTGCGAGACATGAAAGAAGGCAGTGTAACGAGAAGAATGATATGGGATTCTGAAGCAGATTTTTAAGAACAGGACTGGTGAATCAATGTCAATGTTTAATAATCCAGCAGGGAATTAATTATCAGCGATATGCCGACGTTTTTACAATCTAATTTTACATTTAAACTGTCAATTATTCGTGTCTGCAATGCAAAGGTCCGCGTATGATTATTAATGTTTTTTTTATTATTTTCGTTAATAATTAAAAAATATAGAAAATGTTTGAATTAAATAATTGAAACAATGTATTACAAACAGTGTAAATAATAAATAAGTAATGAATAATTTATTAAATAATTATTAAGTATTAAAAATATTAATACAAATAAAATAGGTATAAGATATAAAAATAAAAGATCTTGCCTGAATGTCTAATTATTATTTGTTTTGATTAAAACCATTGACAGGTATAAAAACAATGTTTTTGTTATTTCGTTATTGTTTATTATCTACGAAACATAACGGAAAAAAATGAATAAAAATCGAAATAATCAATACATAATTTATATTTCAGCGTCAAAGATGTGATCCCCACGGGTAATTTTAGCATCCCTTGAAATTATTGCACTATTACGATAAATATAGTCAGCTACTTTATGTAAAATGTATGATGGAGATATTTTAATCTGATAGCGATATTGAATCGATTGATTATACGATTGTTAAACACAAACAATTTAAGGTAATATGTGATTATGGTATGTAGATGTATTTAACATTCAGTTTCTTTTATTATAAAAGTGTACAACATTTAATATTGGGTAATACGTTAAAAATTAATCATCGTGAGTAATTTACATAATTTTAAATTTCATATTATACAAAAAGATAATTTTTCGTGTTACGGAATATTATTATTACTAAATTTATGCACGTATTGCTAATTTTGTTTGAAACAAAATGTATTTTTTTTACCATACAAAGAATTTATTTCTAATAATAAATTTTATGAAAACAATTATTACGACAAAAAATACGTTTTTCAAGGAAATACCTGTTTTATATTTTTGTTAGCTTTAATATTCTGAATGCAAAGTCAGAACGTTTATCACCGTTCCGTATTATTATAATTCGTATTGTTTTAAATCTTCAATGAGTGTTCTTCAAAGATATGTATTAGTTTTGTTTAAAAAATTACATATTTAAAATTTTTTTAACAATGATAACTGTTTTACCATGTCTTAGAGCAGTAAAATATCATTATGCATGTATACAAGCATATACATTTGCAATTCGCTGATTATCGCATATTCACGTTTTAATTAATACCCAATTACCAAGGTGAACACATAATTTATAAGATATGAACCACCAACGAAAATATTTTTATTGATTATTGAATGTTGTAGATTTAGTTTTTAATAACAAAATTTCAATCTTATTATTCATTTGTGAAACACTTATTTTAAGAATGTCCATGATATTTATCGTTTTGTCAAAATGTAATAGATAAACGCTTGTATTTTATATATATATATTGAGCTCAATTTTTGCCTTTATTATTAATATACATTCATTATATTGTCAAGACTTTTTGGCTAATCGAAATTAATTTATCGACATTTTGGAAAAAATCTAAAAAAAACATTAAAATTTAAATTTTTTATCAATAGCTAAGAACATTTTTCGGAAATTATACCATGTATAACAAACAGTGATATAAACATTCAGCGAATATTTTATATAAATACAATATTTTTGGATTACGAAAAAAATTAGATTTTGTCGAAAACCACCGTGCAGTATTTTCATAACTTTTCGTTAGTTTTTTGCAACTGCTAAAAAAACAGTTAAGAAATTCATAATATAACATTCTTTCTAAATACCAGCTAGGCAAATATTTCTATCAGAAGTATTTTATGATTGTGATGATTAGAGCAGTTTTTCTGGTCGAAATCATGTAATCTCAAGAAAAAAAAAATGGGCCTAACAAAATAGTGTGTGATGATTAGTAGTAAGGGTACCTAAATCGGTTAAAATTTGAAGTTATTAGTATTTTTTCTCAATTATTTATTTAAATGACCTTCCTGAGGTACCAACAATAATTTTATTTAGTTTTAACATTTTTATTATGATCGAAATCTCATACACAAGCAAAAAAAAAAAAAACATTATTAGTGTACACACATAATATTTACTTTTGCTAAATAGACACTACGTTTCCACTAGGTCATACTATATATCACAACTGTGAGGCTGATGGCTAGTATTTAAGATACGACAGTTCTTCATGAGTACCGGTTAGGTACTTGAACTCCGTCATATCGCGATAAAGTCAACTTCATCTGAAGCGGAAATACTTAGGAATCTTACACCCGGCAAAAATGTTAAAATTATGCCCTATCATAAACAAAAAATCAAACACCCTTCCCCATATTTTCCAATAACTAGCATACAATCACACTTATTGAGTTTTAAACAGATTAACATTAAAAAAAGATAAAAATATATTTACTGTTTACATATACTATAAAAATTATACTCTCTAAAATGTTACGCACGGGGATGAATCCTCGTCTTTCTCCGCCCTTGAACTTCATATCCAATGTCCGTAAGTCGATATATACATATATGTATTAAATATTAATAACCTAACGAAATCAATATACATTTATTTGTAATATTAAGATTCCGAAACCAACCACGTTCCCAAGTTACGGTTTTATATATTTATAAACATTGGAATAAACCTTCCCTACATCTAACCGGTAATCCCCGACCACGGTACAACATCAAGGTAAAAACGAAAATTTCCTTTGTTTCATTCGGAACGTAAAAAAAAGGTTAATTAATATGAATGAATGGGAATGACATTTATCAAAATCTGTTTTTATCAAATATGCGTTTTGTCGGAAACATTATGTAACAAAATATACTACGTACCAACAACGTTAAGTATTTTGAATTGGTTGCATTATCTAAACTTATAAGACAAAAAAACGAGTCGGTGCGCATTTCTCAGAACAGTTTCCTATTTGAATGCAATACATGCATAATATTGATAATATACTTTAAAACCATAGATTATTTAAGCAATATTATATACATGGTCCTACCATAATTGTAGGAGAGTAAGAATTACAAGTGGTTTCAATACTACCTACAGATGCGCATTTTTATGAAAATGAATTTCCAAAATAAAGAGGGTAACAGTTTACCGTAAGCGATAACCTATCTATATTATAAAATAGAATACATTACATCACAGGTTAAAGTCCAACGAAAATGCGATTAATGAAAAATACCGTGTCGTAATTACGAAACATGCACGTCCACTCGGGTCAACGGTGTGTGCATAGGTAGGTAGGTCTTCATATCATTAAAACTAAGCTATTGTTTCACTTTCGAGTATTATATTTCTTCGTTTTAATGACAAGCAAAACAAAATCAGTGATAATCATTTTTTTTTCTTTTAAAACAAAACCAATCGAATGAGTTATTATATAAAGCTTCGAAAATTTAATTATTCAACACATTAACAAAAAAAAAAAAAATAAAATAAAATAAAAATTACCAATATAATATTTTGTTCGCGTGGAATAAAATCAAAACAATAAAATATACAAATAAAAACAATAGGGATGTACGTGAACTTATCCTCAAACTAACAAATACTGAATTTATTTCTTTTTTAAATTTGTATGAATATATATATATTTATATATATATATAGTTACACATTACTTAGTGTTTATTTTTCTCGTGTATAAGATTAATAATTATATAATTGTTATAAAATATAAATACAAAAATATGGGATAAAATGTCTAGTGACTAACTTATATAATAAATACGTCTATGTAATATTATGAGTAAGTATAAACGCCGGGATTCAATAGAATTGGCCGCTTCTGTGTTGTGCCAAAAGAATCTTTCACGTAAATATCGAGGTAAAAAAATGAAAATCCTAAAACACGCATTTAAAGTGCACATGTCGCGGTTTACGAAACGATAGCGCGCATTGTTTGGACGCGACGACAAATTCGACATTAGATCGTGCAAATTACTAAGTCACCTCTTTGGTTACAGCGATAAGTGAATATTATACAAAACACAATGTGTCCTTAAAAACTAATTATAGTAACATTTACAATCAAACGGTACATGAAAAAAAAAACCAATAAAAATCTCGTCCTGAGGAACTCGTTAGACCGATGATTTTATTTTACGGGAACAATTTTTTTCTTTACTATTTCAAGATAATGGGATAATTTAATCTTACTCTTACACTTCCGAAGGGATCAGAAAAACCTCCCGACGTAAAGAGATCATAAATAATATATATAAAAAAGAAAAAAGAAAAAACGTTTACAAAATAAGATCCCGTAACATATTATGTTAACATTAGTAAAAACACCGCGAGTACGCTATGCAAGTATGTACACTACACGTCTCCGCAGAACATGATAAAACATAACAAAAATAATAGTAATAATAATAATAATAATAATAATAATAGTAGTAGTAGTAGTAGAAATAATGCAAATAATAAAAACAAGGGCAGCACACGACGGCGATACGTATAATAATAATATTAATAATAATAATAATAATAGTTATTAGCGTAATATTTTAATAATATAATTGGGATTGAAGGGTAAGTCGAAAATATATTTTCTTCAACATACATTTTGTTCGAAGGAGAAAAAAAAAATGTTTAAAATGATCAAAATGGACGGGACCGGGCAGAGCACGCGGTGGTCACGGAGACGACAGGAGCGCGGCGGGCTCGGACTTGTTGCCGGTCGCGGTTGAATCGTTGTTCTCTTTGGTATCGGTGGCCGGCACGCTTTGCACCTTGTCCGTGTGGTGACGTCGCTTCCGTCGGCGCAGGCACACGCACAGCGCCAGCAACACGGCCACCGCGATGACCAGCCCCAGGCCGATGGCCCAGTACGGCGTGTTCCGGTGCTCCCACTCGACCATGCAGTTCTTGAAAACGGCCCGCGCCTCGTCCGTGGCCGCGGTCGCGGTGCAGTTGTCCGCGTCGCCGCCGTCGTCCGCGGCCGGGCACGGCGGCATGCCCAGCACGCGGATCTTGTACGTTTGCGTCCATTCGACGACGCGCAGGCACCGGCAACGGGACTCGGGCCCCTGGAACAGCGCGGTGCACCCGGTCACGTCGAGCCGGGTCAGCCGGCACGTGGCGGCCAGTTTGACCGGGTCCAGGTCGTCCAACAGCTCGTTGTTGGACACGTCCAACTCGACCAGGTTGGGCATCACGCCCAGCGCCGGGTATTGGCCCAGGTCGCAGTTGCTCAGCTTCAGCACCTGCAGGCCGACGGCGCGCGACAACCGTTCCATGTGCTTCACCGGGTTCTTATTCAGGTTCAGGTGCACCAGCGACGCGGGCAGCCCGACCGGCGCTTCCTGCAGCGCGTTGCCCGACAGGTCCAGCAGCTCCAGCTCGTCGAGTACCGTCAGCGCCCCGGACTCGATGGTGTGCACCACGTTGTCCGACAACAGCAGCTCCTTGATCTTCGGGTAGATGACGAAGCTGCTGTTGGTCAGCTTGGAGATGCGGTTGTCTTGCAGCTTCAACAACTGGAAAAACAAACAAAAATTGAGAACGTTATTTACATTGTATTACGCATTATACACTTATTTACATTGTACTGAAGTGGTCAACTGTGACGTTAAAAATGTACTTTTCATCGAAGTTACAATATTTGAGATGACCAATATTGGTGGAAGGTTGGGTAACATGGGCGGTGTGGCAGTTTTATAAAGAAGACACGTTATTTAATACTTAAGTAACTATACATTTCAATCGCATTCGGCTCTTTGCAGAGCGATTATTACAAATATTATACTCATAAATGATGCCCGCAGTCAGGGCCGTCCCTAGGGCAGGGCGAGCGGGGCCCTCGTCCCGGGCACCGCGTTCTCACCACAGTTGGACAGGATTTATTATATTAAGTTTAATTATATGATATGTTGCGTTATGAATTTATTTACATATTCATATTGTTGTAAGTGCAGGGTACTAAATTTGTTAAGTCTATTTGCGCACATTTGAGTTTCAAAATGCAACTGATGCGTGATAATGACATTTTCGATATTTAAGGCCCTGCAATTTTACTCTACCCCAAGCCCCGCAAATCATCAGGACGGCCCTGCCCGCAGTCATGAGAGACAGAAGAATATTTTTTGCGTCGTCACTAATTTAATGCAAAATATTATGTAACATTTACGTGGTTTTTGATGCGGTACGTTCGTCGAACGCACATGCGTGATCTTCAAACATCCAGTTCTAAAGTTTTCTTAAAGTTTCTTAAAGTTTTCTTAAAAGTTTTCTTTTCTAGTTCTAACTGTTAATATAGGTGTTGCTATCAAATTAATTACGTACAAATTATAAACTAACAAGACAATATAATCATGTGACCTCTACAAGTTAATCAAGAAATTGCAAGTAAAACGATTTTATTACTTACAGCATCTAAATTACGTTCCTTCTGAACTTAAAATCTTATGTTGAAACGTAACAACAGTTTTTAACTGGAATATTGTATAGAGTATATTGTATTTTAGAAATTTGAACAAATGCATTTTCATATCTATATCTATTGAAATAAAAAGATATGTTAACAAAACGCACATACTACCATCGATTTATTTATCATACATTAATAACTGGTCGTAAAATGTAAATTAATTTATTAAAAACAATTTAATTTTTGTTATAAAAATAGTATTGAAATAGAACTATATATGTTACACTGAACTTATGAAATGTCTGATTTTACAAAATTGACAGAAAAATTGTTGCATTCACGTACGGCATCATATATGTAACACATGAATTATATTACATGCATAAAAAATAATATTTAAATACTTGTTCATTTTCGAGATTTTAACGCACAAGTTTATCAGTATATATAACATAAACTATGTATATGATATAGTTAAGTATTTTTCAAAATATGTTGAAAAATAAATATAGGTAGGTCTTCGGACGGCAATGACATTTTTTGTTCGATGAATCATCGATGATTTCCCGGCCTCCGGGGCGCTCCCGAAAGAAAAGAAAACAAACGTGGATACATGAATACCAACTAATTTCACTAACAAGTTCAGTATAATTATCGTCCATTATTGTTTACTGTACAGGTCACGAGAAAAAATAACTATTTTGCGTGATTTTTTTTCCTATATACAAAAATGAAGTCTGATATACAAGTAGAAGGGCATCATGCGAGTTTATTTTTATGTCCTGGAACCGATGAATATACATTAACAAAATGTACGACGTGTATAATAGCCAAAATGCGTGTCCGATTTCGACTCGTCATAAAATAGAGTATGGGCCGCGACCTTTATGTATAATAAAAATAAGATAAATTACATTTTTAAAATATCGACTACGAAATGCTTTACGGGGATCTATTATAGCATATACCTACCATGTTATTTAGAAATAATGGAAATTTATCGAGTTCAATTTTGGCTCGATTCTATAATATACGAGCATTTATTTTCTCGTAGAATATAAAATTTAAATGTAGCAGATGCCCAAATTATTCTAATACCATTAATAAGAAACGCGTGTATTGTTCATTTTTTCCAGTCAAGTTGTTTACTTAAAACTAATTTGGCAAATCAGTACGAATGGATCTCTGTCGATCGCATTTAAACGAAAAAGAAAATAGACAACTATCATTAACTTTATACAAGTGGCTGTGGTACATTTATTTGTTGGATATCAGTCAAATTTTAACCGTCCAATTTAGTTGTAAATAATTATGTCTATTAAAATATTTAACAAACCTGAACTTCCGGCATTATGTTGCCAGGTATTGATTCAAGCTTTTGTCCTTGGTCACCGTGACAGTTAGCTACCAAATACCCTTTTTCTTTTGAGTTTTTGCAACTCGCTATTGGTCTGCTGGTAGTGCCCTCAGCCTCGAATAAGACAGACATACCAACAACAAAGAGCGCTGAAACATTTTAGAATTAAACTTTAGTTAAATATCACATAAATCAACATTGAATTATGGCTAGGTACAAAGTAACAAATAAACAAATAAAACGAATTATTACGAGAAAATTGAAACACCGTGGGCCGAACCAATATAATATAATTTGTTTTACTCGGTTTGCAACAAAGTTCATAATTTATTGTTCACTAAAAACTTAAATAATTGGTAGTCATAGATGGTAAATAGATTACCTACTAAAAAAAAAAAAAACACAGTGCGAAACAAAACATAAAAGTGATTAAACGAATTTGTTATAAAAATTATGAATTTTCAACAAAACAAAACGATAATTGGTAACACTGTTATTGAACGTTGATTTATTCATAAAAAATCTATGTAATACACGGACATGTTTAATGATTATTAGTTCCATTAGCGAAATACAATTAATAAGTAATCATACGTATTCTAATAATATAACATATACCATAAACCGATCGTTAACTTATATTTTCTTTCAATTTAAAATTGTTCCTGTTCGTTTACCATTAAATATTTTTATATATGTGGAGTATTAAAAATAAAATAGCCACTTCTATATAAGAAATTTAAATTAATAGTAAACAAAATATTTATTTATGTTAATGATGTTTTTTACGTTTGAATAATAATTGTTTAAAACGAATACTATAAATTCCGATTAAATAAACCAATACTATATTGTACTTATTTATGTCCATAGTACTTTATAATAATCCGATTACATTTTCATTCACTAATTATATTAGTAATTTTAATTTTCACTTGTAAAATAATACTTTCTTTACCTAATGTAATTTAATCTAAAAAATATTCATAAAAATAGAAAATTTAGAAATTTTAATTCTAATTTTGACAATACGTGAAAATTTAAAAATAACGTATAATCATTTAGTACCTATATTGAATTTGTATAGTAATAGTTATAATAACCATAACTCAGTCATAATTCAAACATAAGCCTAATATTGTTTGATGAAAAATAACTTGGTTTATATGTTGATATCATATTTGCGATAAAAAAAAATATAACAATTTTCTTTGTTTTTTAACTTTTTACGAGTGCTGGATAGAAAACTAAACAAAGAAACATGTCTTATTATCAAAAGTTTACGTAACGATAGAAATTAAATTTTTACCAGATTTAACTTGGTTTTAAACGTAGGATGGCAATTAATTTAGTACTCATATTTATTGGTATATAACTGTATATTGTTGTAGTACAAATTATAAATTAAGTAAATCGCTTTGTACCTATTTAAAGTTTAAAAAAATAAAAAATACAATGATTTAAACTAAAACATTAATCTTACAAAGTCACGACTACTGTAGTTGTGATTCGTCATAAAAATATAACAGGGATAACTTACTAACATATATGTAACATAACTGTGATTATTTCAAAAACATATAATAACTTTAATGACCCTATGAACATAAATAATAATTTAAGTAATCATTATGTATCAACCAACTACCATTTCTAATTTAATATATATTATCAAAAGTAATAAATTTCCAAAGCTATTTATTATGTTTCCAAATTTATTTAATTTGTGGTTTATACATAAGCACCATTGGTACTGTTGTACGCAACATAATTCAATTCGATTTCATATATATGTATACATAGTTGTGGTTTTTGCTTCCCGCAAAGAATTGGTCTATCAATCGAATTGAAGCGATTTTCAACGATATCAACACCGAAGATTTTGTAATCATTCAATTTGCATGTGTAATGTCATAAACGTCATAACGTTTATAATGATTATCATTCGTAAACAGCAATACAGGAACTCCTGAGTTAAGTGGGCGTAATAATGACCATAGTAAATATACGATCATATTATTCAAATTTTTTTTTCCACGAGTTCTTCCATTGTTTTTAACTTTGTTTTGTTTAGAATAATACTGTAATTAGGCACGGTTTAACTAATTCTTAATTATAGTATGGAAAAAGTGTTATTGACTAATAATAATGATAATAATTTATAAGTAAAACGATATAAATTTTTTTCAAATATAATTTATGTGAACCAATATAATGATCTAAACTAATCACCTATTAAAAAATTACAGGACTCATATTAGTCATTATAATGAAACGGATTTATATGCAAATGCATATGTGTACTGGATTAAATTTTTTTAAATCTGATGAGAATCGTCCTCAATTTAGAACATTCTTATTAAAATAACATGTATTTTATTTTAAGCATATTTTAATGTTTTTACTTTATTTTGCATATTTCATGCGTTTTTGTAATTTTAAGTGTGCACACTTTTGTTTAAAGCACATATATTTATTTTATTTTATATTTTAACGTTCACAACTACATGATGCACATTTTATGCATACAAATCCGTTCTCTAGTCATTAACAATGACCTGATTAAAAATGAACATAAAATAATGATTTCATTTTTTTATGATTTAAATAAAAATGCTGTTTTATAAAAATTAATAAAAAAAGATATAGTGCGTTAAAAGTTAAAAATATATTATGTTATTTACGAAATTTATATTATTTATGAAATAATATTTATTTTCATGATCAAATCTGTACAATGAATATAAAACTTAATAAACATAATTAAAATAAAATAAAATAAATAACACTTATATATACAATAGAATACTGTCTACCGGCAAATGTCCACATATATAACTAGAAAATACCTACTATTGGATTATTGAAAATATCAAATTACCTAAATACATAGAAAAAAATGTTTTATCTTGGGTGCGATACGATTGCGCGCGGTCAATATCAGCGGTACCTTTTTAAGCGTACGATTGCGCGCGCTATATTATTTTAACTTTTAAGCAACGTTGCCAGATATTTAGGTCCATGGTAAATCCGTACGATACCATAGTAGATTATAGTAGATTATTTATTACTTATTTCTGCCGATATCAGACAAACTTCCCATCACTAAGAATGAATATTATAACTACCCTCATCACAATTTTATTATTTTGAGTAATTATTACGTCAACTAAGTAGTCATGCCTAGTATGATGATGAGTAATAGGCTAGCATTAAATAAACCGAAAAAAATTAACTTTTAAAAATGCATAAAATACTGGGAATCGCATAAATGGTATACACTATAACATACACAAGTCAGGAGTCTATGTACATAAGTATGATTTATTTCTATAAATGTGACATTGAATATTGAATTCAAATTCGTCATATAATACTCCAATATGGTATCAAATTTCATATTAAAGAATCCAGTGTCCTCTCCGTCAGAAAGGTATGAGTAGTGCATTTGATAGTCGTCTCCCTTACATTATTGCAACTGCGTCAATACTTTTTAAATTATAGTTCGTATACAATAATTTAATGATCGAAACACTATGATATTTATGTTAATGCCACTACACCACCATGCACAGAAAATGTATATGGTATTAACGGACTAGTTTTAAAAGACTTTTTTTTTTTTAAAAAAAAAACTTCATCATTTGTCCTACTTCGGACAAATGTATGCATGTAATGTACTTTAACTATCGAACGATTTTTCATTTTCTAACACTTCCAATTATCGCACCATATAGAAAAACCAAATTCGGCAAGGAGTCATTATATCTTCATATATACCCGTATTTAATATAATAATAGCAAGTAAAAAAACGAAACCGAACAAGAAATAATGAATCCGATATTGGTACACGTCATGTTCATGGTCGTTATTGAGATTGTCAGATGTGACAAATACAGAGATAACTGGTCAGTGTTTGCGTATTCTAATGTGTTTGTCGCGCGTCGAGTTGACTAGTTACTTTTGTCGATGTAGACAGGTTACTTTTGCGTACCACTTGTAGAGTACTATAACGCGGGAAAGTTATACTGTATTTATCGATGATATTTTCCATACAATAATTGCACGTATGCATCTACGACAAAACAAGAGAGTTTAATAGCAATCGGTATATTATATTCATGAAAAAAGAAAAAGCCAGCCAACAATCTAAACATATATTTGTAACACGCAATTAATTTGTCACGGTATACCAATACATAATAGTAATAGTAGTAATAGTAATAATAATAATAATAATAATAATATAATACCTAGTACAGTTTTTGGTATTATTACTATGCGCGTGACGCGTTCAGAAAACAAAAAAAAAATAAATAAATAAATAAATAATTTTAACCGATCAATTTTTCGTACAAAACCAATTGATTAATGTGTAATAGATATATACACAGTGTATGTATTACACACACACAACGAGCTGTACACTGTATAACGTTGCGGTGATGGTGATGATGATGATGATAATGATGATAAGAGTGTTCGTGTCGAATTTGCGATTTCACGAGATCAACGGGTTCGTCCATGGCAGGAGATTTTTCGAACAGATTCTAGCCGACAACGTAGCAGAGCAAAGGCATGGTGGTAAAACACTATAATATTTAAAGATCATGTATATAGTGTGTAGAAAACCGTTTTTGGTCATACCGACCGCTGCCGTGCGGTAATCGTTTTTTCTTACACGGTTCACCAGACACACGGTCTTGGTAGCTGCACATAAGAAGCGCACAAAGAGGGAATAATATTGTACTAGTTTTTCTTCTCTTTTTAGTTTACAGTAAAAAAAAAAGAAAACGGCAATCGATTTGTGTCATCGGTAATCAGTGGACTGTGAAGGACATCCGTAGGTTCCGTAACGGTAGAAAAATTATGTTTTTTTTTTATTTTTTTATTTGTCTCAGTACAATGTACACATGCATCAGCAGCAATAACAACATAATCAAGATCATCGACGGTGTTTGATTTAACTGTCCCCGCTGGACCCGTTTATTGTCTATATATTTTATATATGTATATTGCACATATAAACGCACTATTTGTAACATTGAAGGTGTACTGAAGTTGAAACGTACACTACAGGCTCATACACAATATGATCAATTTTCTATTAAAAAAAATTGATGGATACATTTTATTTTAGCGTTAACATAAAAACTAACACATAACTAAATCGCAATACTTCTAATATATTATACGTAATTGTTGCGTTAGTTAAATAATAAACGACTTGTTATAGCTTTTAAAACTATTTATAAAACGTTACGTCAAATGACCATTATAACAATAAAATAAAATTTAAATAATATAACCCCAGTACCCAGTTTAATATTCTATAAATAGAGAAAAATACATATTGTATATTTAAAAAAAATGTATATTTACGAATCAAACTTGATTTCGTTGACGAGGAAAAACCACTATTTTCAGGTATTCCATTGAAATCACGTTGTTCCTGTTATCAATAAATAATGCTTTCGTGAAAAATAATCGGTCAAAACAATGGATAGAAAGAATGTATAGTGCGTATATGAAATAACTACAAACATTTGGGTCATATAGAAAATACATTTAACTTGAACAAATCATCCAAATAATAATATATTATACAGAAAACTATATTTTTTTTTAAAAAAAAGTCTTATAAATCGTTAATTGAATAAAAAAAATAATGTATCAAAATAAAATTATAAACCTATCAATCAAATAAGCTGGTAATTTTTTTAAAAAAATTAAGCATTATTAAATATTTTGTCAGTAATATAATTATGATCTATAAATATTTTTCTGATACGTAATTTACAACTATACTTATATCTTATATCCCTATACGAAATAACTGTAAATATGTAGACTTAGAAATTAATGAAATATAATATAATTTGAAATGATAAGTTGTCGGTTGATTATATGTAATTAAACATGGTATATTTTTTTTATTTTCAATTGCAATGGTTGGTTTACGCTAGCTCACGCAACTAGGCCTACTCATGGTTTTTCATAAGAGAAGGAAAACTCGGGCGTTACACTATAATTCATGAAAATCATCAGGAAGTAAGGAAATCTATTCTCAGGCAACGTTGACTATTATATTACTATTATTATTGTTATTATCACGGTCCCTATTGATAAACCGCATCAACTCTATGAACCATGTCTTTGGCCAGTGGGGAGGACGGAGAAGAAAGTAGAGAAAATTTAAAGATGGAAGTATTCAAATATATTATGTTATCAAAAATGAAATATTTAATTGCACTTTCTACATTCAAATTGTCAAAGCACTGCAAAAGTGTTTTTATAAAATACTATCTCCGAGCCGTAACTAAATCTATTCATAATATACATAATATACTAACTTAGACTATAAATATATAAAAGATGGACCACCGTGTTTTCTCCCGTAAGCAATTTGAAAAAACATGATGACCACGATACATTTTATTTTACACTCAAGCTTCTTCTATATTACCTATGAATGTAGCAAATAATTTACATGATGTAATTTTTAACATTTTAATACATACTTGCTTATAAGCAAAATTAATATTAAATATATGTGTTATTGTAATTAATTATGTTATTGTATTAATAGATGTATTGTAACACATCTATTTAATATTCAACGATTAGGATTCCTATTTTAAACTATCTTTTTATAGAATTTTTAATATACATTATGAAAATATTTCCCAATAAAATGTATAATATATAATGCACTGGAAATCGATAAATCGTTCAACAAATAATATTTGTTTTTTTTCTGAAATATTATGAACTAATTTCCATTTTTGAAGGTATGTTATTGTTTGTCACGTACGTCCACTGTATTTTAGAAAATATAATCTAGAAGTAAAAAGTATAATGAGTACTTACTTAAAATTCTAATTGTCATCATATTGTTATTTTGTACTTCAGGATTTCGTTTTCTCATTGTTCAACAATATTTTCGGTCATGTTAATGCAACGCTCCATTATCCTTAGCGTTAGGGTAAATTCCAAATTACGATACGAAAAGGATCATTTGAAAATAACACTATGATAACTCTGAAATAAAATAAATAAAATGTTTAGCTAGTTATGTTTATAATTATTCTTATTCAATTATCACTATTAAACGCTTCATTATTACTATTCTATATTTATAACGTATCTATTGAATAAAGCCGGGAAACTATCCAACCATCATGGTTATAACATTATACGTACACGTCGTACCAGTGATAAATTAATATTTTTCAAATATTTCCATCAATACAACAGACATACAAAATCTACATGATGATTTTATACTATAATATTTCCATACAGCATAGAACGCTGTATTGCTAAATATGCATGATTGAAATTGGAAAATATTTATGTAGATACATAAACGTAATTAACACGAATTTCAAATTATAATTACTAAAAATACTATATAGAAAACATTAATAATAATATAAACACTAGACATTACACTCGTACAAGTTAAGTCAATCACAATTATTTCATGTACCGTATTATCCACTTTTTCTTTTTTCTTTTTTAAATCGACTATATAACCACCACTTGAAAACACCGCGAGATAATATTTTGAATGGCGGAGGTACCTTATCGTCAAGTCTATAAAAACTACAAATATGGCCTCAAATAATTTGTGGAAAATTAGGTTTGAATTGATTTCATAAAAATAAGATTTAATGATTTTGAATACAAATCATATATAATAAATATAAAATAATAAATAAGTTATATCACAATAAACAAACGATTTCTATGGTATTTTGATGACGTATTCAAAAAGCACTCCATATAAGTTAATTATTTTATTTAAGCAAATGCATGCATTTACATCCTATTCAAACTTATTTATATCGAAATTAAATGGAAAAAAGTTTATAAAAATGTAATTTTATGACAAAGGAATAAGAACTTTCACCAACATCATGTTTTATTATTCAAATCACATTTTCATTGAAGTTAATGACAATACTTATTTTGGGGAAAAAGCCAAAAAATACTTTATACTAATATAAAATACAATATTCAATGATTTTTATGTATTGAAAAATACTATAGTTACCTAATTTTTTACAAAATCGGTTTTCACATTTAAACTTAAAATTATATATATATATATATATTTTAATTTAAAATAATTATAAATGTATATATCAAGTTAATGTATGTAAATGTAAAACTAAATAAACTTAACTAATATTCATAGCTTATATCGATGAAGAATAAGGTTTTTTTTTATCCCTGGTATTGGTAAGCAAGGTTCCATAAGATAATATTTAAATCTTAAGATCGCGGAGAAAACAGTTTGAAAACCACTGATTAAGAAATATTTATTGAGAATACTTTTTGAACTAAAAAAACAACCATCGTTAAACTCCGATCGGTAAGTAATAATATATATATATATATATATATATATATATATATATATATATATATATATATATATATATATATATAATATATAAAATAATAAACCAATTTACAATTAATACATTTACCGCTGATAATAGATAGTACTATCTAAAACCAATGATTTTACCTACATAATATGAATATTGTTTAAATAGGGAATAACAATAATAATAATAAATGTGTGTAAAGGTGTATCATTTTAATCATTCAATCTCATTGTAGTACTAAAAAATAATGCGTCTTGGTTATCATCTTTTTAATCACATACGGAAATACTGCCTATTACAATAAAATAATTATATACAAGTCCCTTCTGATATCTATTTGGACTTATGAAATTCAAATTTGGGGAGGTGCTAAGTCTTCTCAAATTCGCATAATTAATACATTTTAATCCATTTCTCTTCGTGTCATAACTTCAGCAACTTGGTTTCAAATAACTCTCTACACAACCTCAATATAGTAACTGGTAAGCCAATTAGCAAAAAATGATTAACTGAACCTTCATGGTAAACTCCATTCCTACTTAAACCCTCTAATTTCTCGTCTTTCTGCTGTCAATCTCCTGATAACTCGATCTGTCGATTAAATTATAAATACATAGTATACATAAATACATAATATCAAGATCTTCCTTAAAAATGAAGAAAAAAAAATAACAATGTTAAGTGTACATATATGAATGTATACTCTTTTCACAGAGTTCTATCACTGGATGACCTCCCTCATCTGACATTTTTCATGTTTTATTTAATATTATCCTATTATATATTATATATTTTAATATATTATCTAACAAACTTTATATACAGTTAATTTTTTTAAGATATTTGGAATTAATAACATCATTTAAAATGCCATACAAAAAAATAATAATAATATTTTATTTCTTAAGATTGATAGACCTCAATAGAAATTTTGGAGCAATTATATTTTTAACAAATGGTACACATCGCTTGTCCCAGTCGGTCAATTCGCTAAAAATAACCAACTGGAGCTTCAGACGGGATATGTGACCTCTGATGTGGCTCAATTCCAATAACTAGACGAAAAAATGTGTTATAAATTTGAGCGAAATATTCGTATTAAAAGGAAATATTTATTTGAATTCTATTCGTTATATGTACTAAACATAGTTCATAATACATTTCAGATAAGTTATTTGCATTGATTTAAAAAATATAATTCATTTTTAATTATTCTCTAGTCAAAATAATTTGTAATTATAGTCCTTGAAACGTTTGTTATACATATTAACATAGCTCTTTATTGACCATACAATAGACAAAGTTAAAGAAAATTGAAAAAAATGTATTCAAGTAAAAAACAAATATCACTGCCCTAAGATACATAAGCTATCAATTGAGAAGGAAGTGATTTTACCATACAAATAAAAACAGGTACTAGAATAAAAATTATTCTCTATAACAATAAGCACAGCCTTCAGAATACTATACTACAATAATAATTTAAAGCATGAACATTTTGGTTTCGAAAATCAAATTTTTAATAAGACACTAGATGACATTTGAAATATTATAGATGTTTGCCATATAATTTAAAATTATATTTTATATTATCATACGAAAATGTTTAAATATTTAAAACTTAATTAATATTAGTAACAAATAATTGTTATCGTTTTAAATTATTTATAAATTACAAATAACCATATTCATTTTATTTTACAACAATAAATGTACCAATAAAACATGCATGAGTATATAAAGTTAATATAAATTAGTTAATTTTAAATGTTTGTACTTTATATAAGTTAAAATTGTGTAATATATCATATACTAATAAAAAAACTTATTCTTAATAGCTAATAAATATTTATCATTACTAATAAATTAAGTCATTTTCTTGGAACGTACAAATGTTATTAAAGCGTTAATGCAATATAATTTATAGAAATCAAAATGTTTAGTTTTTATTTTATTGCCAAAATAAAATAGATACGTAGTCAATTTTGCACAGTTGCCGAGTACTAAAAACGCATCCAGGCGCTTAGTTTTTCCTTGTCATTTGACACGCGTCTGTGTACAAGCGAACCGTTAACTGATAGAGAAAAAATAAGTAAATAATTAAATAGATCCGGATTTTTTTTTATCGAGGTACTGTGATTCTTTCACAATATTTGAATACACTTCCCACGATCAGATAATTACCGTATAATTATTGCTACACTTTTAAATGTCGAAATTTAAACCAAATTATCACTAGACATATTTGATTTCAATCAAATGTACTGAAATGCAAAATAAGCACATAGACAGTACTGCAGTATAAACACATTAGCTAATTAAATTGTGAAAATATAATTGTTATTAAAATAAGTCAAAAACAAATTCAGACGGACTATGCGGAATGTAATACGATATAATACCATTTAAATTCAAAGAATTGAGGATGATGCAAACGAATAATAAAATCGACGTAGCAAGGAAATTAAATAACTAATAAAATATTAATAATAAATTAATAAAAAACAAACAAACTGAAATAATTATATTGGTTATGTTGATGGTATAGATATTTATATATTTTTATGACTACAATCACAATAAAAATGTATTCTATACGTCTATAAATAAATAATATATGCAAAATAAGATTAAATTATTAAGAGAATACCTATTTAAAATTAATTTAATTTACAAACAACAATCGTATATTGGTACTACTTAAGTCATAGATTACATTAAACAGTCAATACATTTAATTTTTAATGTAATTTGTGCTGAAGTGTTTTAAAGATATACCTGCTGTAATTAGTTTACGGTTTTGATATAATAAGAATACAGCTGGTATACATGAATTCATCTTACAAAATAAAATATTTTATCTCATATAACAGTTTTTAATCACCTTAGTCACAACGAACATTTTAAATAATAATAATTCAGTTATTATTAAATAAATAAATTAAAATTGAATGTAGAATACAGCAAAGTCTAAATATGATAAGATTAAATTACTTATTTCGGTTATAATATGATTTGTGATTAATTGATTAATTTATGCTTTATGGTTATGTATTGAAAATAATGAATAATTATTATAATGCTATACAACAAAACGCCTACTTCATATATGAGATTTTGTGAAGTAATTCACTATTTTATATAAATATATATAAATATTATATTAGTATATTAATTTTGAAAATAATTTATGACCAAATCTTTTTATTTATATTGTATTATATTAAATGTGAATTGTGTCTATAATCTTGAAGTTTTCAAATCTATCATCTATCTTCAGACTCCCAGAAAGTTGCTACATCTACACCGCAGAAGCCATAACTATCCTAAAGACAGTGGATACATTACTAGATCACGGGCACCCCCACAGAAATAACATAATACTCTCAGACTCACTAAGCACACTCACTAAGTCTACAAAATAAAACAAACACAACCGACATAGCCAAGCTTATACAACAAAAAATAAGCCAGTCAACAATCAGAGAATTAAACATATCCTTGATCTGGATCCCAGGACTTGCAACATCGAAAGAAATGAAAAGGCAGACGCAGAATCTAAAAAAGCAGCGAAAACACCAAACACTCCAAAATTAAACTTGCACATACACGGATGTAAAACACCGTATCCAAGACATTACCCTAATCAAATGGAAAGAACACTGGCTGAGACAACGTACAAAACTCAACGAAATCAAAAATACAATATATCCGTGGCCCAATTCCAACCTTAACAGTAGAGAAAAAACAGTCATCAATCGCCTCCGGATAGGCCACACTAGGCTAACCCATAAGTTCCTCATGACTAAAGAAGAATCTCCTCAATGCCCAACCTGCGGCGTCATCTTAACAGTTAAGCACCTTATATCCGAATGCCTTAAATACGAAGAAGACGCAAACATTTCAGATTTAAATATTTACATAATTTATAACTAAAAGAAGACTGTGTACATATCCGTGAGATTTTATAAACAAAATGTACGAGATAACAACAAAAAATGAACGGCTACAGAAATTATTTCGGGTTCACTAAAATTAAATTTGTAACAAAACAAGTGACAAGATTAAATTGCCAAATACGAGAAAATTATAATAAAATTATGTGCAACTCAGATATAATTAAAAATATAGTTTACTTAAACAGCTGGTTTAAAAACTAGCTGTTTTTAATAAAACCATTGTATCGGATACAATACCATGTTTACCGACATTGTTTATGAGTATTTCAACAGTTCTAATGAAATGTTCGTTATTTATTTAACAGAAGAAAATAATGCATACATTAATATATTTTACTATCATTACAAATAAGACATTAATTATATATAAGTATTACATTGCAGATTTTTGGGGATCAAATCCTTGAGATGTGAATTGAGACAAATAAAATACTTTATTCAATTTTTTGTTTTAATTATAGTATAGGCTGTGGTCGTAATTGTAACAAACAAATAAATTCATAGATTCACGTGCATTTTGTGTATCATTCTCATTAAAATTGTAGAATACATAATTAATAATTAAAAAACATAATTCTCGTTTCGTAAACACTTTACTCTGGAATTATTTTATGATCGATAACCTCTTATTAAATAAAATACAAATTAGTAAGAAAATATATGAAACACTATTATTTCATGAAATATATGTTATGTATGATAAATGATTGAATACATGTGTATTGAAAATGAGAAAAGTGTGTCAGCCCGTGGGAAACTAAAATACGTTTAATAAACACAGAAATAAATATACATAAAAAACTAAAAAAAAACTTCAAACAAAAAATCATTCAACAGTTATGTTGAAAATTTTCTACCTGAAAAATCGATTTTAGCATTTCTCAATGACTTGCGATCGAGATACATTATTAGTTAAAAATTAGGACAATAAAACTAAAAACGCAATGGTCCAATGAATTTATTTTATGATTCAGAAAAAATGTTTTCATTTTATAATAAATAGGTTAAGCTATGGAGTTATAGAATACACTACCCATATACATCGTAATACTAATATATTAGATACATGTAGGTACGAGTAAAACCAAGCGTGCAAGTATTATTTGTGATTTCAAACATTTATATAAATAACATTGATACTGTTTGCAATTGATCAATCGAGTTTAATTAAAAAAATTTGATTAAATGCACACGAATATGAATACATTTTGAACTTACCGACAATTGCTCCACACAATTTGTTTTTTATGTTTAAAAACACTCAGAGAATATTGAACGTACAAATGAATCAGTATCTAGTACAAGTTAATCGGGCGAAAAGTCGAATCGAAACAATTGCAGGTTCGTCTAATAAGTTTAAACAAAATACGTGGACTGGTAACAACAAACGGGTAATGAAACAAAGGACGAGTTGAATTCGAATTGTTACGGGAGGACCTACTTCAATGAAATAATTCGAAACGTATAGAAAACGCGCGAACAAGAGTCGTCGACCTCTAGCAATTGCGATAATTTTATCGAGTTTGTACAACGGGAGCAAAAAGGGTTAGGAAACACTGCAGAGCGAAAGGAGACGGACATTTTTTTTTTTTGCTTCGCCCTTCCAAATGGTCAACGAGTTCGGTTTAGCGCGCCAAAAGCAGCTGCGGTAATAAAAAGTGGAGAGAAAGCAAAAAACCGTCCACGCCGCCGCCGCGTGCACGTAGCGGACCGCATACCTGGAACACTGGCGGCGGTGGTTGAAAAGCGAGAGGGGCAGATGGTCGGAAATCGTCTCCACGCCGAGGCACAACGGGCGACGAGCACAAAAGAGCCGCCGCCCGCCCGCTTGCTTCTGCGTCTCCGCGGGCGTTTATAAATGATACGTACACCGTTGCACACACGAAACACAAACGTCCCTCCGACGTCACGTGTAACCCGGTATACCTACGTTCGGAATGTGCGTGCACCGAGACCCGGTGCAATGGTACGCACACAATACGAGCGTTCGTGCCACTGGATCCGTACAACTGGATTGGCCAATAACTCCGTCTCGTGAAAACAACGCCGCACAACGATTACGCGTTGGTCAAGATCCCCTCGGCACAGTTTTCTCGTCAACGTTGGCGAGTTCTTATCGTGTCCGATAACGATTCGGTATCTTTGCTAGGGATACGGCCGTCTGCCCATCTTTTATCTGTAGTTCTGTCGATCTTAAATCCGCCGCGTGTACCGTAATGTAGCGCGGTGCGTAATACTACGTACGCGTCTTTAAATAAAACAATAATGCACGTGCAACACAGTGGACACCATTATACGAAACGTTTCCGATAAGCTAGCGAAAAAAAAAAATGATGAAAGCCTCACCATTGTATCGGATACAATACCGTGTTTACCGACATTATTTATGAGTATTTCGAAAACGTGAAAAATAAAACGTTCCATAGTTTACTGAAATGTTTCAATACGAGTTAGAAATGTGTTTACGATGGCACGAGTTTGTGACGCGTACGATCTCGACGAAATCATTTACGCATGCATCAATCTTTCAAAGATAATCATAATATGATGCTAAGCGGTTTGTATTAATTTAAAAAGAAACCGTGTGTATTCGAAATTTCAATTAGTACCAGAATAATTCATTAATAAAACACAAATTGGAGTTAAGACGCGATTCATAAACGTCTTATCTCGTTTTACTTTAAATTTTATCAAAAATAAATATTGATATTAGTGTTACGTATTATATTAGGTCTATTTGATTAAGTAAAATATTATCAACACATTATCAATGCTAAGATATGGCAACCATTATGTTATCTAACAACGTTATATGAGTGGAACATTATAATTAGCTCGAAAAATGGTTCTGAAATAAGAAACAAACATTTCTTTAATAATTTTTGTTTCAATCATCAACAATATATTTGGAGTAAAATTTTAACTATATATACAACTGTTTGACATTGAGTTGTTCAACCATTACACCTATATATATATAGACGCTAATCTTATATTTTACTAATCTTCACGTTAGTTAAAAAAGTATTACCCACGTTATCATTAATTAAACTATAATGGAATCGAAATCAATTAAAATCTAAATTACACCTATAGTTAATAAATACGAGTATAATCATATGCTTTTAAATTATTCTCAAATATCTGATAAAAAAACATGTTCAATTTATACCCACGTTTCATATTTAACGAGTCAAGTTTCCTAATATTGTTGTAATTACACGAATAACTGACTTCAAGAGTTTAAACGCTTTTATAATTTATGTAGAAAATGTTCTTCAATACAAAATATTATTTCAAATTAACTCTTCAAAATGATATACTTGAAAATCACTAATTTTTCAGTTATTTCCAAATATATCCATTATCACATACCCACCGGGCGTCTATAAATAAATATAATATAATATGTAACATTTAGGTACATTTATCTTGCTTAATAATAATTATAACATAAATAATTATAAATATATGACAATAATTATAACATAACATGTTTTAATCTGTTACTTTAAAGTTATCAGCTTTTGCTTAAAATAAAACTCATAGATAATTATCAACAGCTTAGCTTTATCATGAAATGTTTTGTTAGAATTTAAAAGCTTAAAATTCATAAACTATCAAATTTTAACTGTTTACAAAAATAATCTAGGAAAGAATCTAGAAATATTTTTAAAACTTTATCTTTATAATACTAATATTATTATAACATAAAAAAATAAAAAATAAATAAAAATAATATAAATTAGGGATTTTTTTTTTTTTTTTTGACTACTTGAAAAAAATTATAAAATAAAATTTATTTATATAGCTACGTATGTAGTTGAAACGTATTTTAAGCTAGGAAAACATAGACTACGATATCCTAATTGAAGATCTGATGGATCTAAAAATAATCGGGTTATCCTGGGCGGATATTACGTTTAAGTGATGCACGTACTTGTGATAATGAAAATGTTCAAGGTGTGTGTGACGTTCACGTACACGAATGGTTCTGAAGCATTTGAATGCGCAAATCGATAAAAATGTTCAATAATTCGAGATTGTTGACGATCGATTTGACGGACAGCGAATTAAAACGCAAAATGTGCAAGACGGTTAAAAATAAAAAATACACGAGAACGATAACGATAATCACAAAAAGACAAGAACGAGACGGACGCACGTTGTGAACTGATGTCTGATGTTTATTATTGTTTTGGCAAACCGGCGTTGACTGCACCGAGCACACGGTGAGCAGGGTGGGAGGGATATGCAACGGATGATTGACGGTGGCGAAGCGCTACCTATTGGAACGAAAGGTAAGAACCATATACAATGATGTAAACTACCTATGCTCCTAATATTATGTCTACGGCGAAAAACCGCATGGGCCACGTGATCAACAGATTTACCATTTAGATAGTTCAATAATCGATACGCCCCTCAATGGATCTGGTATCTACTCCAAATAGTTTGATATTGTTAAATTCACTGTTGCCCAATAAGTATATGTTTAATAATAAATAATTATCATGTAGTGCGAGAAGTGTGAACATATTTAAAAACCAAAATAATCATGATCGTAATACTATCCAGTGATATTAAACAATTTTATAATAAAGATTATTTTTTTTATTATTACAGAAATTTTTTTATATAATAGATTATTATTATAATTTTATTTAAAAGATGAGGAAAGATGATTCGTTGACTGTGTACTTTTACAAATATTTTATTATTTTGTTTCCGTATTATAAATGATAAATCATGTTAAACTTTTAACATTTTGAAATCCAAAATGTTTAATTACTATTTAGCTAATATCCTATTAAAACATATATATATATATATACAAGATAAATAATTTTAATAATACAATGTAGATAACATTATTTAAGGTTAAAGTTAATCGAATCCCTTTAAAAATGCTTGCAAAGGATAATAATACTAAATGATTAATATTTAATAATATTTCAGACATACGCAGTTCATAAATCAAAGTAATTGAACGAATAAAAATAAATTACTTCCATATTTTAGTATCCAAGTATTATTAGATAAATAATATTAAAATAACGATGTTTATAAATTTATAGTCTCTAGAGTTTTTTGTTTATATTCCAAAAAAACTGTTTAAATTCATAATTAGTTGTAAATTTAATTATCAGTTATGATTCTAACGAATTACTATAAATTATGAACAACTTAAGTCTATAACATAAAATTAGGTTTAAATGTTTAAAAAATTTTACAAAATTAAAGAACATTGAAGTGGTAACTATATAAAAAATCACAAAAAACTACGAAAATGTTAAAAATAAATAAAAGTTAGCTAAATGACAGATGGTCAACAAATGAGAACTATTCCTCACATATTTAATATCTTCAAATATCAATCATGTTAACTTGTAAAGTATTATAAAACTGAATATACTTAATAATATTTGTATATAGTACAGTCCTATTACACATAAATGTATTCCATAATAATTGCTAACTGTTTGAATTTAAATTTTGTTGCTATTATTTATATTCATTTTTCATCATTCTATCCCATACCATTACAATTAAATAATTATGTCAGCCAACCTGTATGAATCTATTGGTCCATTATCAAATTATCAAAACATAATCTTATATCAAAAAAAAAAATGAATTGTACAGTAACATATAATTAATGTAATAACCTCTGTAGTTATGCTTAACCAATACAAACAAAATAATAATATATATCAGCATACTTATGTATAATAAATTTATACAAATTACTTTAGTATTGAATAGATTAATTTAAATTATTATTGTTATATAAATAAAGTTGGTATATTTCACAAATTATTTTACATTAATATTACAAAAACTTAAGAATTGAAATAAAAAATTGTTTTTAAAAATGCTGATACTGGGAATTCAGATAGAACCATAAAAAAATTGGAAGTGACTTTATATTTTGACGCTATGATTAATCATTGTATTTGAATAACGATTATTTTAGCAGAGCTACTACTAATTTACAATCTACAGTGTTTATAAACTGTATGTTCAGTATATTCACAGAAAAAAAATTATTTGTCATGAATATGGTTCTAAAATATCATTGTCTGACTAATTTGTTTTATTTATTATTAACATTTTTTGCCTGTAAAATAGGTCCCAGCATATAATATTGAATATCAGACAGTATTATATGTATAATATGTGGTTTAAGTATAAAAAATAAATCTTAATTGGAAAACATTGTAATTGTATGCCAGTTTTTTTCGTGTTAAAAGAGCTTCATTTGTTATCATAATTTGAATAATTCAAATGATAAATGAAATTTCAAATTTCAAAGTAACATTTAATCCAAATTAATACGTAAAATCAGTTTATAATATAATTATACAAAACAGTAATGACTTAAATCACCTCGTTATTTAGATTACAATGTATTCGTAACTAAAATTTATAAGTAAATCTTTTTGAACATCACTATCCCGAGTTCTTCATATGTCAGAATTATATCGTTCAAAATATTAAATAGAACCACATGAAGGAAGCAAGAATTCAGTAAATGGTTAGGTTCGTTTTGAACTTTGAACTGTTGATTTTCAAAAGTATTCAAAATTATGATTATGAAAAAGTTAAGATCTATTTTGGATATAATCATAATCTAAGTTGTAATATCAACAGTACAGTCACATGAATTCCTGGTAGTTCAAGAGTGCACTAATCCGATGACACAATTGACCCGAAAAAAAAAATTCATGGGTGGATTCATGTGTTCACAATATGGTTACAACAATGGGTACAATAATGCCTTGAAAGAAGATAAGTAAGATGTACCCCTCACAAAAATGTATTGAACCTATTTCATTCAAAATTTTTATGAATGGCGATTGAAAATAATGTTGATGATACGAACTATACTATAGTGACATTTCAAGTATTTACAAAATGTTTAAATAAAATGTCCATTTTTTATCTTAAACCTTAATGTAAACGTTGTTCTCTTTATTATTAAGATTTGCATCACTAAACCATATATAACATATTATAATGTGATACTAAATCACATAATTTCAAAATTATTTTATAACTATACCAATAGTATTACATTACTACCAATATATTAACATTAATCTATAAATTTAATTAGACATACCTATAAGGAAGTAAAAGTAAACATTTGTGTGTTTTTTATTAAAATTAAATCTAAATCACTATATTTTTAAAATCTTAATTTTTTTACGATAGTTTTACAATATTTTTTACGATTGTTTCATTAGATAGTAAAATAATAATTAATTACTTTTTTTTTCATAGTCTGTATCGTACATAAATATTTTTTATAATTTGTTATACTATGATTTATATTTTTATATAAGTGGGTAAAATATTAATATGTCCCTTATGTAGGCGTAGTAATCAACTCTGGCTACGCACTACCGCCAATACTGAAAACGATTAATACTTAAATTGATCAGATAATGCAAAAATTACAATTTATAAATGATTTTTAATAAAAAAATCATTTGCAATCGTATTAAATTTACTAAAAAAAAATTATTTTGAATTACAATTATTAATAATATTTCATCTACATGTCTCGACACATAATTATACTTGAATATTCATAAAAATAAAATAAATTAGACATTCAAACTATTTATTGCTTATATTATTTTATGAATTTTATTCATAGAAAAACATATTATTATATTATTTCTAGTGATTCAACAATTTAATATAATATTTTAAATTTAGTATTGTTTTGAGAAAAATTGACCAAATAGTAACTTAAATAATTATAAATTCCTCGTTATAGAATATAAAACATAAACATATTATAGTATTATAATAGACATTTGATTTACTCAGTGAATATACTTGGTGTAACTGAAAGAACTATAAAAATAATAATTATTATTTATATAAATAAATTATAAATTATCTAGAATGATAATTAAGAATCTTACATTATTTAAAGTAGATTAGTATTAGTATTTAAAGTAAAATTGTATTTTATGTTCATATAAATTATCGTTTTTAATATCAGCCTTCCGTAATAGTACAACACAAATTAATATTTTACGTTATTTGAACATTGGACAAGAAAACTATTTATTTTCAGTTTTTTGATGATAAAGATTAATGAGTAGTGGGTACATTTTAATTTTCTAACTTACAAAAAACGAATACGTATATATCTATTTTTTATTAAGATTATAATAAAATATAAAAAAGTTTCATGAATCATTCATATGTCGTAAAGACATATATCTTGAAAATGTTTGTATTTTTTTTTTCAAAATAAACAATTATATTAAAGAATAGTATTAAATATAAAAAAAAATTTGGCCCTGAAAGACAGATGATTTTCTTTAAAATAAATATAAATCTACTATACCCTCCAATTTTTCCTCGCTCTTATTTTTTATTTAAACAATAACCGTCATTGTTCCTGTTTTCAATCACATTTAAACGTTGGATTGACGCATTAGAGCATGAATATTCTTTAAAAATATATAATACAATATTTTGTAGGTATAAAAAATTTAACTATAGCTGAGCGAACTATTATATAAAATTACGCTCATATAATTGTTTTTTAAGTTGTATACATTTAGTTATATGATAAGTGTCATAATTTATTATGTATGTAAACGTAGAATATAAAAAATGTTCGAATAAAATACAAATTTAAAATTACATTTTTAAGCAACACATAATGTCATGTACATTAATGATTAATAAGCGAAATTAGTAAAATTTAACAGAGATGAATTAATTTTTATTTGAACTAATATTTTCTGTATTTCGTTGAGACTTCAACCGTCTAATTTTAAAGATATGCAGTATATAATGCAGTAAGTTATTAATGTTAAAATATTGCTAAAATCAAACGAGGATAAATGTTAGAATAAGTGTTATTTTCTGTAAATAAAAATGTTATTATAATAAACGTCATGGCCTAATGGTAAAATATAGTTTTTATTTTTATACAACAAACGAAGAACTGTAATCTTATACAGTCTACGGAAGCCTTGATAAGACAGTCATTATTTTCAATAATTAATAAACCGAAGTTCCTATTATTCCATAAATCCTATGCTTCCTTGACAAGGCTTCAAAGGAATTACCTACTGACGGTCTATAACACTAATTCAAGGTGATGTATTTGACACGTTATACTGTATAAGCCCGTTTCTCTAATAAAATACATATATTTAGAAATCATATCCAACCATGCATTATTACACATTGTCAAGAGGTATACACTGCCATTTTACAGCCTTGCCATACATTAAAGCACACGAAAGATGTACGGTTGTTTAAATGGAATATTTTCGGTCATTTTATGAAATAATTTACCGTCGAGTTTTGTATATTTTGATATTTTTATCATTCCTATTAATTTATCGAACAGATAGGTGTTCTGGGTACTGAAATAAATGTAATAACAAACTAAAGCAGCAGTTTCCAAACTTTTTTTTGTCACGCATCCCCAAAATAAACAAAAATTAATCGCGCCTCTCATGAATAAATAAAACCCTTTTAATATTTAAATTTAAGCAAATTATTGTCGATCAACAAATAAATATATAGTAATGTAAAATATAATATAAATATTTGCCTTGCGTCTCCCAAGGGGGCGCTCTTTACCATTTGGGTAACGTTATACTATGGTATTTTACCAATGATTATTCTATCATTCATTCACCGCATAATTAGTCTTAACGCTTCTTTCCACCATTGTTGTTCATCTTCTCATCATGTAAGCTATTGGCTGCTAATGTGTTTTATAATCAGAGTTAAGTGACCGCCGTGGTTGATTTCTCTGAATCGACGATTTTCAACAAGGACTTCCGCGTATTTTTTTCTGAAATCGGACGCGAGGCGAATCGACTCTGTATATTATGTAACAATTGTTCGCAAAAAAAATATTATTATCTTCATATTCTTTTTCTGGGTATGCGTGAAATATAACGCGTCCGATATTCAATCAATCGTTTTCCGTTGCACATACATCGATAATCGATACATGTAAGTATTGTATGTTATACATCACGTCATCATTACACGGCATCTTCATGCCCTTGACTGGAAATTACGCTGTACTCAGTCGGCCGCAGTTCTTACAAAATTAACTTACACGATGAAACGATCGACGCACATAATGCGATATCATGATATTGTCTCCACGTGCAACGATTGCAGGCACGAATGCAATCTGTGTATAAGTTACAACTTTGCATCCAGAATCATTTCGAACTACTAAAAATTGTTTGACAAACGAAAGAAATATGCATAGCAGACGACGCGCTCTGCATCTTTTGATTCTATATCAGTTAAATTACCAAGCATCGCTCGAACATCAAAGATTTTTTTATATAATTCACGTTTGCTGTAAAAACTAATTTAGTGCACTGCAAAATTCGGCAGGTTAGACAGAAATTCTGAAAAATTGTTCAAAGCGCAACCAAAACATACATCATCCAGATTAATTGATCTTAGAGTATACAAAGGTACTTATTTGAAGAAAAAAAATGGGGGAATTAAAATATAGGAATTCGTTTTATCTGCCGTAAAAAATAAACATATAGAATACGTCTTACGTCCTCTTCTTACCTTATATTTAAACATTTTATTTAAAGTCAAGGAACTTGGGGTGACCACTTAAAAAACACACTAAAAAAATATCAATAGTGACGTCGAAAAGTGTTACTAAATAATATTGTACAATGGTACATTTAAATATAATGCTTTCCTGTTTTTCCTCTATTTATTTTGACTAATCATACATATATATCATCCATAATGAAATTATCGAAAAATTAACAAAACAATAATATGTAAATCAAGCCAGTAGTTTCAAATATTATCACCAACAACTTTTAATTATATTCAACAGGTAAATATATTTCCGCAGCGATCTTCACCCACGTCGGTTTCGATGTAAGAAAAGGCCTTATCTGAATTTATTTTTCTGTGTTATACAATAGTTAAGACTGAAGGGATGATTGTAAAATTAAAAAAAATAATTAAACTGTCAAAACGGTTAACTTAATGATCATAACATAACATTGAAACTCATTAAAATTAAGTTGAAGTAAAAAAATGTAATGCTTTTACGTACATGTATACGACGCAGTTTATTGGTTATTGGTCAGTTTGTCATTTGGATTTAATTTTGTATTTATAACTAACATAAATTTTCTACAGCCAATCTACATTAAACAATTTCTACAATAATCATTCTACTGATGCAGAGATGAAGTGACCTACGATAGCACGGTTCTGCGTGAGCAGTCGCAGAAGGTAAGGTACGGGAATACGTCAACAATTTATTAATCTACCAATTTGCAAGTATTAAATATTTATCATACGTATTAAACTGAAAACTCTATTCCCATGTTAATTTTTACAAGAGAACAACAGATTCGATGCATACACAATTCGTTTACGATTTTTTTTTTTTTTTTTTTACGTCATAATCTCAAATTATAATCAAGAAAATGTAAAAATAGACACCAAAATAGAAATCGGAAGTAACAAAATAACAAAATAATGACACAATGGTAAAAATAGAAAAATAACATTTTATATCGGTCATCTTGGCGGGGGCGGTGAAATATATAATAAAAATGTATTTCCTTTCGCCTACATAGTGCGACGTTGCAATAAAATTAACAAAAAATCACGTCCGTAATCCATTATAGTGCGTATAATTTACGTTCGAATTTTCCGAATGATATATCTTTTCACGATCGGTAACTGTCAAGTTATAAATTTAATTTTTTCATGTGATCGTGAAAAGAGTTGCGATGTGTATAGTCGAAGAGAAATCGTTTTGACTATTTGGCCACTATACACAATATTTATAAAACTTTAACGTTACACACATACGTAGGCTGTTTAGGATGTATTTTCCAAATGTAAGATCATCACGTTATAAAAAAAATTTTGCCAGTGCCAACACAACCTATTGCTACAAATTATTGTTTTATAGTAGAAATGTCTGAACAGCATGAACCACGAGGATATTTTGTTTTGCTACCAAGTAATTAATATCAACGTTTCACTAATAGAGTTCATAAAGGTTTCAATGTCAAAACTAGAATTATAGTTTGGTAATTAATAGTCTCTTAACTATATTGAACACAGTCAATAACCGAACCGAAGTGAGTACATGGAGGCAGTGTGATGACACGATTTTTTCATGATATTTTCAATTATATTATATTACAATATTATAAATATTCCCATTCTCTAAAACAACTCTGGCCGTTCATAGTTTTCGGGACAAAAGTGTACCTCTATTTTAACTATTTTATTCGTCGATATTATCTAATTCGTTGCGTTGAATAAACACAATTGTAAGTTGAGGAATGTTATAATAATCTTTATTATTTCAATGATTATTAAAATTATATAAAAAAAAAAAAAATCAACAACAATAACAACATTATGTTACAGTCGACTCGATAATTCAAACCTTCAATAATTCCAAACATTCAGTAATTCGAAGTAAACGCTCGGTCCATTAAAAATTACATTTTAATTCGAATAAAAATAATGCACATTAGTACACTCGGTAATTCGAAATTAAATTTTGGGAAAACTGGCCACTAACAGGTGACATTTCGAAGTATCGTTCAACGCTCAGCAATTCGAAGTATATTCATCAAATGTATTTAATCTGTATTTTTATAATCTTTTTGTTAATAATTTACTATAAAATCTTGTAGATATTTAGCTTATTATTTTCGATAACTAGAATTATTATCGTAAGAACCTTATCGTTTTATTTCTTAATCGTCAATAATCGTAATTTAACTCGTCAAGTTGTCAATAACTGTCAGCCAAATATAATTTTATTTTAGTTTCGTTTGGTCGATTGTAAAGTTCTTGTGATGAGTGGGTCTAATTAAAAAAATACAAATCTGATGATTTCAGAAAATACAATGGAATTCCGTTCCAACTCAAGAAAATGTATCTTTCACTGATTATGTCAATGTGAATGAAGATGTTGCTGTATGGGGAGTCCTCTCTGACGCAGAAATTTCGGAAAATACATTAAGCGTAGATGAAGTCAATGTAGACGACACAAGTCCATTACCTCTCGTGACTTTTAAAAGAAGCCAGTTCAACCTTGAATAAATTACGAAACTTTTCGCTCCAGTCAGAAGTCATTGTCGAGGTTTTCGATGCTTTATTTACTATAGAAAATACTATAGAAAAATGAAACTAAATTCGATGAGGTAAAAAACCATTACAGATTTCTTCAAAAAACAATAATCTTTAATAATGATAATTTAATTTGCATAGTATAATTATTATATAGTTTAATTTAAAAACAATAAATAACTTTAATATGTACCACATAATTTATTGAAATAACTTATATGTAGGTACAACAATAAAAAACAAAATTTTTTTCTTAACTTTCAATAATTCGAATTTTTCTTTTGCTCTCTCGTTATGTCGAATTACTCAACAATTCGAACTCTAGGTAATTCGAAGTTTTTCAACAGTTGCGTCAACTTCGAATTATCGAAAGTCGACTATATATGATTATACCTTTATCAAGCGAAATTCAAAATGCTCACGAATCACATATGATGATGAAACTAGAGTGTTTGCATTGTAGCGATCTATTATAAAGGACCTACATATTCACTGTCTTAAATATATTATATTTATGCAATGTACATTTTTATGAAGCAATTCTTAAAAAACAATTTGTACAATTTTACAGTCATCAAAACGAATCGTTGGTAGATATATTGTGTCTTTCTCAACATTTCGTTTTGCTATTGGTTAGCTTAATTCGTCGTACATTATATATAAGAACGGTAATTATAGGTATTTTAACGTTGCACAGTTAAATAATATCACTATTTTTAACATCGGTCAGTATACTCATTATGTATGAGACAATAGGAAAAACCTGCACACGATGTCATTTTTTCATTATTTTTCAGTACTCATATTTAGATAGTACAATAATGCATAATACATCTTCTACATTGTTTTGATATTTGAAGTTAATTAATAAAAACGTAATTTATATTTCTATATAACATATATAACACTTAAAATCGTATAGGTATTGGCTAATATTGGTCTTGTTCATTTTGGAATAGAATATGGGGTAATACATCATACTGAGATGTCAATAATTTATTATATTTGTAAAATTCGGTTTACCATGATAGTTCAAAACTTAGTTGCATGGATATAATAATGATAATATTTTCACCAATTAGTTTTAACAATTTTATCTTTAATTATAAAATGACTTGTTGACATCTGAATTCAATGTCGCTGAAACTATAATATTTTCATGTTTATAGTTTTAATGTTAATAATTGCCAAAATAATATCTTATGAAATAACTTCAGGGAAGTAATATCAATAATTATGAAATGTAACTCCCGCGCTACTTAATTTATAATCTAAAACATATTGTTAAGTGATTGTAACTGTATCATAGTATGTACTAATAGACAATAAATATAAACGATTTTCTGTGTTTAGTTAATTAATTTAGGTATAATACGTTTCTAGCAATTAAATATATGTTAAAAATAGTCACACTAATGCCCAATATCATTGACTTTTAACATACTAATGTCAAACTGTAAAAACGCCTAAATAATGAATAGTTTGATGGTTTTTTTAAATCTAAACATATCGACAGAAACTTTGGATTAAATCAGTTATTTTTTTTATTTTTCCTACAATTTTTTAATTGATTTAATTCGAACTACGACATGTTGCGGAATCATAACGACTAATAAATAACGTTTCGTCGAAAACGGTAATAATTTATTCTACCTATGTACATTTTAAACTAATTTTGGTATTATACATGTAAAGGATGTATTCTGTTTTTCTATGAACTGTTACTATTATTATTACTATTATTATTATTATTACTATCGTTATTACTGTTTTTAACATCGACTAGTTCAATAGTAGGAACAATAGCATTTTTTACTCACATATTGGACATTGGCCTCGTTTGGAATTCTTCACGGACCCGATTATCGACGGTCAAACATCACGCTAACGCTGCATTTTCACTAAATACGGGATAAAAAAATAAAACAACCTATACCAAAACTTTTTTTCCATCTAACATATTGTTTACATAGAATCACTAACAAGATAAACAAAATATAATTTAAACAATGATTGAAAAGCATGAGGGATTTTTAATAATATATTAGATTTTTAAAACGTAAAATATATTTTTTATTTATAAAATAAATATTATTAAATATAATTGATAGCAATTAGTTAAAAATGAACTAAAATGATTTAAAAATTACCAATATATACTATTTACTATTAATTGTTTAAATAGAATACTAGTAATTGAACTGATCGTTATTAGAAAACGAGTATTGGCTTAGTTACGTTTTTGCGTTGTCTTCAAACGTGCGTTAAGATCACCAATTATATTTTTATTTTAAGTTCCAACAATTAATAACCTATTTAAATGAATATACGTTTAAATACATTTTTATAAATTCTATAACACCGGTAAATTAAAAAAAAAAGTATATACTGCAATAATGCTCGGTTGACCATAATTATTTTATTATAAGTCTTTATTAATAATATTAGTTTTTTATATTAGCCTCCCTTCGGACACTAGTCGTAACATATATATATATATATATATTAATTCTTTACATATGACATCAAAATGTCAATTTTATCTTTTACAGTTAATGCCTATCAGTATATATTTAACAATATGCATACTTCTAGGAAATAAGTACATAAAAATATTAACTATTAATGCAACATAAAAAAATTACCATCCAGCGTTCAATAAATGAATAAAAAACTAATTTATATTTTCTATCCGTAAATATACAACTACTATCATAACTACTTATATATCGGTACTGTAATATGATACATATAATAAACTGTATATTTTAAACCACCTGAACTATAAGTATCTTAGCTTTTGTTTGAATATTTTTAAATGTGCGGGTTTCGTGACATACTTATATTTTATGTAAATCATCTATAAAAGTATCGGATTCAACTGTATGTGGACCGTATTAAATGGTTGATTAACCACAATACATCGATCCGTTCCATGATTTAGCCATTTTTTCTCATACCTAATATGCTATAACAGGTGTCGATCGTTTAAAGGTTTTAACGTCTAGATTTATAAATTATAATTTTTTTTCTATAGACTACCATAAAATAAATTTAAAAATGTAAAATAAATGCATGTAAGCGATTTTAACGTCTATAGTATATAATACATACATCCACAAGTATAATACATGTATATATATATATATATATATATATATATATATATATATATATATATATATATATATATATATATATATATATATATATACTATGTATATAAGAGGAAATTAACCATATAGTCGATTCGTTGTATATTACGAAATATAAATGTAGCTATAAGAACTTGATTCAAGTAGGTATATTTTTCTGAAATGAATATTAGGCATTTTACTTCTATATCAGCTATACTGGTTTCCTTGCAAAATTACAGATATGCATAAGCGTATACAACTGTTTTTATGTTTATATTAATGCAGATCAATATGGCTGTTGGATATTTTTTTAGCAAATTAATTATTTTTAGACCATATAAATTACAGTTTATGAAATACTAAATAAATATGTTATAATGTCTATACCTTATGATTTCATTATGTTTAATATATATAAATTATCTTCTTGTATTCAACCCTATGATAAGTTTCGCAGTCGGCATAGTATTTTCCGGATTCAACCCACCCCCTCCGCCCCTTGGAAATTACATTGGAATATATTTGTATTGACTTTCTTTGATAATCCTGAAAATCGTGAAAAAAAATATTATTGAGTTGAACATTAATAGTTTAATTATTATAAGTAAACCATTTATCCATTTTGTAGACAAAACACATGCATTTTAACTGACATATTTTTATTTATTGAATATTATCTGATAATATAATTTTAGAAATACAAAATCTTGATGTTAAATTAAAATTTCTATCTATAACAGGGATACATTTTTATTTTTTGATAAATTGTTCTTTTTTATTAGATATATATAGGTATAAAATGAAGACATTCATTTTTTTTAAAAATAATTTTAAATATAAAATATATCAACATTAAAATAATAAAATTATGTTTTATTCAGCTTAACAATATATAACAATGTACAAAAATATAACATTTTAAATATGGTAAGTAACAGAATCATTTTAGTACATAAAAAAATAAGTGTATTGCGAAGTATATGATAAAAGGGTGACAAACTAAAGTTAAATCAACTGTTTTAATCAGTTATAATGCGTGAAGTAAATTGTACAGTTAAGAACATACTTTGAAAGTATATTATTTCAAAGGTTTATCAGTATCTTGATTTTCTTGTTATATTTTATGAGTATTAATATGTTCTACATCTTTTATATTTGGAATTTCTTGTTTCATTTTAGTATGTGTATTAATATGGTTTATATAAATTTTATACATTTTAAAATTAAGGCCACATATTTCAAACTTAAGACCGTATATTTTACACAAGAAATTTTTATTTTCTGACTATGCTAAATGTTCAGAATGATGCATTTCCCATTCAGCAATTGATACAAAACAACTTCCACAAATTTTACAGCCCAAAATAGGATTATAATTATTATTTAAATCATCATTATTCAAATCGCAATGATCTGAATTGGAACTATTTTGATTTATATCATTAGTTAAAGTTTCTAGATTGTCTTCAAAGCTATTCTTGTTAATCAAATCATCTACATTTAAATACTCAATTGTCATATCTTCTTCAAAATGTTCATCGTTTACATATTCAATAGTCAAATCATCTTTAAAATGCTCTTCTTTTACATACTCATTGCTCTCAATGGGTTCACAATCATCATCCATTATAATAGATATAGTAGGGGCAACTTGATCTCCCATGTCATTCTTAAACCATTTACCTATACTTTTTTCATCATTATCATTAATTTCATTCACATTTACCAGAGTTTCATCGTTAATATTTTTGATCAAGTAATGGGCAATATTTTCTTTTCCTTTATCAGTTATCAAGTCATTATCCTTATCATTTTTCTTCTGGTCATTACGTTTAAATTCACTATATTTTTTCTCAAGTTTAGACAGCATTGATTCTAATTCAGCTTTATAACGTTCATACGGTCATTTTTACCTGGTAATAACTGTTCACGAAGAAGTTTCAAATCATTTTTTAGTCCTTCTAGGTTAAAATAAAAATATTTTATAACAGAAGAATCAATTTTTTTCTCTTTTTTATTAGATTCCATTGGATCATCATGTCCAAAATATTTTTCATTTCCTTCAATATCATGTTTCCAATCAGTATTAAAAACTTTCCAAAACTTTTCAGTAACATTTTTCATATCAACAGACAATGTTCCTTTCCTACCAACTTTAATTTTACTATTAGAAGGACCATCAATACAACTAACTAAAAATGGGATTTTAAATTCATCATTGACTATTTGTGCTTTTATTTTTTTTGGTCTGCCTCGCTTTTTAGGCTCAACTGCAATGTTCTTTTTAGGCCTTCCTCTTGGTTTTTTCACAAGAGGCTCATCATTATCTTTGAAATTATTTCCACGTTTTGCTCTAACAATTTTAGGTGGATTTACTACAGAATCGGCATAACATTTATTACGTGTCTGTAAGGTAGTCAAAATTCCATGATTTAATAAATTATTTTTTAAATCATAGATATCATGTATATCTTCCACAGACTTTTTTTAATTTTTTTACATACTTGTCTACATTTTCGATGTTTTTTGGACTTCAAATACACAGAATTTGGTCCATCACAGGTTTTAACACATATATCAGTACCAAAATGGTCAATGTATGACAATCTTGAGTCAAATTGTTGATAACATCTTTGACAAACAACATTTTTATCAATAAAATCAAAGTCTTTAGTTGGATACAGTTTTACATTATCTTTTTCCAAATAAAAATTTTCATATCCAGTTACTACTCTGTTATTTTTTACAGAGAGATCAGTGCATGAATTTGATGAAGCCAACGTATGATTTTCTAAAACCTAAAAACAAATTAAACATTTTTTTAATATACTTAGTTTAAAAAACTTAAGCATAATTATTTGTCTATAACTGTCATAATTTAACTAAGGGGCTAAATTTCAGAATCCTTGTAATGTTATATATTTTATACAATGAATATTGGGTATTATTTATAATAATACCAATTATTAAGCACTAACATAATGACTTCAGTTTTATGTAATTTAATATTTTTTAGATTCTGAACGGAGTGAAGAATGTATTGATTTTACAATGATGTGTTTTTTTTTTTTTTTTTTTTTTTTTTTTTTTTTTTTTTTTTTTTTGTGTCTGTCGACACATTTTGGGGCAGTAAAAATGCTTCAATTGCCTTATGTAGCAACTTTTCTGAAAGGAAAGTGAATCTATTTGGTACTTTGGGGGGTCAAAAGTTAAAAATTTCCAATATTTTTTAAATGCGACGGGAAAAACCATAAAAAAATTTGGGAAAAACGGGAGTTTTTACGCAAAACCAGTTTTTGACATAATCAAATTTTTTATTTTGCTATAACTCAAATACTAATCGATGTAAATACTTGAAATTTTCACCAAATGTTTAGATTAGCGTTCTCTATACACCATTAAATTTATTAAGCTATTTATAGACAATTGAAATTTTCAATATTTTTAAGTATTTTTTTTTTAAATAACGATAAAATTTTTTTGGCTGCCTAGAAAATCTTGAAAATTTAATACAAGGTTTCTTATAAGTTGTTCCTTAACTGATAAAAAAAATCTAAAATCGTAAGTCACAATTTTTTTTTATAAGTGCTCAAAGTTACAATTTATACGAAATATGTAAAAATCACGACAATTTGCAAGTTTTTTTGTAGTTAAAAATTCATAAAATTTTTTCTGTTCATACTTAAGGTTCAAAATTTTAACACGAGGTTATGTATAAGCTACTCTTCAAAAATCTTTAAAAAAATTTCTACCGGAATTAGAGAAAAAAATTTTATGACTGTTTGAAATTTAAATATTTACGAAATTGCATAAAATAGCGATTTATTCTCAAACGATTTTAAATATTTTTTATAATTCAAAAAGTATAAGTCGCAGATTTTTGAAATTTCTACCAGCTGTTAAGATTGGTATTTCCTTTATGTCATATTTTTTTCAAAATATTATATTGATTTTTAAGCCACTTATAGGCATTTAAAATATTCGATTTTTTTACATTTTTTTTTTATAATCGGTGATAAAAAAAATTTGGCTCGTACAAAATACTTGAAAATTTAATAGAAGATTCCACAGAAGTAGTTCTTAAAGTCATTCAAAAATTATTAAAATCCATAGGCACAATTTTTTTTTATAAGCGTTTGAACAGCGAATATTGACAAAAAATTACATGTAAAATATAATATATTGTATAATATTCTAGACTGACAAAGATATCGGTTTTTTTTAAAATGCTCTAACTCAAAAATGAAAAATCGCAACAACTTGAAATTTTCGCCAAATCTTTATATTGACGTTCTCTATACATGGTTAAGATTTCAAAATATTTTGACATATTTTGACTTATTTATAGACAATTTAAATTTTCGGTTTATCTAAATTTTTCGTTTAAAAATAAAATATACTTATATAATATTTATAAATAACATTGTATTATATTCTAGACTAACATATGAACTCCGTTCAGAATCGTTATTCGTATGCAATGATATCTATCATTGCATTCAAATTTAACAAATCCATTATAATAATGACCTATCCTATAAGCGAGGTGCACTCCACCCCTAACTGTACAGCAGAGCGAGGCCCATCCGGTTCTTTTTTTTAAATTGTTTGTGTTATAGTATAAATACATACAGTAAAGATTTGACAATAAATGTTTACCGATTTATTTTAAATTTTTAAATCCAAAACGACATAGTTTTAATTTTATAAATGTGTATAAATATATAGTCTCTTTAAAATATTTTGCCATAGTATGTTACCTCCTTATATATTTCATTATATAGTATATTGAAACAAAATTTGTCACTAAAGAAAACTAATTTTTAATTTTTATATCAAATATCAAATTAAGCCTATATTAAGGAATAATTTATTATTATATTCAATAATTTAAATTATTATGCTTAAATAAATTATTATTTTAATTGCTAGATAAAAATTTCATGTACATCTAATGTACAACGCAAAAAATCGAATGAAATTATTTGATATTATAATAATAATTAAAAGGCATGTATTAAACAGTATATTAATTGCTATTTAGTTTGAGATTTAACTAATAATATTGAAAAAAGTAAAAAAGAGAAGTAGATATAAATTAGGAGTGTACTTGTAAGTAACTATTTACAATAGCTGAATATTTCATCTAGTTTTATAAAAAAAGTTTTATTTTTAAAAATGTTATCACAGTAATAGAATTATAAAAAAAATGTTTTATATGGAAAATAGATGTAGGTAATAGAACATTAACAATCAAATAAAAATATATACTTAAAATATTTCAGTAGTAAAACTAGTTTTCTGTGGAAAATGTGTAAGCATTATTCATAAATATTAATTGATATTACAAAAAAAAAAATGTATCAAAAAGATTTTAATACACTATCATCATAATTATTTTATTTATTTATTTTTTTTATAATAGTTTATTCTGCACATTTCAATCAACATGATTATTAAATTATCTACTTTGAAATTACTATTACCTTGGGGGATTTATTTTCATGTGCTAGTAGTACAATTGGCACAAGATTCAATTGTCTCATAAATGCAATTTTATCCAAATCTTGTTCAATCATTTTGAAACTAAAACAAAAAATGAATTAATTTATAAAGATTATTCAATGTTTCACATGTATTCTAAATTAAAAAAAGTTAGGTAAGGGATAAAAGCCCATGCCTAGGACAGTATTTTTTCGGGACAATTTGTATGTACAAAAAAAAATATTTGATGTAATAATTACTCGTAAGGGGTGGCAAAAACTAAATTTCGCCTGTTTGTTTAAACACTTGATCCGGGCCTACTGTATTTAAATATAATAATTTTTTTTTTTTAAATGAGTTTGAATAACATATTTCAAAATAATGTTCAAGGATCATATGGTTATTAAAAATGTATCTATACTTTACGAACAATTACAAATAATTGATACTTACTTAATGATTGCTTTTACTTATGTACATACAAACATACGAGTATTCAAATAATACGGTGATACTGTGAATACAGATTAATTTGGAGTCCGATAACGAATAACAAATTTTCCACAAATAAAGTGTTGAACTAAACTAATCGAGTTAATATTTTATCTTAAATTCGTCGTTAAGATCAATTTATGTCCTTGGCAACGGATTACATTTGAGCCTCAATGTATTTTCTTTTGTTGTGATATAATATTTTATTTAATGATTCGGCAATTTATAATTTTAAACATTTTACTGAAAAAATGTACGTTTCATAATAAAGCAGCCATTAATCTTTAAGATGATCATTGATGATATTAACGAAGTTTTATTAAATTTAGTTTATTGTTTGCTTTTAATTTTAAGCGAATTATAAAATACTTAGCTTTGGAAATAGATTATATTCATACTAAAAAATTTTATTTGAAGATTAAGTTATTGATCTTTTGTATTCGTATTTAGTATTATAAGTAGGCACTCTATACATTCTAAATATACATAATGTATTGTTTTTGTATTCTTATTATGGTTTCTTTAATTTATAATGTATTGTAAATAAGTTTTTATCAATGATAAACATCCTTAACATCAGTCACTATAGTATATCTAATACATTCAGTATTCACAATTATTATTTAAAATGGAAAAATACACTAATTACTACTTTTTTTCATTATTTATTTATAAATATAATCCATAATCTATACCACTTGGGCACAATAAGTAGATGAGAAAAAAAGATTTAAATACACACGTTAAAAAAAAAAGATACATTATATCTTTTTAATAACATTTATATATAATACGTGACACTTTTGAGGAAAGCAGTCACCCATTAGTAACACTTTCACATGATTATACTATTTTTTTATTTTATCATTTTTTTTTTATTTAATTAATTAGATATTAGGTATCAAAAGGTCACGACATCACTTCCGTTTTAACCGTCTCGGGGGGTTACCGGAGATTGTAGGATTAGCTAGATTTCTAACAAGAGGATTGGGTTGATGTAAAGTGCAAACATGGAGACGTTTAAAGTATGCTTTAGCTTCTTCGTAAACTAACGGCATTTTAAGGTCTGTATGTATGATATAGTTAGAGACGTAAAAAGCGTAAAATATTTTGAAATGTTTTAATTTTGTTTTTATTAGTTTTTTTTTTGCGTTACTCCAGAGCTGAAGGCCATACGTACGAATAGACTTTAGTAGAGATTTATAAATAAGTAGTATATTATAGATGGGAGTGTTATTTTTGATGAGGCTTTTTAGTAAGCATAGACGTAGGTTTAGATTTGTTCTTTTGGATTTTATAAGCTGAACCTAGGTCAGCCTTTTATCGATTGTCAGACCAAGATATTGAACATTCAAAGCAGTGGGAATGAAAGTGTTGTAAATAATGATATCAAGGCATACGGTGAATTTAAGGGTAAACATTGTAATTAATATCAAAATTCATATTTATCTAAATATTTAAATTCATACTAATGGTAATGGTGTTATTAATCGAGTAACAAAATTTATTTACTAAAATTACAAATAATTATTAAAGTAATACATCATAAAATAATATTACCAACATACAGGGGCGTATTCAGCTCTTCTTCCAGGGGGGGGGGGGCGAAATTTGAACTTAAATCATAGGTTCTTATAAAAAAATTTGTACATAAACGACAGTGTACAGATTATAAATAAATTGGCGGATCAAAATTTTTCGATCGTTTCGCTTGCTTAAACTTCTAATTTTTACCCACTTTCATAACCCATAACATTAATTATTATAAATACATTCAACAATGTCCAGGAAGGGGGGCGATCGCCCCTATCACCCCCCCCCCTTGTATACGCCCCTGCAAACATAATATTATTTAACAATTTATAAAATATTTCTAAAATGAATAAAACAATTTAAATAATTGACTAGGATTTATAACCAATATATTGAAGTATATATTGAAGTAGCATTTATGGAAGTCAGGACATGGCCATATTCAGAGGGGGGGGGGGTGTTTTCCAGTTCAAACACCCCATGAAATAACATTGAAAAACATTTGTATTGACTTTCTTTGATAATCCTGAAAATTATGACGGCACTGCAAATTGAACTCGTTTTAATTTATTCTCGATCTTCGTTTGCGTAATTGCGTTCTTTCACCAATTATATTTATCGTTGAATTTTACTATTATCAAATTTTTTGTACTTTGTACATTGTTTCATAATATAAAAGTAAGTACAATTATTTTTCTTGAATTAGTATATAATTATAAAAAATATATTTATTTTATTTAATTAGTTATGTTGACCAAAAAAAAAAAACTAACGATTATTTTATTAAACGAAGTAGAACAATTGATGAATATCAACTAATCCCAAAAAATATAAATTCAATGAAAAGGAATATTGGGGCGAAGCCTCACGCGTCTGTGTCAAGTCAAAAATGAATATCTCCCCATTCAAAAAAGCACGCCACTGCTAGACATTAATTTTATTTTAGAAAAATTGGAATCTTCAATAAATAAGAAACAGCTCAAAAGTCTTGTCAGTTATTAAGTAAAATTAAAGACGCATTATACTTCTCATAATAATTGAAAATATTTTTTCCTATACGTTGACGTTGTGTAATCAGTTACAGACAATAAATGTTTAACTTAACAGTCGAGCATCAGTGATCATTTGCTCGACAAATGAAGTTCTCGGGCGTCTTTGGTCTCTTTTATCTTCAATTTTTCCTTTTATTACTCTATATGCTAGTCCGTTTTTGTGCCTCATTATGTGACCAATCATGTTCCACCATCTTTGATGGTTTTGAGTTCATTCTCTGGGTTCATATATTTCACTAATTATGTTTTCATTGGTTTTATCTAACTCATTCACAGCATTATTCTCCAACACCAAATTTCAAAGCTGTCGAAGATTCGTTGCTGTGCCTTACTTAGAATCTAGGTTTTGCAGCTGTATTCCATACATATCATTTTATGAAGCGTTTCCTCGCCCGAATACTCATACTATTGGAGCTTAAAAAAGTTTTCTTAATCATGAAAGTTAACTTTGCCATGCAATTCTGGATTCCATAGTGCAGCTGCCTAAGTTAATTGAAGTGCGTAAATATTTAAAATATTCCACTTTTTCAAACAGTCGGTTTCATTCTTGAATACTAATTCTATAGATTCTGTCTAATTTTTAGCAGTTTAAATCATGGCTTTATTGTTTTTTATTGGATAAATATGATAATATGAAATTAAATGAAATTTTTTTGATCATTAATGAATTTATTTGTTGGAAAAATAATATTATTATTGTTTATAATTATTAAAATAAATTATATTATATTCACTTTCTTAAAAGTTAAATTTAAAATTTGTTATTTTTAAGTAGATAAAAATTCATGAGAGGATTGGCACTGCATAGTTTCGATTAATTGTGACTTAATAAAGTCTCGATTAATTATAAATAATCACAAAAACCATTTTGTTGTTACGTTGCTTTTTAAAAATGTTCACACCTTCCTTAAAATTTTATCACGTCTTCCTAGGGAGGCGTGCCTCCCTAGTTGAGAACCACTATCTTATATTATAGATGAATCTCACTTTAATTATCTTATCACTCATGAATATTGATTTTATAATATAGATATTATAAAATCAACGTTCATTATTATATACATCTGTTTTGTTTTTATTTTATTGTAAATAATTTTTTAAAATACACATGCAAAATTATAAAAATGTCAAAAAATTATACCATTGCATATTTATTTAATAAACATTTTTGTAAAAATAATTAACATTATTGTTGGAGTTTAATTTCTTTAACATGTACAATTTAAGGTGTGGATCTCAGAGATGTTAAGATGACTTGTAATTGTTGTACTTTTAATATTTTTTTTCAAGTCTTATAATGTTTTATAAGAAATAAAAATAAATTGGTAATTTGAAACAATACGATTTCCTTTGTCAAATGGTTTTGTTGTTATTTTCTATGATGTTTTACACACGAATGAATGATTAGTGAAGTCCGTCACTATATCAGACAAAACTTAATTTAATAAAATTCCAAATAAATAAAATGTATTTAATTAGCTAACAAGAGCTGGTAATCAGTTTAAACATCTAAACAGTCTAGACATTTTGAACCCCAAGGGCCTAGGCAGACGAATGTATTTTGAGGATTATAAGTTTGTAAAAAAATTTTAATTTTACAATATATTTATAGACTTATTTTTTCTATACTTATACCGAATAAACCAAATAATTTTATCGGAACGGTTTTTTATATTATTTCATATCTAAGACGAGCAATAAAGTGTTTTATTCATATTACAATAATGTGCTTTTTTCAAGTTTTGAAAAGAACCTTATTTATAATTTATTTTACGATCACATACATACTTACAATTTGATAAAATACACCGATATCAACTATATAAAATAAATTGAATTTCGTTAAAAATCGTTTAACGCATACGATGGTTTATCATTGATTTCCAACGTGTCAACAATTCATAACAATGTATAACAACACACTCTCACAATTTATCGGTTGAACAAAACATCCAAGATATTTGTTTTGGAGGGGGTCGACATGGTTTCGCTCATTTTTCAAACTTTTACTGTATTTTTCCACTCACTTATAATCATGCCTTTTTAGAAATTCGAAAAGAAAACTGTTTACCGAAAAAACTTTAAGATTCAAATAAAATTAAAATTGTCATCTAAAAGTCCCACTTAATGGAATTGTCACCATAAAAATACAAGAAATATGCACATAAAAGTGACATACAAGGAGTGTTAGATTCTGGTAGTCAAAAACAATGATTACCAAATCGATACGTTTGTGTATTGTGATCACCGTTGATATCATTATCGAGGATTTGTTTTACCTGCATTGACTGCATATGTTAAAAATAACCTTCAAATCAGTTTATGACGTAATTTATTCATTTAAATTAAATTAAAACGATAAGTACGTGTCAAAATGCATTACTGATGAATGTTTACCTACACATATTATTTTGTGACAACAGTGCTACGTTTAATCGGTAAACGTGAAAAAAAAGATATTTTTCATTTCAATTCATACTATAAATTTGATTGGTTTCGATATGAAACGGACAATATTTAAAGATGTTCGTAGTTCACGCGCGAAAGCGTACAAGTAAAACTCTTCTGAAGATTAAATAACATTTCGATGGTAAAAACTACACCTGGCAATAGCCAGGAAGTCAATACGGTAAAGGATGAAAAACCCCAGTGATTGTTCGGTCGTTTAGTTTTGATCGCAACAAACAGTGAGATAAATGATAAAAAAAAAAAGTAGACCGTTCGAGATGATGCTCTGCCCGTTATTATATACTTCGGTTGATTTGCCCACCGTGTAATTAAATTAAATAGTCACGGACTAATGAGTAGTGGATTCGTTTAAGTTTTTTTTCTAATTTTTTTTTTTATTATTACTTAGTCTTTATATTTTCTTTTTATTCCATTTTACGAACCGTAAATACAGGTATAAAACATTGTACAGGTTGAATCGTTATTACTACTGTTCGTTTCTTCATCACAGTTTTCATCGCTTCCTTGTATATACATATATCCTATACATATTATAAACATCCAGCAATAAAAACAAAAATGTAAACATAAGAAACGACATGCTTTAAACGAAATAACGAGTACAATTATATCGATCCATGCACGCGCGTTAAAACTCAATTAGCAAATTACAATTATTCAATTTTATATCTCACTAATATGTACAGACGATGAATCTTTATAGATTGAAATTGGACAAGGATCAAAATAAAATATACCTTCAATGGTTAATTGTATCAGACAAAATTATAATAGTTCGTCAGTTGATAGTTGATGTATAACAAAGTAATTTGAAAATTTAATGAACGAAGAAATAAAAAGACAAAATAGTCATAAGATAAACTAAAATATATTGAAAAAGTATAACATTTGAACGTATAATGGAGAATCATTAAATAAAAAAAGTCATTAAAATAAGCAATAACTCGTGCATAGAACTTAAGTAACCAAATAGAGAATTTTTTTTGGTTCTTTCTTTCAAGTTCAAATATGTTTATAAATATTTTTATAATAATAATAATAATTTGGAGAACAAAATGGACTAGATATTTGGATAAAACCATATACACAAACTTTCAAATGTACAATGTTCACTAAAATACATTTATCAGAACATAATAATACATCTAAACATGTATAAATGTGTAATATGTCTCAAATATTTTGAAATTGTATTATTTATTTATTATACAATCTAAGTTTAATAAATCTGTAGTCCAAATGAGCTGTATAAACTAAGATATTTTACTTTTAAAAATATTTAAAAAAAAATAAAAACTTATCGAATGTTTTCTATAGTGAAATAAATATGATTTGTTATTAAGAAAACTATCAATATTAAATTATATTATCAACTAATATTTTTGAATATATAATTTTAAAAAAAAGCATTACCATGCATAATTAATCACTACAAACATGTTTTTTCTTAACATTAAATCACAGATTATATAACATACGACTTAACTAAAAAAAATATTTTTTTTGTTCACACAAAACGAGTTAATTAAATCACCGTTTATTGTAACTTTGCAGTCAGAATTTTTGAAAAATGTATTTATTTTTTTTTGATTCGAGATTGATAAATAATTCATATGTATTCAATCGTTCTCGTACAATATGGGCTCATATTACATCTACTTGATATTCGTAAATTTTTGTGACGAAAGTATTCGGTGAACTTATCTAACCATATACAATAAATATAATAAGTATTATTATGACAAACGGTTCAAATAGACTATTTTGTATGGCAATAGTTTCCGTTCGAGAAACTGACTCTACGCTTGGTCAGATTAGCCAGTTTTGTTACGGATTAACCGTTAACGCTACATAGTTACTAGTACAAAATCATTAATTTTGTTTTGTAATAATTATTGTGATTTTTTGTTTAACTTCCCTTGTTGCTCACAAACGTATTAAATAAAATTTCATTTTGCAATCAACCGTTAAACTGTACAGGTGCCGAAATGACGATATCATGTGGGTTTAATCAAAAAACTTAAAACTATTTAGTTTTAAGTTATTTATCAGCTTATGATAATTTTTTAGAAGTGCTTAGTACTTACACGTTATAATTCAACTATTTGATGTGTAGCAGTTGTAAAAAAAAAAACTGAAGTGCACTTACATCGAATTATACAAATGATGCCCCCAGTGGTTTTATCTGTTTGTTTTTTTTAAACTAATTTATAATTAAGTAAAATCATATTTAATAAGAGTTATGTTGAATTTACAGTATTGAATACAGTTATGAATAATAATAAAAAATTAATAATGTAAGAATATAAAATAGCCAGAAAACACAGTGCGCATGATAGAAGGGGTAAGAAAAAATCAACATTAACACTTATCTATAACTATAAAATATTCTTATTCTATATTATTTATAAAAGATAATATTGTAAGACTAAAAAAAATACGATAAAATTTGAATTAAAAAATATACCGATATTTTCTAAAATTTTATTATTGATTGCATATATGGTAAAATAAACCTAATTGTATTTGTTCATATTAAATTAAAATTATACTATCGATGTAATCGTGAACCTAATTATATATGATGAATAAATTACATTTTATTATTATTATACTATTATAATAGATGGAAAATATTTATGCGCCTTAATTAAGTTTAATATACATCTTAACTGACATTCATGGTATTACTGTACTAAAAAAAATATTTGGACTTATCGAATTGCTTTTAGTTGAAAAAAATTCATCTTTTCTACAATGAGTAAGACATTCATTAATTATAACCTTGGATTGATTTAGTATTCTTTAAATTAAATTTGTTTTTCCTCCCGATTTTCAACTCAATATATATTTGCATGATAATCAAATATTTGTCGATAGCAATCAATCTTAAATTTTAAATTATTACATTAATAAGTTTTTTTTTTTTTTACTTCATATACAAATTGCTATTTTTTATGCAATTGTTTAAATATTATTATCCTATAAAGTTATGGAAATAAAATATTTATTATTTTCTATTTTTATGTAATGATGTCAAAGCTTATAAATTATTATAAAAGTAAAACGTCAGCATTGATCGATGCTTACTTATACATTATAAGAACTTTAAGCCTTAGGTTTCACATCTTTTATTTTTACATGTATAAATAATAGGTAACCTCTATACTTACATTTGAAATAAATTTTAAAATGTTACTAAAAATGATTATACATTTTAAGATATTACTCTCATTTCAATTCATAGCATAAACTATTAAAATACAAGTCTATCAATTTATTACATATATATTAAAGATTAAATATAAAATACACTGGTTTTTAAAATTTAAATTTGTATAGCATTACTTGGTATTCATCACTTTTTTTTTTTTAGTACACATAAAAAAAATAAATAATTCTTAATAAGTATGATTAAAAAGATAATAAATTAATTATTTCAACTTATTAATAATCTTAGATTCTTACCTTATAAAGTACACACTTACAAATATTACGATTGAAACATTGATTGCATAAAAATATTATTACTCTTCGGTAACACTGACTATTAAAATTATAAATTTGAATATGTCGATCTTTAAATTGTTGACTTTTTTTTCATACAGTGAATTTGAAATCTTATTTTGAAAATATTTTTACAATGATTAAGCTACATATTTTTATATATATGGATGTTTATTTGTTATAATTATTTAGTGAAAGAAAAGAATTTCTAAGAAAAAAATTAAAACAGAATAATATTAAATTGCATTTCTATAAGAACTATCCAGTACTATATAAAATAAATGATTAATATTAAATCAATAAATTAAAAGATAGATATAAACTAATAGATTAAAGAATGAATAGTTAATTTAAAATACAAACTTATAAATATTTTAATGGTAATTGGGATTTAGATCAATTTAATGAAAGAATATACACCAATAAATATTGGCAATATACCAAACACAACTCTATCTGATCCGCTTATGATGTCCTTGCATTCAGCCACTGAATCTTTGTTTGGAATCTTGTCACATACAGCTTTTTTGAGATTTGTTAGAGATAATTTTTGGATATCTTCAGAATAATTCTAAAATAGGTTGGATAATAAATTATAATTAAAAGCAATACATACAATTAATTTAACTTAATTTAAATTACCTTGTTGATAAAGATTTTAGGCACACTTGATACATTTGCAGTCTTAGCCAATTCACTATAATTTTTCAATAATGAAATTGTTTCAGTTTTATTTTTGGCACATTCAGAGATCAATGATGTGATGTTTTCTTCGATTTTATTATCCTTAACACACTAAAAATGTAAATAGTATAATGATAATAATTAATAATTAAGTATCAATTATAATTTTTCTGGAACTATAAAAATAAATCAATTTACCTATAAATAATTATTTAAATGTTAAATATTATTTAAAATATACTGTTACATCATTCACATAATTATAAAAATTCTCAAATATTATTATTATTTATATTTCAATTCATTAAAAAAGAAAATTTTAAATATTTTGCAGTTAATTAAGAAAAATAAATTTAATTCAATTTAAAATTACACTGAATATTTTAATAAATAAATTTAAAAACCTTTTCAATTGGTACAGTTTTATTCTGTAAACCCTCGGACAATGCACAGTTTAAAAACTCGACTAATTTATCTTTGTCGCTAATTTTTGAAATAGCACATGCATGTACAATATCAGCATCACATTCATTTTCACGATGACATTTTAAAGTGTTATCACTATTTATCTATAATGAAGAAAAATGTATTTAATTGAAATCTTAAAATATTTTAAAATTTTTCATATTAGTAACTTACAACTCCTTGACTAAAAGGATTGAATGTAACATCGATGAATTTGTTTAATTTTCTATAAACGGGAATTAACTGGTCTTTGACAAAATTGACAGAGTCTGAACATAGTGCTTCATAATATATGTCAATTAGTATGGGTTTTGTCTGCAATAAATACAAAAATATTATTATTAAAAAAAATATCATATTAAAAAGTATATTACAAAAAAAGTAATAATAATAGATCATAACATTATAATAAACATTTATAAATACATATATATATATATATATATATATATAAAATTATTAAATAATAAAAAAAATTATTAGGGCTAGAACTAAAAAATATTTTATGCCATAAATCAATAAAACCCATTAATAATAGTTAATTATTATCTAATAATTCTTATATTTACAAGATGATAGTTGTAGTTTTTATAATAAAGGAATAGTTGTATAAAATGAATAATAATAATAAACAGTTAAAATTTAATATCATCTTCGAAATTAAAATAAATATTTTTAAAACAATAATATTACATAAATTGAAGTTTTTTAAATTATGGTAGTTATAAACTTATAATTGAAATTATGTAATTTATAATTGTATGTTGTGAATTTATTATCAAGAGATAAGTACCTAAATGTAGGAGTTTCAAAGTTAAATTGCTGTATATTTTAATATTCAACTTATGAACTATAACTCAAGAACATAAATCATATTAAATTTCATTTTTTCAGGCAGAACTAAAATAATTGCTAACTTTTGTTAGCCATTCTTTATTTTTCGAATATAGGAAGAGGTTTACCATAGTGTGATTTAACTTTAATATCATACAAAGGATCTTATTTATTTGAAAATCAAAATCGAAAATAAATAATTGTAAAAAAAAATCCCTTTTCTTTTTTTTTTTTTTAGGATTAATGATGATGTTCAGCAGAGTGTTTTAAAATTATTGAGCAGTAACAAGGACGTTATTGAAAAAAATCGTTATAAACAAATATGCCAAATGTGTGTCTATTATGCATTAGAAAATGAAATTACGCCTGTCGATATTCATAACAAAAAATATGGTAATTACTTTAGCATACATATGAAAACATACATTATACAAATATACATTTTTTTCTATTACATTTTTTTATTGTCAAATATAAGGTGTCACACAAAATCTAATTCTTTAATATAACTGCATTTAAACGATAAAATCAACTTAAAGGTATTTATTATTGTATATTTCATAATAAAATATACTTTATTTATTCTAGTTAAAAATTGTAATTATATTGACGTAAACAGAATTGTAATGATTATTAAAAATTATCATTTAAATAATACTAGATTTTATTTTATATTTATTTTACGCTTATATTGAAATCAGATAAAAGTAAACGTAACTGGTCAAATTTTATATTTGAAAGGAGGTTGTTGTACAAAAAATGTGTTGGATAATAAGAAGTTTGTTCAATTATTATGATTACAATCCAATCTTCACTCGATCACATCTATATACGAGTACACGCCACAACTATAGCTCATACAATAATTTTTGAAATGGCATATTTCTTATTGTTGCATATCACAATGAAAAAAGTTCAATGCACCGGATTGTTCAAACATTTTAATCTAATGTAAATTATAGCAATAACATTCTTCTCATAAATCTTTTTTAAGCAATCACTGAGTTTTCATGATATTACAAAAACTCATAAAGATGTATAACTAATATAGGTATAGGGAAAAATATAGCTTAATAAAGTTTTAAAAATCCAACCAAGAACAAACAATATCTAATAATAATAATGATTTTTAATTTTTGATATGTGAACATTATAATATAATTTATACAATTCAACACGCAATGAATTCATTAAAATGGGTGAAAAGTTTACTTGTAATTGATTATTTGAACAAGAAACAGTAGTAACAATATATTATAAGCCGTCATTCTTATAAATAATTGTTTTTTTCTAATGACCTATTTTAATGAAATACAAAAAACATTCTTTTAGTATCATAAATTCTACTTGAATAGTGATAAATTGTGACAGCAATTATTTTATTAATTATTTATTTTTATTATTATTTAATAAACTTATATTTATATTTTGTTGCTATGTTTTTACTTTATTATTTTCCTAAACAATTTATACAAAATAATATACTGAATATATATTATAATAAGAAACTAATACTATAATTCATCTATTATTCGTAAAGAAGGTAAATAAACTTCCGAAAAAAGATGACCACTTTGGTTAGATTAATGTCATCACTATTAATTTAAACTTATTTCTAAATTGTGATAGTGTCTTATATAGAGCTTACCAATTAAAATTGTTACATTATGTTAGCAAACTATGTTTTATATCTTATTTATTTATTATTTAAAAATTATGAAATATTTTTAAAACTTTAATGTAAGTATTCAGTAAATGTTCCGAATTTATACGACTGATATCTTATCGAACAACAACCAAATAACTAATATCGTATGATCGAAGTTCAATGAAATACCCGATTTCGTCAATATTATAAGCGAATACCGTCATTTTTTTTTTTTTTTTTTTACTACAAAAAAAAATTTGAATCCAGTTTTCAAGCTAAGAGTATTAAAATTGAAAAGTGTATGCATTTTAAATTATAAAAAGAACCGGATGGGCCTCGCTATGCTGTACACTTGGGGGTGAAGTGCGACTCTTCATAGGATAGGTCATTATTATGGATTTGTTAAATTTGAATTCAATGATAGGTATCATTGTATACGAAAAACGATTCTGAACGGAGATGATATGTTTGTCTAGAATATAATACAATGTTATTTATAAATATTGTAATAAGTATATTTTATTTTGAAACGAAAAATTTAGAAAAATCGAAAATTTAAATTGTCTATAAATAAGTCAAAATATATCAAAATACTTTGAAAACTTAACCATGTATAGAGAACGTCAATATAAAGATTTGGTGAAAATTTTAAGTTGTTGCGGTTTTTCGTTTTTGAGTTAGAGCATTTAAAAAAAATGTAATTTGTAAAAACGTGATTTTGTGTACAATTTCCCGTTTTTTCGTAATTTTTTTTATCGTTTTTTTTCGATTTTTTTAAAAAGTATTAAAAAGTTGGATTTTAGACTAGCCAAAGTACCATCTACATTCACTTTCCTTTCAGAAAAGTTGCTACATAAGCAAATCGAAGCATTTTTACTGCCAAAAAAGGTGTCGTCAGACACAAAAAAAAAAAATTAAAAATTAAAAAATAAAAAAAAAACACACATCATTGTAAAACCAATAGATTCCATCACTCCGTTCAGAATCTAAAATGTTACGTATTTTATTGATTTTTATTGAGGTTTGTAGAAATGTAATTTTAAAAGCTTATAAATATTATTTCTGAAATTAAGTTTAAATTTTTTTTTTTCATTAAATAATAAAAAATGTGAATGAAGAACTTAAATATTTTGTCGAGGTTTTACAAAAACAAGCTATAAAAAGACAACAAATTTAAAGTATCATAATTAGCACAAAAAGTCAAATAATAATTAGTTATAAGCAGGGCTCGGGACTTATAGCACTTAAAATAGCACTTAAAAACATCACAATAAGCACTCAAATAAGCATTTAAAAAACTTAAATTTAAACAAAAATATTTAATAAAAAAAAAAAAAAAAAAAAAATGATCCAAAATAGAAAAAATTTCTATATTTTCTTTTTACATGAACACGATAAAGTACTAGACATATTTTGAAACTGTGTTGTATATAAAATTAAAAATTAAAAAACATATATAAGACAAAAAAATATAGTTTATATTATAATTTTTTAATTAAAAAATCAATAAATAAATAAATAAATAAATCTTTATACTATAAAAAAAGTTTATTTTTGACTTCCGAAACATTTTGCCTTATTGTTTAAGGATTTCCCAAGGCATTTGTGAAAAATAAAATGCAAACGATATTTATAAATAGTTAAAAATCTGAGGAAGGTCAGTGGCCTACGTCATAGTTTATCATTAAGCAGAGATATGCAAAGAAAAAAGCTAAAATAATCAGAAAAAAAGGAAATAATAATTTTTTTTTAAAAATCGTCTAAAAAATAAAAAACACTTTCAAATTTCATAACTGAACATGTTATAACATGACATACACATCCATAACTCTGTGCTACATTTTATGTCAAACAATAAAAAAAAGCAAATGGTTTAAGTCTCGAGCCCTGATTATAAGTTAAAATATAAAATGTGTTATTAACTATTATTACCTATTTAGCTTATTGAAACTGTGAAAATTGTTTTGCTGTAATGATATGATACAATATTACACATAGGTCTTAAAACGATTGTATATTTTAAAAAATAATTATATAAAGATATTTCTGAGGGAGGGGAATTATAACTCGATAACCACACCTTGGCTACACAACTGTATGTGTATGTGTGTGTATAAGTACCCTGGATGAGACACGCCACCACATTGGTCCGATACCCGCACGGGTAGCGTGCTGATCTGATGTTTTGTTCGTTTACTGTACACGGAAATTCAATAGGGTTAACGTTGCACGGCGACGGCTGCAACGGGTAGGAGAACGGGGCACGTCTGGTCCGGAAAGGAGGAGAGGCAGGGTTTTGAAATTTTTTTTCCCACCCCGCGCCCTTTAATCGGCCGCGTACAACCCGTAGGCCTGTCTGCAAGGCAGACTGATAGACGGGCGAGTGGCGGAGGGCCCGCACGCTGTCTGGACCGTTTTATTATTTGCGTGCGAAATCTCTCTCGTTCTCCCTCTCACCATACCCGTTTCTGCGAACTCTCCCCTCCGCTATTCCGTTCTAAATCACTCCACCCCTCTTTCTCCACTTGTGCATCCACCTCCCTCTCCACCTTCTATACCCCTTTTTGATTTTCCCCTTACCAGCAGTTAGTTACGAACTCCGGTACCCTTTATACGAAACAGACGCGATTTCGAAACAAACGCCGCAGCCGTTGCCACACAACGAATGTGAATACTACGAATCTAGATTCAATGTGCAATTTATAAACACATCGTTTGACAATTGTTACGACATTTTTTTAACGACTGTTCGGTTATAATCTATCATTCAGACAAGTCAGCAGTTTATCTAGTGTCATTCGGCAGTAGTTTCCTGCGATACATGAAGCAGTCTAATTGAATTTGAATAAAATCGAAAGACAATATTACAAACGTCCGAACAGAACTATTTCAGTTTCTTTATCAAAGAATAATAATATATTATTTTTAATTCATTAGTCGTACAGCTTACTATGATAATACGATCATTATTTTGTTTTATAATTGCACAAATTTTAATAAATTATTATTTTGATGTTCTTAATATGATTCAAACCGTATAATTAACCCAACTCCAATTCACTGGCCGAATATCGGTATAAATAATTAAATGTTATAGCATTTCAAATGTAATTGAAGCTGTCTTCATTGTAAAATGGATTTCAATGATTGAAGCTTTTTATTTTAAAACTAGCAACAAACAATATGTCAAGTTATAAAAGTAAATACGTTGATTTTGCGTAGATGCATGATTAAGTAAATAATGTCAGTCAATTGTGCTTTTCGTCATAGTTAATCGCAAGTGTTTTTATAAAATACCAACAGCCATTAGTCGTTTGATACAATACGGGTACCAACGCAACCATTATAGAATAAGTACATTGTAAATAAATTTAATGTCTATACCTAGACGTTTTACCAATTACCAAATACTGATTACCATGCACGCCAAAAATTCTTACCTACAAATTAATTCAATGTTTCAGACGAAATAAGTATAAACAAAATTATTGAAATTCCATAGTCAGATGATTTACTGGGTAAGATTCATTACAGGGACGGGTAAAATATATTTACCAGGATATTTTATTTGAAGCCTAGAAATTTATCATAGCTCTCGAAGAAATAATTCGGAATAAAAGAGGCCGAGTGGATAAATTTATATTGTTTAAGATAGTTGATATAAATATCCAGTAAATGTTTCAAATGTCTACGGTATTGTTTTCTTTAACGATGAAACAAAAATTCAATTTTATCGAAAAACGGTTGGTCGAACATTTTGCCATTTTTTTTTTCGTAATTTTCATAATAATCAAGAAAAATTTTGAGAAATTAACAAATGACGATCATTCTTTACCCTAAAGTACCAAATAGACAATATATCGTATCAGAAATATCTTATCATTGTGATTACTTTCGTTCAAAATCATGTACACAGACAAAAAATATACATCATGGATGAAACAATACATCGTTTCACTCAAAATTTAAAATATCCAATGTAAATTTAATGAACTATTTAAATTAGACTGCTTATTGATTATATGTAGTTAACAAAATTTTAATAACTATAATCTTCAATGGAAATTCCAATAGTTAATTTACTTATAAATAGCATAGTATTACACTTATTTATGTAAGATATTTTCTGATTGACGTTATCTTAATACTATATATAAATTTCTGTTATAGTATGGATGTATGTTTATTATACATAGTGATTGTAAATAAAATGATCGGTAAATGATCAATATTCATTATATAGTAAGTCCACACTTGTATAACTATTGTATAAGAAGTTTTTATTTATTGTGTGGTATACAGCGTATTGTTGATAGGATCGATAATAATATTAGTAAATATTGAATAATTCTTGAAGATATATACCAACGTAATATTCAAAAAAACAGTATTTTAATATTTACATACGTTATCACGCTATACACAGTATTCCACAACCACCATACAGTGTATAAATTAAGAATATATACATGTAGTATTCTCATCAAAAAATCAGATATATTTTTTAGTTTAATAACCTGATGCAACATTTTTTTCCCCCAGTTCATCAATAATTTCTTCGGTTGTTATTAAGTATTTTTTATTTATTATGTAGTAAATATTTCACACACACACTAGTTGGGTCAAAATAATTAAATTTAAAGCGTAAAGCGATTATGTTATCCGAGTAGAAATAACACAAAAAAAAAATGTAATTTGATCATTTACTGACTTTGTTTATTATACAATATGAAAAAGGTTATTTTGACCAATAAATTCATCACTGAACCTTTACAGCTGTAACACAGAGATAAGATAGTAGTTTCAAACATAGAGCGTATTCTAAATAAATACAACATGTGGCTAGTGAGATATAGAACTCTTTATCAAATATCAAATATTATTAAGTCGATTTAGGTCACGATAATCACAATATATACGCAGTTATGTAGTATGTAATTTATGGATAACACCGTCTCAAGTGTCAGTATTAGTCGTTAATTTGTGTTGAAGAGAGATTGTGTCATTAAGGATAAGTACATCCTTAAAGAAAGAATCGATTTTTAAAGAGACTTTTACAATCATGACAAATAAGTGGGCTGGTCCGTCATAAGACGATAAAATATCTCAATCATACTAACTATTATTCCACAAAAAGGGTATATTTTTTTTCCTTCAATAAAAAAAAAAGAATTGCCATCCATATAGATAAAATGAGAAACTAATTTATTTTTCATGGAATATAAATATACTTGGATGGTAGTTTATAATAACTAAATTAAAAATATTTTTTAATGTAAACAACAGATATATTAATTTTAATTTGTAAAACGTTATTTTCATAAAAATATTTGTCCCCATAACTATATCATATTGCTCCACAAATATACCAAGATGAAAAATGGAAACTCTTCAATAATATTAGAGTACGTTGACTTAAATTATTTTTTATGTATTCATAAGTAGTAGTTTGCGTGAGTGTGTTTCTCATTTAACAAAAAAAACTAAAAAAAAAAAAAAAAAAACAAAAAAACAATGTATTCAAAATCATGTACAATAGTCTTAATTATATAGATGGAAGCAGAGGGTTCAGATATGATGGGAACATTCCAGATGACTTCAAACATTCTAATTTTGTTTCCACGCAAGTTAAAAGTATATTCTATAATTTAAAAGTTACAACTGTATAGTTCATAAACCATAAATATATGTAATATCGAAACTTAGTAAATATAACAAAATATGTGATTGCCAACTAATATATTGTTTCTTTAAATAGTTTAATAATGTGTTCTTGTGAAAAATATTTTATAATTTTAATTCATATATAATTCCTATTACGTTTACTATTTTAATAAATTAAAATTTGCATATAAGTGATTGATAAAGTAATTTCTTTGAATAAAATCCAAAACCCATTAAAATAGAAAAAATTAATTAACTTTAGTTTACTTGCATACAGAATAAAAATATATGAATATTTTACACAATTTTAAATTCTTGTGATCTAGTAAAAAATGTATTTAAATATGTACAAATGTACAATCATTAAATTGAATTTATGCATAAGTTAAACTAAAAATGTAGAGAAACTTTTAATGAGTTAAAAATGGAAGTAAAAAATACACCAAAAATTTTGTAAAAAGTATATTCTCGAAGTAAATTTTAAAGGTAATAAGAAACCTAAGGGTGTATATTATAATCAAAATTTTCAAAGCGCTAATTATTTAATAATATGTTATTATGATTTATTTATTGACATTTTTTTTTTTTGTCTAGACTGTGGTTTCAATAAATTTTTAAATTTTAAGATTTAATAATATAAATGTTCAATTTAAAAATGTAATTACTATTTCGACATTCCTGTAGATATTTTAATGAATAATAATTGAATTTTAATGCGAGAAAATTAGTTTAGATTTCTAATGGAAAATAGATATTGTTTGTTTCTTTACGATAATTAGACAATTTAATTATAATTATAAAGAAATATTAAAGACACACCAATTCTTTAATTTTAAAGTAGTTTGTTATAGGTATGTATTTTGATATAATTAAGAAAGATTATGCACATAAATTCGTATATTAAATTATATAGCTACTTTTATTTTGAAGAGGTCTACTTCCATGTATACATACAAAATACATATAGAAATAACCATAGGACTACGAAGAGACAAACGTAATTACTCTACCTGCCTTGCGCGTAGTTCTCCTACCGATCTTCTTCAATAAATTATTATGTCGGTTGCAAACCGCGTGCAGGCTTAACGATTAAAAAGCACACAGAAAAGGTTTCGTGAACAGTCGGTGAACCGGTAGCATCTTTACTGCATTCGAAATTCCTCTTCTCTTTTGCAGGACTTAAAAATTTCGTTTAAACAAAATACTCAAACCACGTATAATAATATGTATTTTCTTTCTTATACTCAGAGCTCCTTTCAAAGTTGTAGTTGATCGAAATAAAATGAAAAACATAAATACGATTTTTGGAGACTGAATTTATTTTACATTTGTAGTGATGGAGGAAAAAAGTAATTGATGTGCGAAGAAAATTGTATTTATCTTAACACAAAAGTCTAGATAAATCAAGAAATACTATTTAAGTTTAGTTTATACTATTCTACATTTATTGTTTTAAAATCCAATTAGTTAATTTATTTTTTGATTACATCAAACATATATTTAACACAGTTGAGTTTTTCTTTTTTTTTTTAAATAGTTATATCCAAACACTTAATATATTTTCATCATTTATGATTATAAAACATTAATTATTTCAGAAAACACATTCATGAAAAAAACATAATACGATAAATATTATACTGCAACTTTCAACTCTACATTATTTAATTTGTAATTCCATTATCCCGATTATTGTCTCAAATAATCAAATTACAAGGCAACCGCAGATTGTAAACCACAATTTTTCCGGTAAATCTGTGGTCTCCAGCATTTATTATACTTCACTGCTAATGCTACACTTGCTGATCGATTAGAAATATTTTTGAATACTTAATAAATAAATAAAATCGAATGGAATCCCTCAGTCCTGGATTTATTTTAAAGTCATTTCGATTTAAAAATTACACTTAATTGACTTTTTCTATTAAATTGTTTCATAATTTTGGTAAAAATGCCATTCATACTCTATACAGTCTGTTTGGTCGAACACATCTTCAAAAACAGAGACAATTTTATTATTAAAATGTAATAATTAGTTTACAACAGAAATGACCAAATCATCACCTTTGTTACTATTTGTGTTGTTTTTGATTCCGTAGTATTTATGTAACTATTACTCTCCTGACTGTATGTAATCACTAAACATTACACTTTATTTCATGAAATTTTTCTCTTGTTTTTTATTTTACCTATATATTTTCTTATAGAATTTTTATTATTTTATAAAACTTCTTGAAAAATACAAATAGTTAACTCTATAACCTATTTTTTAGTTTATAATTTCTTATAATAACCAAAATATTCCAAACCTTGAGCCAAATTTAACAAAAAATAATATTTAAATAAGTTATTCGACTTAAACAAATACATTAAAAATTGACAAATATTGAGCTGTAGAACTTACAAAACAATTTTAATAGTAGTTTTTCTTTATGTTAAAAATAATTTTACCTTACGTCTACACAAACTATAAGACTATATATGTTTATTTAACCTAATGACCGACTAAAATGAAAAGACTACCAAAGTTCAAGTTTATGTTTATTACACATGAATAAAAAAAAAATATGTGTATGTACACCCATTAATATACTCTACATGTATGAAGTCTTTTGTATGCATTTTGAAATGGCATCACAAAAATTGACAGGTAACAAAAGATATCGATTATATTTATACTTTATAATATATATATATATATGCATGTGTGTGTGTGTGTGTGTGTTGTATATGAAATTATTAAAAAAGTAGTTATTTCCATTTGTAAAATTAAAAATTATTATATTAGGCTATTGGGTCATCAGTTTTGTCCTTAAACCTTTACTCGTCTTATAATAAAGTAAAATAAATTGTATATTTTTAAAATGCATTCTTCAATTTCAAAAAAAAATTAATTTTGCCAAATTTAAATAATTTTTCATTTATAGGAATATATCGTAATAAAAGTTAAAAATTAATAAAAAATAATGTTACATTTTTATAGTTACGAAATTTTATATTAAAATAATTGTTAATATGTACAATATTTTAAAACATTAAAAAACTTCAGTTTAATTTTTTTTTTATGAAGTCTACTAAACAAAAATAAAATAATATTATATAAGTTTAAAAAAATTTTATAGGATTATGTTTTAATAAACGAAATATTTCTGTTTTTAAATTATTGCAGGTTTTAACAAAAGCAATGTCTGCATTGTATTATCATTATTTTCCAAGTATTAATTATAAGTATGACAACTGTTAGTTCAATTCTCAACACCTGTACATTTGCGTTTGTTTTAAATAATACATTTGCAAACTCTTTCTCATTGTATATTTAAGTAACAAAAAACTGTTAATATTTTATTGATCAATTTTTAATATGGATCAGACAATATCTTTCAACTTTTAAGCAGTTGATGCATTATTATTTATGAATAATTTGTATAGATAAAACGTTAAATTAAGCATATATTTCAAAATATTTCATCTTAAATAAATTGAGAATATTAATAAATCTGCTGTAATTCTTAATGTTTTGCTATTTAAATTTTGTTGGACACAAGTATTAACAACTTAAAAGAACCATAGCTTCCCGCATAACTTATTTTATTTAAAAAGGTTATTGAAATATAATCAACTGATAAATTACAATCAATGCATAATAAGAAATTAAAAATATAATTGTTTATAGGACCAAAGAACAATAAAGATTAGGTATCATAAAAATACTAGGTTAATTTATGACTATTAATCGTATACTAATATGTTGTTTATAAGAACTGTATAGTTGTTATAGGTACAGTTGTAGTTATTGAGTCTTAATTATTTTTATTTCACTAACAAATGACGCCAAGTTTAAATATTTTTCTTGAATATCACAATTTATAATTAATATCGATTTATTGATAAATATAATTTTACATCTAATGATAAATTTACAACATATTCAATTTAATTTTCTGAGACAAACTATGAGTAAAATATAGATTATTTTTTTTGTTTTGTTAAATTTATAAATATTTAACAAATGGAATATATAATACTGTAAATTTGAAAATTTACAAATGATATAATACATAATACAAAAGAAAGAAGGACGTGTAGCCAAGTAACATTATGATTTTTATTTTACGTAGATTTATAAGAACATGACGCATCGAATAATGTTTGCAATAGCATTAAATTCTGTGGAAAGTCATAGACAAACTTGTATGCATTCAAATACATTTATATTTTATATTTATTCATATTAAAAATATTACAACTTTCCGTTAAAATAATATGTTGATAAAAAAAATGTACATTGAAGATGCTTTCTTATAATATATTTAAAAAAATTAAAAGTAAATACTAAACAGAGGATCAGTACATTCACAAATTGTAAAATATTATGACATAGGCACAGCCACATTAAACCAGATTTCTTTAATAATTTAATATTTTGTTCATTTATGATTCGTTAAAATGCATGAACAGTGTAAACAGGTGTTATAGTTGTTACAACGTATTTGCATTTAGTGAATCATCGATTGCATGAACCTAAATGTTTTTACCTAGTAACTGTCATAGAAATTCGTAAAAACGAAAATCTAAATTCTTTAAAATCGAAAGCTGATTTTAACGCCAATTCACATGGTTAAATGTTAAATAAAATATATTATAAAATAAAAGATCGTAGAAGCGCCCACATAGTTAATCAATTATCAATTATACTAAAGAGCTAAACGGATAGGCAATAATAATAAAAACCTAAATACATGATAGGGAGGGAAAATCATAGTTATAGTTGCACAGATTTATGAAAAAAATCGACTACAAAGTACTAGGTTATGTACTGTATAATGGAAAATTAAACTGCCTACTAATAAACCTATATCAATATCTTAAGGTAGTTCAAATAGTTATAAAAAATTAAAAGGAAATTGTAATAAGATGAGTTAAAAACAATAAATTCATATATGAATAAATAATTAATAAAATTTTGTGTCATAAAGAGAAAATACATTGCAATTTTGGTAGTTCTAAATTTATATAATTGACGATCAAATGAATCACGTTATATATAATCTAATTTAACATATAATTATGAGTTTATAATCAAATTGATCAACACAGTTGTTAAAATCAAAACTAAAAACCTAATATAGATAGTAAAATATTTTGTATTGCTGTACACACTCTTGATATCTACGAGATCCTTTATAAAAAAAAATTATTTCACATTTAATACAAAATAATTTGCATCACGATAAATACACATTATATAAAAATAAGTGTTCATGCTTACATTATACATTTATTGCATTTGTAATTCTGGTAATATTTTTTTATTTAAATTTTAAATAATTTATAATAGAAATATAGAACTGTTGTACATTTAATAACCAAGGGCGCTCACACAGTGAGAAAACTACTCATCTAGTATAAGAGTTATCTAATAATAAAAATTATTATTATTATCTGTAAAATATTATATTATATTAAGGCATATGGAATAATTTCGTAAATTTTTTAGCCTCCACTATATGTTCAACTGTAAGCTATTGGTCTTTACATTGGTAAACTACATTGTTACAAATTATACTACATGCGACGTGTACGTAACTCATTATTATTCTCAATATCTGTTTAAAATAATAAATATGCGCATGAAATATTTTCGCATTTGGCTACAAAGAATTACAAAAAAACATTAAAAATAATTGGATGTCGTCATAAATTATTTAGCTAAACATTTAGAAAAATGAATTAAGTATTATTTATCATAAATTCTATACTACTATTTACCTAAATGTATAATTTCTTATCATTCATAGACAAATATGTCTATCATTAAGTGAATACTAGGCAGCTTAAGCCTAAAAAAATTTTTAATTTCAAGTTCACAAATAACTTTATAAAAACGTTTCATTTAATAAATTAATATTTTAAAAACAGAAATAATATTAAATGAAAGTGATTAAATATAGCTTAGTACAGTGACGTAGCCAGAAAAATATTTCGGAGGGTTTTCAATTTTCAATTTTCTCTTCTTATTAAGTATCAACGTTTTATTTTAATAAGTCCATTAAACATAAGTTAAATTATAAAATTTGTTATCATTTTTTTTGTTGAAATTGTGAAAATTGATGATGACATGAAATAACATAGTATTAAAATAATATAATAAAAGATGTCTTAAAATGATTGTATATCTTATAAAATAAGAGACATGGGAGGAAGAAGTTATAACCCATCAACCTCCTCAGGCTACGCCGCTGGATAGATACGTATTGTAGGATTTTCTAACATAAAACAGCACATTACTACTACAGTATGCATTTTACGAACACAGAAAATATAAATCATATTTTTACGTATCGTCAATCGCAGGAAGACTTGAATCAATTAAAAGTTAATATAGATTATATAGTTTATGTACCCAAACTCATAAAAATATTCAAACCTAATGAAAATATATGATTAATTCATTTTTTTAAATTCTAAATACTTGCCAGGATAGATTATGTATGACTTAATGCATTATATAAAAATTAAATTTAGTTGGTTAGTAAAATAATGTTAGAAGGTACCTAAAAAAAGATGAAAATCATCAACACATAACAGAAGGATAAAAGAAAATGTGAATACATTGTTATTCGAAATATACGTTTAAATACACGTTCACGATAAACATCAGATTTTTTATTTGATACTTTCATAAATAGAGTAAAATAAAAATATTATGTAATAATTATTGAAATAAGTATTATGTGATTTATAAATATTATAAATACGTTATCATTTATAAATAATGAATAAGAAACATTGATTATTTAAATTGACTATACCAAAACGTCCTTACTTTGAAAGTACTCAAGTTTTCCCAATTCTAAATCTATAACTATCGATAACTTTATATGCTATCTTAATTTACAATTCGCAATTAACAATAAAACTATTCTTCAAAAGCCAGAACTCTATAGTATAAATAAACCCGGTGACAATCACAGAGTAATAATTAACGGGAATACCGGGGTTGGATGTACTTTAAAACAACCAATACAACAAGTAGGACGGCCGTGGGTCGTAATTCTACAGGTAATGCATTTTGAACACGCCCATGAACAGTAAAAATTTCGCACCCTATTCCAAGTTTAAATTCGTCGAATCGTAAATCCTGAAAAACATTTGTTCGCGGTTTCCTTTACATTTCATACGGATTGACGTAAGTAATGTTCGTGCACATACCTATGGCAAACCGAAATAACGGAAAAAAATGGTACTTTCACAGAAGTTTCCTTACATCAACAATATTAATTCGTTTAAACGAAGGAACAACAATAATAATAATTATCAAATAAATTAAATTAAATTAAAGTTCTTAAAAAAATATTCCATCCCGACCCCGACCCCATCTGAACAGTCGCACCACTCGCCGAACCGCCGTCCAGACAGGGCGATCCCAATAGCCCAGCTCACGTCCTCGTCCCTTGACCCGCAACTCACGTCGTGTAGCATTAACGACCGTCACGCGTCATGATACCGTATATATTATATACTCACCGAGGCGACTGTTGTCTTCGGGGCGATTTCGGGAACGGCCGTATCGTTGTTCGCGAACGCGGTAGACGTCGGTGAAGTCGCAGTATTAACGGTCGTCGAGTGTTCGTCCGGGACGCAGCGCGCGAACGCGACGAGAGCCAGCAGCACGAACGTGATTCTCATCCGGTGTTGTTCCATATCGTTGAATTTCCGTGTACGCGCTAAGAGCCTGCAATGGACACGACGGGAACGGGAATATACGAGATTTGCTCCCGTACCGTGTGCGATGGATAACGGGCGAGATGCGAGATGTGAACGTGGAACGGGCAGGAGAGAGTGAGTGAATTGTTGTTAGATCGAACAACGAGAGTTGGTGGTCCGCTGCGTGTTGGTAGGTACGTGCTTCGAAAACCGGCGTCTGTCTGCAAAAAAAAAAAAAAACCGGGCATGCCGACGGGACGCCGCGCTTTTCGGATCGCATCGGCCGGTGGGGGAAACGTACGGGTGCGCGTCCGTCGCGACGTCTGGCGACCGAAACCGGTACGACGTTTACTCGACGGGGCCCAAAGAAATCGTATAACCGCCGAAATTTGAAAATTTTTTGCTGGAAACATTACGACGAAATCATGTTCTTGAAATAGTTGCGACCGAAGGCGCAACTAGAGCCCAAATTGTTGGGGACGCTGTAAGTGCTAAAATTAAAATCGATGGATTTCACTGTAATCGTTTTAGATGAACATAAAAAAAAATCAGGGGTTCGAAATGTAAACTCTAGAGCGCTTAAGACCCTCTTGCGCCTAGGGTTGTGGCAACTCGCAAATTCGTCTGAAACCGTTTTGAATGTTACGTTTTATACAGATTACCAGCGATGTTTACTAGAGAAGAGAGTTGAATTTCAACGTTTCAATAATCTTAAAAATGTAATAAATTACTCGTGTATAATCAAAACAAATTATATTTGATACTATTCGATTGATATATTTTAAGAGTATTTGTATAGTAATTATTCCAATTACCACAAAGTATTATCTCAAGATTTCGACATAAGATCTCATGTCGAAATCTTGAGATATATTGCTTTTTTTAACGTATAAAATGTTCTTGATTGTATTTATAGGTATATGGTAATACAATTTGTAATGATTTACTCATACTCAAGTAAATATAAAACATAAGTACACCAAAATGAAATCTAATTACATGAATCGATTCACAATTCAATTGGTATTGACCATTTATTATGCAATAATATAATTTGTAATGCAAGAATTTTTCTATAACTTTGATACGTATATGTGTATCACCTATCATTAGATATTTTCCACTCTAAATCGAAAATCATAGGTATTATTATATTTATCGCAATTTGCCGCTTCAATTTCTTTAAAATTGTACGCCATCCTAAAGCAACTCATAATTTCTTTGCACCCTAGCAACAAGCATGTATACATATATGAAATATTTATAATATAATAGAGAAATATAATAATTCCCCCATCTGATGATAATAGGGGAGTTATATTATGCTTGTACCACGACACAACTAATAATTAGTAATGTTATTTTAGTAGGTTGTAGTAGTAATGTTATTTTAGTAGTAAGATATTTTCGTGGCATAGACAATTTCGTGATATTATTTGCAGAACATATAATGTAATTTTCTATTATAGGATTGAGTTGGAAATTACATAAATTCTTAAAATTAGTATTTTTAATTATTTTACCTTATATTTTACCTATTTTAAATTAATATACTGTAATTATGCTATCATTACTCAGTATTAATTTTAGTCGATAAGATTTTATACATGAAATATAATAGGTCAAATTTAAATTCTATACATATTGTTCATTTGAACAATATATCCATTCATGAAATATTTTCTATGTATTTATTATTTCTCGATTTTAATTAGAAATTATAAACAATACGATATGTAATAATAACAAAGTAGTTATTTATTTATAAAACTATGTTGATTTTTGTGCTTAAAATGTTTGCTAAAACTATTAGAGTTGATAATGTGCAAATGTAATGAATAGGTAATAACTAATAATGCATACAATGCATAAGGAATAATAATAAGTAATGGAATATTTGCAAAATATTTATAGGTAAATTATACAACTAGGCATATGGGCTGTTTGTTAATAAATTAGAAAAACAAGGAGGTAATATACATTATTCAATTATGTTAATCTAAACAAAAAATACCAACTATTTAACGTCAACATGTTATATACTCATAATGCATATGTAATAATATACAAGTATATATGAATGTTAAAATAAATATAAAGAAAAAAATATATCTTAATATGTTACAAAATCAGAATTTCCCCACATCCAATTAAAAGTTGAAATTAATTAAATTATTGATATTTTTATAACGAAAAATAAAATTATAAAAATAATTATTGGTTTAAATAGTGACAAAAAGTAACATCATTTATTTACCTATTTTGTAATAATCAATATTCGTTCATTAATATATAATAGTATCGAATATTTTAATATACATAGTATATTATACGACAAAATATAAATATATTTATGATAAAAATTCTATAATATATATCTATTATATTATTTAAAATAATCCACTTCAAAAAAAATACATTTCTCACTCCTTGATAAATAATTGTATTTTTCAAAAGCATGCAACTAATATAATACAACAAAAATATTTCATTAAAGAAAAATATTATTTTTTTATTATGCTTATTGTGAAAATATTCTAAGTAATGTTGAAACTTTATGATAAGTTTAAAATGTTTCGATAATCTATATAAGTCATACATTTTTTAAATTATTTTAAAATAATCAAAAAAAAAAATCATTAGATAAAAATCAAAAATGTTTGAACAAAAAATATTGTTATCAAGTTGAAACCCTATTTAACATGATATAACTATATAGATAGCTATCATAACTACACTTACAATTTAGATTAATAAATAATTTATAAAATATTTTTGAAATCTTTACAACAGTTATTAATGACACAGATTAACTTGTATAGTCATAGGCATAATAAGCGAATAAAAAATTAACTGGTCATAGTTATTGATAAGCACCTTTTAATTGTGTTAACAGTTTTTGCTTATATATAATTGAATACATGAATAGTTGTATGCAACACGCACTTTGCTTTAGTACAGTATTAAAAATTAAAAATTAAAAATTCAAGGCTAATAAATGGTTACAAATATTGTCATCATTTCTAGTGTAAGTAATAATTTAAAATAAAAAATTATTCATGTAATGTAATATATTTTATATGCAGAAACAGAATACTATGAAAAATAAGTTACTATACGTAAATCTTTACTCGCCGTTAAACATTTATATTATTAACATATCTTTTTCTTTAACTCTACAAATAATATAAGTAAATGAAAAATATACAGTAAAAATGATACTTACAAAACGAAATACGAATGATGAATGATGAATAATGATCATGTTTAAACCTTCTCAACCTCAAAGCTCTTAAACTAACGTATTATATTTTAAAGTAACGATTTGATTAGTTTTTGACCGTCCTAGAACCTAAACGAATCTCTAAGATCTATTGAACTTATACAAAACCATAATATATATATACACAAACACACACACACTTGAAAAAATTGAAAATATGTTGCTAAAGTAATGTAATAAATTTTCACATTTTAAAAAAAAATGCAAATAAAAAAAATTAAAAAGTATTTCTACAAAATACCATATGAACCTTAACTTCCATACAAGTTTACAACTGTCTTGCATTAATTAATCAATTGACGTATTTCTGGATCCAACTCTTTTACATTACTCTTTAATATAATATTATAATAACATAATTATATAATATTATTAATGATTATAAAAAAAATGAGCCCAAAAAATTATTTTATTCTATTAAAAATCATAATTCTTTCAACATAAAAATCTCTAAAATTATATAATGTACACTACCACTAGGCAGCAGCACATACAGTACCAATACAAAGTAATATGCAGCAAGTGCAATATACATTCGATATGAGCGTACATACTTTGTCCACATTTCTGTAACGAACTGGATGATCCAGTTTTTTGTCAACTTAACAACGCATGCGCCATGTGCTCTTTTTTTCTGTTCCTATAAACACCCGCTATAACTAATGATCTATTGCTATTCAAACACAGTTGAGTCAATATAGAATGTAAAGAATACAATAAATAATAATATGCATGCGTTTTTAAAAGTAGGTAGGTACAGTTAACATTTAAAACATCGTGGTAAAAGATTTGTTTTAAATTATTACTTGAAATTTATTAAAATTTTGAAATATCTAATAATTTTTTAATTATCCCGCTTAATTAGTAATAATTTTCTATTTCTTTAAAATAGACATGGTTTATTGAAATAACTAAAATAATAATTATAATTTAGAACTTCTGAATAATGGTTTTTAATAAACAGAGTGTTAATAATATTAATCTTCACTCCTCTAAGATAGTCTATAAAACTTTAGGAACTTCTCGCAACGTGGAAACGTAGATTTTTTTTATATTAACCTCCATCCAATAATTTAATTATTCTAATCAAAAAGTTGTTACTAAGATAAATATTAAATAGGTATATACTAAAACAAGTAGAACCAACATGGTATAGTACGTTTAAAAATATAAACAAATATGTTGAAAGTACGTAATACAAACAAAAAGTATATACATTCGTACATTTAAATACTATTATATTATAGATATATTTCTTTAAATTCGTATCGAAAAAGTGCATCAAACAAGTTTTGATCGATTTGAGCACATTTCACATTTCACATTTTTTTTAGATCTTATATTACGTGCATTAAATAAAACCAATGCAGTCTTAAAACTACTTTAATACTTTATCAAACACTTTAAAAGAAACTATTGTTTTTAAATAATAAGTTCAGAATAAGCACATCTATAAGCAAATTTGAAGTTAAATTTGTGAAACTATGATAAATATTTTGTCTTCCATCAGTTGCGAAAATGAACGACGCACATTTTTCTCATTATATCAATACAAAATATTACTATTAAAATATTATGTGTACATTATTAAATTCATGGTAAATGTACAATTGGTATAAAGCCTTGATGTTATAAGATAGTGTAAAATCTAGCAATCGCTATTTAAAAAAATAAGTTCTCGTCTCAAGTTTGACTAAATCTTCTCTGATAGCAATGACTGCAAGCTTTGAGTTGTTTTTATTTAATAATATTTTTTGCTAATAAATAAATAATTTAATATTTTATCAAACACTATTACTTATTATCATATAGTACATAGAATAAGCCGATTAGTAACCGATCGAAACCCATACTTCAGTTATTCAAGTGTTAATTATAAACCAATTGAGTAAATTTAGAATACACACCAGAAAAATTCAACAAAAATAATAATGATTATGAAAGTGCATAGTCCAATGAAGGCCATTATTCAATCTCAAAATTTTAAGTATTTAACATATCTAAGCGATTTTCCGAAGCTTTGTACAATTATTTTATTATTATTTATAACCTTTATCTTTGAATTACCTCAATCTTAAAGTTTTGATTTTTTTATCTTCGTTTTCAGACATTCTACTTTATGAAATTAATTTCATCCAAATAATAGCCGGGCAATATTTCTTCGGGCTGATGCTATTATGCGTATCGTATCAATGTTATTGTGAACAGTGTTGTTCCTGTAACGTAAACAATAAACTCATATGGCCGATCAACAATGAGGTTACCAACTATGAAACGTGTTTTTATGACAAGTTCTCCACCTCTGCATCACGTGGTTTTTAGAATAATAAGAGCTACCATTATATGTGGCTGAGGCAGTGAGGCCTAAGATAGCGTGACACACCTGAATATCTAACATTTGCTATTTATGTATGTTCAGGATACAGAATAAAATTAGTATTTATAACTAAATTTATTTATATTTTAGTATAATTTGATACATTTTTTAAAATGTAGAAATCAGGGTTGACATGTTTTAAACATCTAAATTAATCAAACATGGTTTTGTTTAATACGTTCAAAACAAATGATTTAAACAGCAAAAAAAAAATCATTCGTTAAAAACATTTTTTTTTGTTTAATAAATAACAAAAAATGTATAAAAACTAATTTTACAATCAAGGGAATAGATTTTATAAAAACAATGATATTTGATATGGTAGTATGGTACTATGGTAGGTAAATTGGTAAACGTTGAATATTATGTTAGTATAATAGTATGTCTTAGTGTGTCATAATATTAAATATATTAAATATTTAAATATTAATATATCTTAAATTTTTAACTGTAAGTGTACAGACTACAGTGTAGGTACATTCAACCTAAATAAAAATGTAAAATGTAAATGTAGTCAAGAGAGGGTTAATAGGTTATAAACCTCCTCCCCAAATCATTTTTATTTTATAAAATAAGCAATAATTTTAAGACATAGGTATAATTTAATAATTTGGCATTATTATAAATTCGTGATTAAAGATATACGTAAATAAATGTATCATTTATTAACCATATATACATCTATCGTGACATTATTATCAAAATTGATGACGTATAAAAAGTACTTGCTAAACATTTAAGAAGATTAATTATTAATTTTTAAGTATAAGTTATTTTTATTCTTATTTATGTATGTATATATATATTTTTTAGTTCCGTTTCAATACACTAAATAATAACACATTTAATAATTTAACTTATGTTTAATTGACTTATTAAAATTATAAAATTGGTACTTATATAGCAGAAATTTGAAAATTTAAAACCCTTGCAAAATATTTTTTTGGTTACGCCATTGTTAGATGGTATCGGTTATAACTTGCCTTAAATTAACTTTGATAAACTTGTCTATAAAAAACTTAAAAATGTTTCCCAAGATTTTCTTTCCGAGTGATTTTTTCATCGTGGATGAGTTTTCTAGAATTTGTCTAGAAATGCTGAATCCAAAGCATTCTAGAACGATGTGTTTGATTGTAGTTTGTATGTTACAGAGTTCGTAGGTTAGAGGCTCTTCTTCTTTGGTTATAATTTGTAGATGTGTTAAATGAGTGTCCCATACAGGTCCTTGTAATAATTACTTCTTCGTGTCTGATTGTGGGAAAGGGATTTCCATAGAGTCACTGATGTTTTGATTTATCTAAGTTTATTCGTAATTGGTGTCTAATCCCACATGTCTTATCAGTATTTTTTTTTGTTATGTTATTAATTTTTTTTTGCATCTTGAAATGTTATTTTATTAATTATTATCATGCTGGGTGAAATTATTTATTCGTTGGCTGCCTTGTCTTCTAGTTCGTTGTCAATTATGCCAATGTGTAAAGGGACCCATAAAAATTTGATTTCTTTATTTGAGTACTATAACAGTTTTTGGATAGCTTGAATGATTTCATTTTTGGTATAAGAATTTTTTAGAACAATGAGTGTACTAAAAATCAGTTATAATAAGTATTTGCTTGGAAACCAAGTTAATCGCGTTTGACATTGCTTTATCAATGACTTGACTTTCGACCGTGAAAATTCTAGTTTCAAAAGGAATTTTGAACATTGAGGTTTTATTATTTTCTACAAAGGCAACTCCAGTACCATTAAGAGGTTTCAATGAGTGTAAATATTTTTGTGTGGTGAGAATATTTTTCAATTAATTTCCGAGTCCTGATAATAAGCAATGTATTTTTTGGCATTTGGTTGACAGTTCGACTATGTACTGACACCATTTCAATTGGAAAACATGGTTCGTAACGCGTTGCTTCATTTTTCTAAACCTCATTCTTATTTTTCCAATCTCCTAGTTTTCTTCAAAATATGTAACTAGATCAATTTCATCGTCCTCAAATTCCGATTTTAAAATACCCCACGCTTCCTTCACTTTCTCCGAGGGCAAAAATGCTAAGTTTGCAATTTTGCAGACTCGAAAATTGAACTCTGGCACATTTTGGTACTTGGTAATTAAACCCAACATTTGGATCTTACGATATATCGACTGTTGTAAATTAAAAAAAAACATCAAAAATATTTTACATTCTAAAACACGATTTAACATTTTTCTAAAACACAGATTTTCCAAAAGTTTCATATTCTAAAATATAGATTTTCTAAATATTGTCATTCTAAAATTCAGTATTCTATAACTTGATTTTTGAAAAAATGTACCCAAATCACTAATGTGTATGGTAAACTAATTATTCACAGTGCAGCGAATAGTTTTAATCGCTATAGCTTTACTGAACTATGAAAATTGCAACTGCAAACTTATATGATTCACCAGTTACCAAAAACATAGACACAATTAGGTGGTGGCTAAAGGGAGTCTTACCCCCTCCCACAAAAAAAATTTACATTTATCTTTTTTCTACATATTAGGTAAAGATACAAATTAAAAAGTAACCTGCCAAAGTGATACAAAAAAAAAAAATAAATAAATAAAAATAAGAAAATAGCCCAACCCAAAATAAAATCCTAGTTGCGCTTATGGCCAAAAATAATAATGTGACAGTAACCTTTCTTGTAAAGGAATGGCTATTCAGAAAATAGTATCTTGTTTTGAAATGTTTAGACCGATTAAAATTATTAAGTATTAAAATCAATTGAAGATATTCTAATGAATTTTGAAACAGTCTACTAATTTTTTGTTGCAGAAGATTGTTTAATAAATACATTAAAAACCAAAATCTTAAAATGAAATTTTTTGTTTCATTATTTTTTTTTTTTTTGCTTTTTCGTTTTACTTTTTATACTTATTCATTGTACTTCATTCAAAGATAGTAGATTTATAAATCGAAATGTTTAAATATATATTCAAAATTAACGCACAAAAACGAAAACATATTAATTTTTTTTTAAAAAAAAAAATTAGTAGTAACAACAAAGTAGCTCGATCCGTATTATAGGACGATTGTAACATTTAATATACAAACGAACACGAAATCTGGTATATTACTGCAAAATATATATTTAAAAAAATCGAAAATTTAAATTGTCTATAAATAAGTCAAAATATGTCAAAATACTTTGAAAACTTAACCATGTATAGAGAACGTCAATATAAAGATTTGGTGAAAATTTCAAGTTGTTGCGGTTTTTCGTTTTTAAGTTAGAGCATTTAAAAAAAAACCGATATCGTTTGTCAGTCTAGAATATTATACATTATGTTATATTTTACATGTAATTTTATGTCAATATTCGCTGTTCAAACACTTATAAAAAAAAATTGTGCGTATGGATTTCAATAATTTTTGAATGACATTAAGAACTACTTCTGTGGAATCTTTTATTAAATTTTCAAGTATTTTGTAGGAGCCAAATTTTTTTTAATCACCGATTATAAAAATAAAATGTAAAAAAATCGAATATTTTAAATGCCTATAGGTGGCTTAAAAATCAATATAATATTTTGAAAAAAAATATGACATAAAGAAAATGCCAATCTTAACAGCTGGTAAAAATTTCAAAAATCTGCGACTTATACTTTTTGAATTATAACAAATATTTAAAATCGTTCGAGAATAAATCGCTATTTTATGCAATTTCGTAAATATTTAAATTTCAAACAGTCATAAAATTTTTTCCTCTAAGTACGGTATAAATTTTTTTAAAGATTTTTGAAGAGTAGCTTATAGATAACCTAGTGTTAAAATTTCGAACCTTAAGTATGAACAGAAAAAATATTATGAATTTTTATCTACAAAATAACTTGCAAATTTTCGTAATTTTTACATATTTCGTATAAATTGGAACTTTGAGCACTTATAAAAAAAAAAATTGTGACTTCGATTTTAGATTTTTTTTTTTATCAGTTAAGGAAAAACTTATAAGAAACCTTGTATTAAATTTTCAAGATTTTCTGGACAGCCAAAAACATTTTATCGTTATTTAAAAAAAAAAAAACACTTAAAAAAATTGAAAATTTCAATTGTCTATAAATAGCTCAATAAAAGTCAAAATACTTTGAAAATTTAACGGTGTATAGAGAACGATAATCTAAACATTGGTGAACATTTCAAGTATTTACATCGATTAGTTTTTGAGTTATAGCAAAATAAAAAATTTGATTTTGTCGAAAACTGGTTTTGCGTAAAAACTCCCATTTTTCACTTATTTTTTTAGGGTTTTTCCCGTCGTATTTAAAAAATATTCACAATTTTTTACTTTTCACCCCCCCCAAAAAACCAACTAGATTCACTTTACTTTCAGAAAAGTTGCTACATAAGCAAACCGAAGCATTTTTACTGCCAAGGTGTCGTCAGACACAAAAATGAAAAAATAAAAAATAAAAAATAAAAAAAAAATAAAAGAAATTCAAATATCTGCGACTTATACTTTTTGAATTATAACAAATATTAAAAATCGTTTGAAAATAAATCGCTATTTTATGCAATTTCATAAATATTTAAATTTCAAACAGTCATAAAAATTTTTCCTCTAAGTCCGCTAAAAATTTTTTTAAAGATTTTTGAAGAGTAGCTTATAGATAACCTAGTGTTAAAATTTTGAACCTTAAGTATGAACAGAAACAATTTTATGAATTTTTATCTACGAAATAACTTGCAAATTATTGTGATTTTTACACATTTTGTACAAATTTGAGCATTAACGGCTTATAAAAAAAATTTGAGTAAACCGATCACCGATATTTTTTAGTTACGATAAGTTTAACTTATTATGAACCTTGTTTTAAATTTTCAAGAGTTTTTGGTCTGCCAATTAAATTTGATAGATGTTTAAAAACAAAAATTTTACAAAAATCGAAAATTTAAATTGTCTATAAATAAGTCAAAATATGTCAAAATACTTTGAAAACTTAATCATGTATAGAAAACGTCAATATAAAGATTTGGTGAAAATTTCAAGTTGTTACGATTTTTGGTTTTTGAGTTAGAACATTTAAAAAAAATGTAATTTGTAAAAACGTGATTTTGCGTAAAATTTCCTGTTTTTTTGTAATTTTTTTATCGTTTTTTTCGATTTTTTTAAAAAGTATTGAAAAGTTGGATTTTAGACTGGCCAAAATACCATCTACATTCACTTTCCTTTCAGAAAAGTTACTACTTAAGCAAATCGAAGCATTTTTACTGCCAAAAAAGGTGTCGTCAGACACAAAAAAAAATAAAAATTAAAATAAATAAAAAAAAATAATAAAAAATAAAAATAAAAGAAAAAAAAATACACACATCATTGTAAAACCAATAGATTCCATCACTCCGTTCAGAATCTAAAATTTGAAAGTATTATGTTGTGTGCCCTGTGACATCCGAAAACAAATTAACATCAATTGACGGATATTGCCGGACAGAAATTGTTTTTGAATTCACATTGTACCGACAGACGTTGACAGGGAGCGACAGGACACGACAAAACATTCTTGGCGAGGATGTCTTGTCGGTACGGTCCGTGTCCGTGGTCGGTCCTTACATACATGAATTACACCATTACAGACAATGTTATAATATTTTGTCGTGTCGTGTCGTACTAGTGTGAATCGGGTGGTTCAATATAGCACAATTCCAAATCATATAAATATTATATTCTTCGTAATAATAAATTACGATATAGCGGCAGGGGCGGATCTGAAGCTTAGTTAAAGGGGGAGCGAATTCCGAATAGGAATATCCATGAGTAATATACAAGTACAATGAGCAAAGTAAAACCTGGTGGGTGTAGGTGGTCACCACCCCCAGAAATCCGTATATCAAATTCGGATCAAATTGTTATAATCCGTATACTATAAAATGATCACAGTATACATTTTACAACCTCCCCCCCCCCCCGCCAAAAATAAACATTTCCTGCTTTCGCACCTGCAATGAAGACTTGATGTAGTTTAAGTAATTTATGGAAAAAGAAGTACAACACTTAAAGATAATAATAATTAATAATTAATAATTTTTAAAAATGTATTGTGTAAATGGTAAATCTATATATCAAATATATAAAAAAGAAGGACCAAGGGCCCAAGGGGGGGGGGGGGGTCGATCGCCACGTCGCCCTCCCCCCATAGATCCGCCACTGTATCGCGATGTGTATGTGGAATGGAGCAGGGTGTTACCAAAGACTACACGTAGAACTAATTGACTTTTTTTCCACAAGGAACAGCACGTGACAGCTAGATAAATTTTAACATACGACGTATACAATAGTAAAACATAGTTATGGAGAATTACAAATACTCTATCCAGAGTGGTTTTAGAGTAAAAATACCTATATCAAAAAGAAAGCTAACAAAATTTTGAAGATAACATCATATCCGTTTTTGATTACTTAAATTTTTTCTTGATTAATTTAATGTGTAAAACTCCATTTATTTTACTCTTTTTCAAATAGCTGTAAGTTTTTTATTATGCGCTATTTTGAAAAAAGGATATGAGGTTGTCTCCAAAATATTGTTTTCTTTAAAATTTGTTATAGGCGATTTTGCTCTAAATCCACTATAGAATGAGTAATCGCTGTTCGCTGTAAGGATGTTTTTACACTTCAAAATTGGTGGTATCACGACCTCTTAAAAGTGTATATAAGAATATGAAAGTATTAATAACTAGACTTTAGTTTATCTTATCTGTTTCGGTTCGATAACCATAGCTTATTGATCTTAGGTATGTTAAGGTATGTTTATCTTAGATTATATTTTCTTAGATATTTTTTATTCGAATAATTTTGTAATGTATAATTTAATACTGATTACCTCTTAGGAGTTAAGACTTAGCTAAACCGTTTACGTATATCAAAAACTATCGGGTACCCGAACATTTTGGGTAATGGGTACCCACTACCCGAAAACATTGACTACCCACAAAATCGGGTACTACCCGGATAAACAGGTACCCGGGTTTCTGGGTACCCGGGTATTACCCACATCAAATCAAGAGCACTACTGGATACTCTTTCTATATACCCGAGTTGAATGTCTCTTTCTATATATAACCTCCCCCCACATCATCTTCCTTTACTGTTGAGTGCTATGCTATCTATGAAACCCTTTTATTTATTTCAAATACAGATCCGGGTAACTACTTAATAACCACTGACTCTATGTCTTGTCTACAAGCACTAGTTTCCAACCCCTTCAATTTCAAAATATCCCCTCTTGTTTTTCTCATTAAGTCTTGTATAAACTACCTCAATCATTCAAATCGTTGTATTCAACTTCTGTGGACTCTAAGCCATATTGGTATACATGGCAATGAAGTGGCCGATCGGTTAGCTAAATCCACTGCCATCACAATTCTACCTTGTCCTGATCTATTACCTTGGACTGACTTTACCTCTCTTTTATGCTGTCACGTTCTCAGTCTTTGGTCCAACCAATGGAATAATTTACCTACTAATTTTGCTTCCAAATACAAAAACACTGCTGCCAAAATTTCTAACAATAAAACTTAGTTCAACAACCTAAACTTACCAAGATCTACAATTGTCCGTTTCAACCGTCTTCGCGTGGGTCACTCACTTTTACCAGACCACGCTTATAAAATTGGTCTTAATGACTCTCCTCTGTGCACTCTGCATACCGCCGAAAGTATCTGCGACCTTCAGCATTTACTTTTTCATTGTCCGGCACTTGGCTCAGAACGTCTAATTTTACTAAACCTACTCAGCGCTTTCAATATCCCTCTAAATTTTCTATTTTCCATTCTCAACACCAACTCAGAAATCGATATTAACGAAATAATCAAGTTTATTTTGGACGCTGGTTTTGCCATCTAACTAGCAGTCGTTTTGTTTTGTTTTTCTATGTATATCTCTCTCTCTTCTCTCTTTTTGTATATTTGTAATTGGTTTACAATTTCTAGTTAAGTATTACTGTTATTATGTGATATTGTATCATTATCTGTTATTGTATGTATATATAGTTGTAATTGTTGAGCTAAAATGGTTTATACCAGAAGCTAATAAAAAAAAAAAAGCTCTTCATACTCTTATAGATTATTTCATTCTGGTTTTTTAACAGCACATAATTTTAAGCAATTTAACTAAGCCCAATTGTTTTTTGATTTTATATATTTATTCTAAATACAGACTAAATACACATAGTTTATTGAATATTGATAAGTAGCATTCAGTGGCGTATTTTGGAATTTATTTTGGGGGGTTTCTCTTGGCAATATTTTATCACCACAAATATTAACATAGTTTCATCACGAATTCATACCTGATTAAAACACATCTTAATACCTTTTATCAGTGATAATATTTTTGTATAACAATCTTAGAATTGCTACTTAAAATTTTAATTATAACAATTAATTATGACAGGAATAAAGTATAAACAAATTGACTGAATAAAATAAAACTAACACTTAAATTTACTGAGTATTTTCTCATATAAGTTTAATTTATTTTATATAAGACTTATACTCTTCCACTTATATTATAAGTACTCATATATTATTTTAGATATACCTATTAAAAAAAAAAAAAAATTAAATTTTAAAGCTTTTACCTCACAATATAAAATGGCTTTTTTTTATTGCCAATTCATCTAACACTTGCTTACTTTCAAAGCGATATTTCGTCATTCGTCAACAATATTTTTGCGACATTTCAGTATTGGGGGGCTGGGTTAACCGCCAGGACACTCCCCCTCCCAATAAATACGCCACTGAGTGAATTCAGCACAAATATAAATTATTTTTTTTAATAACCAAGACTTATATAAAATTGATAAATTATTTCTCATGCCTAGGTATTTGTCATGTTCCATATTTTTTATATTATATAATTGTGAATAAATGATTGCAATAATAATATTATGTAGGTATCATTAGTTTAATAAAACTAATAATGCAGGTATGTTATAATCTTTTTGTTTTTAACATGAATCTATTTATTTTTTTTTCAAAAATAGAAAAATTTTAATCCGGACAAATAGATACTGTTATTTTGTCATATACAAATGCTGACCTATTGTAAAAAAGGATGAGATATAGACGGGCTATCGTTTGACTATATGCAACTCAGCAAATACCATAAGCTAATCAGATTTTTAAACCCTGGGAAATTATATGTTAAAATAATACAGTTGCAGCCTGCATTAAAATCTCAATTGAGCATGATTGTGTATACATGTTTTTGTGTGCTCAATTTATTATTACTTTTTGCTGCAGTATTTATAATAAAAACTAATTTTGATGATCACAGCAAGACTATTTTTTTATTATTATTAGTAATATTTTATAACTCTTATCTTTTTAAATTATATTAAGTTTTGATTTTCACATACATTTTTAAAATAAAACAATGAAATTAGATTGTGAATTTAATTTTTTGATAAATGTTAAAAATATTACAATACATACAAAAACTATTAAATAATATAATTTTATTAAATTTTTTATTATCATTGGATTAATAAAATATAAAGAATATTTCAGCAAAACTGGATACTTAATATTTGTTAATATTAAAATTCTTATAAATATACTGATATTAAATAATATTAACATATTGCAAACAATTATGAGTTAGTACACTAAATATTAAAATTTATAAATATAGTTTACTGATATTTCGGTTTAGCTTAATGTGATCATTATATGGATCCAAATAATTTTTGATTTTATTTACAAAATAATGCCATAACTCATGATGTAATATTCATATTAATTATTCACGTTATTAATGTATATTACTTAAATAATTTTAATTACCATTTATAATTATTTATATCTCATTGAAATACGATACAGATTTATGGCAAGAAGTAAAGAGTAAAGTTAGCCTAAAAATAAATATCAAAAATGTTTATAAATCTTTATATACATATATTAAGCTTATATTATTAAGGAAGAGGTAAAATCAGATGCGGATTTCCCATTAGGTAAGCAGCTGCCTAGAACATCAAATTTTGTAGTGTTTTAATAAAAAATATCAAAAGTATCAAAAATTGGAAAATTAATCAAATTCAAACGGATATCCACTACTTTTGTCTATAAATAATAGATTAACTTTTAACTAAATTATTATATTTAATACTTAGAGTAGGTATTTAGGAGGGGTATTGTAATTTGTTCACCTATTATAGGGGCAGCATATTTTTGATGCCTATAGCTGTAAAAAAAAAAAATTCGCCTCTGGGTAAAATGTATTTTTGATATTCATCAATATGCGCATAACTTTTTAACAGATTTTAAAAAGTCAAATCTTAGATAAAAAGTAATTCAATAAACCATCAATCCTCAATTCTAATAAAAGTCAACTAAGTATAAAAAGGAATATTACTTTAACATTTGATTTATGTTTCCTTTTTTAATTTCAAAGGTTTATTCTGTAAACCAGTAATCACTGTAGAATGTAATATGTATTAACTTCTAATATTCTATTATTTAACAAATAAGTCAACAATAATTTAAAATAAGTAGTTATTAATTATTAGTTAATTTTCTTTTTAAAGAAATTTTAGTATATAATCTATTTTTTACTGATAATTATTTTTCAGTTAATCATTAACTTCAACAATAATAAAAAAGGAGCCTTATTTTTTCATAGTTAGACATCTACTGCTTTGAGTGAAAAGGCCAAAAAGCTGAATTTGAACCAGTAATTATGCACTTATTTTATTTTCAATAATTTGTCAGTTTAATTTTATGTTGAAATCCTATAGGTAAGTATACACACAATTGTCAAAGAAATAAAATATATACTGCTCATTCCTAGTTTAAAATAATTAAAAACAGAATAGTATAAGTCCATACCAAAGAAAATCTTAACACAATGTTAACAAATATTTTTTCCCCCTCTTGTTCATACCAAATTAGTTTGTTTTTAATTATTTTTCACAGACATTGATTCAATCACTGAAATTCAAGCTTTTCAGACATACATAAATTAAAATTAAAAGTAGTGTTGAAGACAATTATCTGTTTGTACTAGGTGCTGAATATCTTTATTTAGTCACAATTTTAATAATTTAACATAATAGAACAAGAATAACAAGAAGAGAATAGATAAACTTTTTAAATAAAAATGTACAAGATAATGTTGATTTAAATCAAAAAAATGATTTAGTTCTAGAAATTATCTGGATATCATTGTATCAAGCTAATGTTGCCTGTTAGGTATTTATAGAACATAGTCCACCCATACTCAATTATTTCCACCGACACCATTTGAGAGTAATTTGTTATTAAAAACTCAAATGTTTCTGTACGAATCCAGCATTAGTTATTCTTTAAACACAAACTTCTAAGCTAAATTTTGAACTTTTACATAAATTTATAGTTAATCGATTCAATTTTCAATTTTTTAAATAACAATTGTAAGAAATTTATTTATTTATCACCTAATATTAAGATCAATCATCTTTAAATCCATAATAATTATTAAAATGCTCCAGTGATTCAAAATTTAATAAAAAGAAAAATGTTTAGAATATTTTCTACCTACCAAAATGTTCACTATCAATTAATACAAATTATAATCATTTCTCTTTTATTTTTTCAGTCCGATTTGTTTAAATTTTTAATAAAAATTACATAAATATAGAAGTATATTTAAAAGATTGCAAACTCAAATCATAATGTAAATAATACTATAGTGTAATATATAATTCATAGTGTTTTCGATAATTTTTCAATAAGTTTATAAATATAGAAGACCTATGCAATTGAAAATTATACAAAAGTTGTTAAATAATGGCAGGGTTTATTATAAAGTATTTTTAATATAAATATATTTTGAAAACTGTAAAATTTTTTTTATTGTAAGTAATGTTGAACTATAAAAGAGCGCAAGAGGAATTTGTAAATAGTATTCATGCAGTTTTTGCTCTGATGGCGGCACGTTTTCCAGTAACAGCCTAGAAAAAAAAAAATTAAATAAATAAAAATAATAATTCAATGTTAAATTAAACTATTCAAATATTGTAAAATTTATACCAAACATTAATTAAAGGATATTTAAAAATGTTTATAACATTATTACAAGAATATGATTTCACAAGTCGAATAAATAAGAACAATAAATCTTGAATTGTATTGATTTTTAATAAATTGTTTGGTTCAATAAAACAATTTTGAGTTTGATATACATCTAAAATAGACAAATTTACCTGGAAACCAGATTTAATACTGGCAACAGAACAACGTGATCCACAAGTTTCACACTGCAAGAAAAACAAACGAGTATCTTTCTGTAAAATGGTTTCAGGCGAACGACATGTGTGACAAGTAACATATTCTTTAATATATCTTCTGAGTACATTTTCTATTTGTTTTTGTTGAAAACGACCTTTAATTATAAGCTGACTATTACCGTCTACTGAACCACTGGTTCCTAATTCAGCTAATAAGAAATCTAACAAATGTTTTGGCTGACGATGCAATCTGCACAATAAAAATATGTTAAAAATAGGAATAGTATAATAAATAGTACACATGTATAAATACTTACGTTTTGCATATTTCTGTGAAGTTTGCAAATGAAGTTTTTTTGGTACCTATCCGAACTACTTGTGGAGGGCGCATGACAAATTTTTGTTTTTTACCAGCAACCATATCTGGATTTTTTTCTCTCATAATTTCAAATACTCTAGTTAATAATTCATCATAAGTGTAATCTCGGTCAGAGCCAAACCAAGTATGACTCTCTCCATCGGTAACTAAAATAAGAAAATTATACTTTGGTATAGAATTAAAAATACAAAAATTTGTAATGGACATTTAAAAACAGATCATCTATTTGTAAGTACTTATTCCAATAAGAAATAAATAATTTTGATTTGAATGATATTAAAAATATTAAATTATTTTTTAATAATCTAAACTTTAAAACTAAAGACATTTTGTAATAGTTATTTAAAGGCTTAGAAATATAAAAATAATGGTAACAGCAAAAAATATATTTACTGAATCATATCAAAATCATTAAATTAAAATAATTGGTTAAATATTAATGCTATTGGGTTTTTGAGCCCAATTGGTCTTAAAAGGTTTTTTAAATTAAGTGTAGAGTACACCATATGATATTCTATTAAGATTTGTGACATTAGAATATTTTACTTCAGTGTTTTTATATAAATATTTTTATAAAAATAAAGAATAATATTTTAAATTTAATATATATATATATATGATGAAAAACAGTTTTTTTTTTTAAATTAAATTAAAAAGTATTTCTCTACACAATAACTGAAACCTTCAAAACCCTTACCAGACTCAAAATTCCACAGTCCATCGTTAAAGCATGTAAATTTAAATAAAATGTAATAAGAATTGTCAACCTTGTAGTAAAATTAAAATGCTCAACACTTACTATCATCAGTTTTTTTTTCTGTCTCTTCATTAACTAATTCATCAATGTCTTTCTTCTTTTTCTTTTTCTTTTTCGTTTTTGAAAAGTCCATATCTAAATCAAAATCATCCTACAAATCCAATGAGAATAAACAAATAATAGAATGAAATTATAATTTTCAATAATGAAAGAATAAAACTGACATCCATAGCATCATCTTGGCCATCACCATTTTCCATTGCTGATGAAGTATCTGGTAATGCGTTTTCTAAATCATCTAAATTGATAATGTTCTTTTTTTTCTTTTTTTTCTTTTTACCGAAATTATCAAGATCCAGATTACCATCTAAATAAAAATGACCATATAATAATTCATTAGTAAATTATAACTTTAAAAATAATATTAAATAAATACAATTAATAGTTAATATAATGCATTTATTTACAAATACAATGAGAAGAATATTGTGTAATGTATATTTACAAATAAATTGAATTATATCTAAACAACGTAGTAACTCACTTAAATTATATTATATTTTATAAAGTAACATAATATTAAATTTTATACTTCTTTAGGTATACCAAGGTATTTAATATTCTAAATTTAAAACAGTACAATTATTGTTCAATCTAAAAACTTAACAAATTTACTTACTCTTTAAAATATTTTCTTTAGAATAATTCTAATATACATACCATCAAATTCATCTGGATCTACTGGGTCCTGGTTTTCTTTATCTAAAGTTTGTTCATTTACACTATCATTTCCTTCAGCAGCTAAAGCACTGTCTAAATCAAACTTCTTCTTCTTCTTTTTCTTCTTAATAGATGGATCAAATAACTAAAAACAATATTATGTAACATTATGTTAATAAATAAGTAAATAGTTACATATAGGTATGATAAGAATGAACAAATTAAGTTGTACAGTAAGCTAAAGATTCAACCTTTATTATTTGTTGTTTAATGGAAATAATAAAGGTTGAATAGTTAATATAGAAAAATTTAACAATATGGTAATTAGTAAAAATCAATAGTAATGTTAGTGAATTAAAATAAGTAAACAATACTTTAATGAATTATTGAATGACCTTAATAATTAAAAGTTTTCTTTAGTCAAGATTAAATCTTAAATGTCTAAGATATTGGAATGAACATAATCAAATATATAAAAATTATAAACCCTAACTATATGCAGATCAATTGAACATAATTTGAAATTATTACTCAGTAGATTTTAATATAAATTGTAGTAAACTATAAACTTAAATAATTTCTTTGGATAGTTTTAAATTAAATGTTAATAATTGGGTTTTGTTTTTATTTATATAAATTACTTATTAAATTGAGGAATCCAATATTTTGACAAGATAAATGAAAGTTAAAAATATTATCTATTCAATATGACGGAGTATAAAAACATGACATTGAAGTAGGAACTTTAAGTTTACAAATTTGGGATTTTATTTAATGATTCAGTACTTTACAATTTTTGACACAAATTACCTAATCCTAAAATTTAATAAAATATAACCAAACAAATAACATTGAATACTTACAGCTTCTTCTTCAGTCATTTTTAATTGTAATTAATTATAATAACTTTAAGATGAAAACAAAAATTAATACAAAGTACACAACAGCGTTCAAAAATGTGTTGAACAACTTATAAGAGAAAAATGTGATGACTGATGTGTGGAATAATGTTGCATCAGCCGCAACCAGCCAATGTGGCCAATGGACAGAAATTGGCCGATATGTTTTATCGATATGAATATTGGGACATTGATAAAATAATTTGTATTAAAATTAATTATAAATTTTAGTCCAAAGTAATTTTGTCATCAATTGTTTTTATAATTTATAAATATAATTTTAGGAGGAAGTTATTTTTACATAGACAAAAATTGTATTTTGTATTTGTACAATATCAAAATAGTACACATTTAATGGGACTACATTTCTATTGTAAAGGCGGCACTGCGTTGCTTTATCTATTTTTTTTTTTATGTTATTATCGCTAAAAAAGAATAACAATAAAACAAAAGAACAATTTTCCTAAATGTCAGTCAAAATGGAAATCCGGAACTTGTCATTTTCTCAATCACTTTTTTGACTATTGCCTAACAAATTCAATAGTTTACCTTAATAGTCATAAGTATTAATTAAATGTAAAAAAAAACCAAATTTTATGCCTGTGATCAAATATTTTATATTTATAATAGTATGTATACATTCAGCTCTACGGCCGTTGTGCTCCTGATAATCATCAGTAACATTCATGGTAAGCTGTTCATATAATAAAATTAACTTTTTGAATCTAATTAAATTTGTAAAATTTTGTAAGGGAAACGTCTTAGCCATTATGTGTCGCATTATGAACCTGTTACATATGATCATGAACATTTGGCCCACAGTCATGAAAGGGCTAAACGATCAGTAACTAATAGCGATAGTATTGTGCATGTGACGTTTAAGGCACATGGTCATCATTTTCAATTAAGACTTCGTCGAGATTTGGAAACATTTTCTAATAATATTGAAGTATTAGATAGTTTTGGTAATCACTTACATCCTAATGATATTGATACTTCGCACATTTACCATGGACATATCATTGGTAAGTTGTTTACATTGTCTGTTCATTTCAAATAATATTTATTGATTAAATTACAAAAAAAGTATTTGAATATTAAGTGTTTAAAATAATGATTGTTATAGCATTAATTTTGATTGAAAAATATTCCAATTATGAAATACACTTTTATGATTGTTCTATTGAAAATCTCTACGATTTTAATTATATAATATATCTTTAGTATATTTTTATTTAATTTAAATAAATTAATGTAGTATAGTTTAAGTCTTTAAAAAATTGATAAACATCAATTAATATTAGCAAGACAGAAAACTAAATATAAATATAAATTATAGATCATATTCTAATTAAAGAAATTGTATTGAAACTAATGAATTATTTTATATTGTATAAATCTATTTTATGTTCACTAAATAGTCAAATGTTTCATAAAAATAGTTAACTAGATTTGTTTTTTTTTATATTTTTTAATAATTAATATACTATTTGCAGCTTATATATTATATATTTTTTACTTCTGTACTTAAAAATAAAATGTATAGAATAATAAATAATACTTTTCAACTTTTCCTTTTTTTGTAATAAATATTATTAACAATAGCTATTTGTGTTAATACTTGGAAAGAAGTTGTAATAACATAATTTTAATGTTTAAAGTATTTGTATGATTAGGTATAAGTTGACCATTTTAGAATATTAATTTTGAATATTTTATTTAATACTATGTATAAATCAATTTAAATTATAATTTGTTCTAAATTATAATTAATACAAAATTATCCTAATATTGATTTAATATACTATTTATTCATATAAATAATATATTATTATATACACTTCTTGAATTGTACTATACATTTATAATTATTAAAGGTAGTCAATATATTAGTAAATTTATATTTAATAAAAAAAATAATATATTTATTATTATTAAATAGATGAATCCGAAAGTGCTGTATTCGGTTCAATAACTGATGGAGTTTTTGAGGGAAAAATCATATCACCAAAAAAAGGAAATTATTTTGTAGAAAAATCTAGAAAATACATCCATCCTCATGGTCACCTTAAAAATAATGAGGATTTTCATTCTGTTATATATAAAGAAAATGATGTAGATAATCCATATCATAATTCTTCTAGTAAATAATATAAATTATTTTATAAAATACAATATTTTATTAATAATAAATTTAAAACAAACATTTTATTTTATAAATTATAAATTTTAGGTCATTTTAGTGGATGTGGAGTCGTAGGATCTACAAAACAAAATATGGAAACAATCCAATATTCTAGTAATCTATGGAATGTTCAACAGCCAGATGAAGAACGGCCTGCTTATAAATATACAAGGCAAGCAGCTGACAAGCACCACAATGGACCAGTTAGAACTAAACGTGCTACTAAACCTAAAGAAGAACGTAATACTTGTTCTTTGTTTATTCAAACTGATCCTTTATTATGGAGGCACATTAAAGAACAAGTACTCTATTTAAAAATTATAATTATTATTATTATTATTATTATTATTTATTTTTTTTAATCATTATTTTTTTTTTTAAGGTTGGTTATGATAAAACAAAGACAAGAGAAGAGATATTATCATTAATAGCTCATCATGTAACAGCAGTGAATTATATTTACAGAGATACTAAATTTGATGGGCGTATTGAACACAGAAATATTAAATTTGAAGTTCAACGAATTAAAGTAAATATCTAATAAACCATAGACAATCATGTAGTTTTATCTCATATTTATTGTATGGTACTTATTAGTTACTTAACAATAATATATGATTAGTTTATAATTAGTTTATTTCATTTTTAATAAATAAACAATTTTTTAATTTTTTATACTTTCTCTTAGATTGATGATGATGAGCCTTGTGACCATAAATGGTCTGGAGAACAAAATCCATTTTGCATGGAAAATATTGATGTTAGTAATTTTTTAAATCTGCATTCATTGGGGAACCATGAAGATTTTTGTCTAGCATATGTGTTCACTTACAGAGATTTTACTGGAGGAACTTTAGGTCTAGCTTGGGTTGCTAGTGCATCTGGTAATTGAGTAAATTAAGTTATTTAATTTTGGATAAACTGTAATTTATAATATTTTCTTATCAGGAGCATCTGGTGGAATTTGTGAAAAATATAAAACTTATACTGAAACTATAGGTGGCTTATATCAATCAACTAAACGTAGTTTAAATACAGGAATTATTACATTTGTTAATTACAATAGTAGAGTTCCACCCAAAGTTTCACAGTTGACATTAGCCCATGAAATTGGTCATAATTTTGGATCACCGGTTTGTAAACATGTGCAAACTTTAAATGTAGTTTAAAATAATTTTTGTTGTTTTTATTGTAGCATGATTATCCTTCAGATTGTCGACCAGGTGGCTTGAATGGTAATTATATCATGTTTGCATCTGCCACAAGTGGTGACCGTCCAAACAACAGTAAATTTTCTTCATGTAGCATAGCTAATATTAGTAGTGTATTGGATGCGATACAAGATAATAAAAAAAGAAATTGTTTTAAAGGTTCATAATTCATATTAAATATTATTTTATTTAACTGACATTTTAACAACATATTTTTTATAAAACAGCCAGTGAAGGAGCATTTTGTGGGAATAAAATTGTTGAAGATGGTGAAGAATGTGATTGTGGATATGACAATGAAGAATGTGATGATAAATGTTGTTATCCTAGACAAGTTTCTGATAATGATAGGTTTCGTAATATGTCTGCTAGAGGTTGTGCACGTCGAGCATCAACTGAATGCAGGTATGTATATAAGAAAAGTTCAGTCTTGCTGTTACTGAAATGATTTATAATTTTTTTCAGTCCTTCACAAGGTCCATGCTGTTATGCAGATACATGTCGTTTTATTCCATCTAGTCGTTCAGTTATGTGCCGAGGAGAAGGTGATTGTAGTTATAGTTCTTATTGCGATGGTACTACACCTGAATGTCCAGTACCTCCTCCTAAGCCTAATAAAACTCGTTGTAATGAAGGAACACAGGTATATTATTTATTTTATTATACATTGTTTTAACACATGTTTCATTATAAATTTAATTAAAAATTTGTGTTTTATAGCTTTGTATTAATGGTGATTGTACTGGTTCCATTTGTTTGGAGTGGGGACTAAATGAATGTTTTTTAACATCACAAATTATACCTAATATTGATAAACGCAAGCTATGCGAGTTAGCTTGTATGAATGGCACTGATTCACAAACTTGTCGGTCAACTAGTGAATTCGCTGCTGCAGTTAATTTACCTCCTGGTGGAATTAGTCTTAGGCCAGGTTCACCTTGTGATAATTTTCAGGTATGTTATTAAATAAAAAATTAAAAACAATGAAAATACCTATTATATTTTTTTAGGGTTATTGTGATGTATTTTACAAATGTAGAGCTGTTGATGCTGAAGGGCCATTAGCTAGATTAAAAAATATGCTTCTTAACAAACAAACACTTCAGACCCTTCAACAATGGGCTTTAGTAAGTTATTATTTACATGCATCAAATAATAGTTATTCAGTAAAATAGGCATATTAAGCATTTTTTTTATTTTTATTTAAAATTTTATAAATTTAGATTCTATATGTCAAAGATTAATATTTATAAGTGTTTGAATTTAAAATATTGTATGAACTTATTAAATTATATTTAACAAATTATTATTACTTCTAGGAAAATTGGTGGGCTTGTATGCTAATGGGTGTTGCATTTGTTATTATAATGGGTGTGTTCATAAAATGTTGTGCAGTACACACACCTTCTTCAAATCCAAAAAAGCCTCCTGCACGAAGATTTAGTGAAACATTGAGGCGGCCCATTACAACTTTGCGTAGAATGGTAATTTATTAATTACTGTTATCTGTTTTATTTTTACAACTTATAATTTTATTATATAGCGGCATCATCCACAAGCTTATGTGTCACAACCTAGATCAAGTAGGGTTCCAGCTCATGGATATGGTGAGGGTAGAGGTCATTATTATGCACCAAGAGGTAGTAAATAACAATTAATAATTTTATTTACCCAATTTTTATTATTTCATTTTACAGCTTCTGCACCACCTGCACATGGTCATTCTGATCGTCGAAATGCATTCCCAATGAGGCATCAGCCTCAGCATAAAGTGTGATAGTAAGTTAATGATAAATTAATTAACTATTACAATACATTTTTTAATAGTATTTAGGTGGATGAAACTAGTTTTAAAATTAAATTGAACTATAATTTCCTACTAAATTTAAAACATCCATTTTCTATTTTTCACATTTGATACTACATATTTTGAGAGTAAAATTATTTAGGGACCTGTCATTCATAATTTACCAGATGTATACTAAAATATCATGATCAAAATTTGGAATTAAATAAACTTATTTTAAAATGGGATATTGCAAGTTACATTTATATGTTTTGTAACTGTTTAAAAGTTATAATTTATTAATTGTATTCAAATTCATATGTCATTTTCTTGGTATTTTTTCACTTTTGTACTAAAAAAATAGTTGAGACGATTATTAAAATGTTTAATCCACCTAAAATTAGTAAAGTGTTGAATTAATTGATATTTTTATTTTTAGTTGTCAAGTTTGACAGCCCTAAACCAAAGTTGATAATGCAGTCCGAAATATTCGGTATTCTTATCATTATGGTTAGAAACTATTAAATTTATATATGTATTTTTTTTTTTTTTTTTATGTATATAGCCGAAAGAAACCAAAGTGATTGAGTTAATTATAAAAATTTAATAGTTGTCCAATCACCCTGTGAGAGGTGCTGGTCACAAACAAAGGCAGATTATAATTTGACATATAAATTATATATTTTTCATTTCTTACATTTTTTTTTTTTTTTTTTTCTAACCAAATATTTATGACTACAGTTTTTGTGTTTATTAAAAGTTTACTTTTACATATAGTAATATTTATTTTGAGAGTTCCTTAAATTTAAATCTAGGATCAAGTAAACTGTTTATGGTAAAATTTACAAAATAATTTATTTTTTAAAAAAATACCAGAGCATTTTTGTATATAATTCCATAATTATTAATATATTGAGAATTATTCGTTAAAATGTAATAGAACATTGCATGTAGTTTCATTTTTTTCAAATGTTTTGATAATATTAATAATATTTAATAACATATAGTTGATAAATTAGACAGTATTAAATAATAGTAGATTTAAATGTATAATAATATTTTAATTTCCAATAGACTTCTTATTGTATGATTTTTCTACAAAATTATTTTTGCTCATTACATTATTATACGTTATTTATATTTTTTATACAATCTGCCTTTGTTTGCTTGATGTTTTCTTCGCCAAATATTTTATTTATATAATTATATATCTTATATTATTATATAATCTTCCTATTATTTATGTATAACACATGAACAAAATATTACCTACTTAAAATTACTTCATTTTCACAAATACTTATTAAGTTATAACAAATTAGTCTAAATTTATTACAAATATATGTTTTATTGAAAAAGACATTTTTTAAATATATAAATATATATGTATTTATATAATATGTACGTATAAAAATATATTCGTATGAATTAAATATTTAATGTATAAAATAATAATAATAATAATAATAATAATAATAATAATAATAATAATAATATGGGGCGTCCTATATGGCAGTTGTTTATCAGCTAATTTATTTATTGTGTCAAGTTATTTATAATGTTTTAGTTAATACCAATAGAATTAAATTATTTATATTTCTCTTTTAGGGACGCCTTTAAAATTACACCATTGGTAGTTTAATTAAGCTAGATTTTATATATTTGGTTTTCCTACCATTTATAAGCTTATACATTATTTTTAAGCTTCTATTGTTTCAATGACCAAATTTTAAAAATTGTTAACTGCCCTACCATTTTAGTTTTCTACTTTATTTTTACTATTTTTTATTATAAATTATTTTACTTTTAATTATATTATTGTGAAGATAATTATTGTGTTTATCTGGTTTGTTGTGCTATTTAAAGAAAAGCTGAACAAATAACTAATGATTTTTTTTTTCTTTACACAAAACATACTGGACTTAAATGTACACTAAAACTTTGACCAACTTCATTAAAATCTCGTATAACAATATCTATGATTGGTAATCGAGATGGACGATCAGTTGTGTATGAAATTGTTGTTTTTCCCCATTGCTCTTTTCTAGTCTAAGTATGGAAAGTAAATAGTAATATTATTACTAATTTATTATTATAACATTGAATTAAATTATTCTTACCTTGCATTCATCTTCAATTGCTTTATATCTCATTTTTGGATTCCCTTTCGGAGTAATTTCGACGTCATTGAATCCTACTAGTTTTAATCCTTTTTTGTATGATTTTGTTTCAGCATCATAATACCCAATTATATTTTTGCAATGATATGTTAAATTTTGGGTCGCCGACATAGATAATAGTTGTAGAAAACTGATCTGATTACTATCTGCTTTGTAAGATATCTATAATCCATTTAAATAATTAATATTATTTATACTACTTTAATTATCATATTTACAACCTTTGCAATATTTTCAAATTCTGATAACCAAATTTCTGGTTGAGGTTGTTTATTTTTAAAATCTATTGGTCCAATATGATCTGGTTGAGGTATTACACATGTACTCTTAGTAACAGTATCACATCGTACTAGCACTGCATCGCGAACATCACCTTCATTGGGATCAATCCAATATTCTCCTAAAATCCATTTGTTTTACTAACCAATTCATGATTTTTAAAATTAAGCTCTTACCACTTCCAAAATTAGGGTAAGCAGCATATAGATCTTTACATGTCTTTGCTGGACTATCTTTTTCACCATTTGGTTTCTTAAACTTTTCAAATGATGTTTTTAATTTTTTATAGGCGGTTAATATCAGTTGGCTTTTTTCCATTTCTGTCATTTCTTCTGGTTGATCTTGATGAATACCATCACTTGGTCCCTATTTCAATCAATTTTTAAAATAGTGTAAAATATTAAGTCATATACTTATTACCTTACTGTGTCCCTGTGATAATAAAGCTGTTAATGCTGCCATATCATATGCTAAGGCTTCACCTGGTGGTCCTGGTGGACCTGGTAAACCTGATGCTCCAGGTTCTCCATCAGAACCTCTTTCACCAGGTAGTCCTGTGTTGTAATTATTATTGCTAGTTAAATAATAATTAAAATATTTTAAACCACAATAAAATACCTCTTGGTCCTGGTGGTCCCATTGAACCAGGTAATCCAGGATTTCCATCTTGCCCTGGTTCTCCTAAAAAAAAAAAAATGTCAATAATTTTGCTCTACTATTAATGATTTCAATTATTGGTACTCAGTTAGCCAACAAGTATTATCACTGTTTAATTATATCAGAAAATTAGTAAGTAATTTGGATAAGTCATCCATTTACTTATATGTTCCTTAATGTATTTTTTCCTCGATTATTATTGTCTCTAATAAAATAGTCAAAAATAAATATAATTAATTTTAATCCACTCATTATATTTCATAGTATAAAAGAGATTCACACAAATCCTTAACTGGCATTACCTATTTACCTGTGTCACTGTAATTAAATTTAATAATTTTGGAATTTTCACCTTTAAAATATAATTTTTCAGTGTAATTACTCTTATTTGATCTAAATCATTCTATTTCAATATTTTCTATTATTTTAAAACTAATATTCATCTTCTAAAAGTTCTCATTTTTAATGTAAGTTTACTTTCACTAATAAATTCATACTTATTTCTGTAGGAACTTATGATATATTCTTTATATTAAAAAATATTACAATACCTTTTGATCCTGATTCACCTGGTGGTCCAACAGGTCCAGGATATCCAATATCACCTAATGAATTATAAATATTTAATAACTGGTAATTATATTTTGTAAGAAAAGTGATTTTTAATACTGTTTTAGATTATTGCAATTTTAAATTGATTTAATTGATTAGAATCGTACCTTTTTGACCATCAGCTCCTGGAGCACCTTGTAGTCCTTGTAAACCCATTAAGCCTCTATGACCTGTTCAATTTTTATTTTGTTATTCAAAAAAGTTAATTTTGATTTTATAGTGAACGTAATAATATTGACAAAAAATTGCTACTAACTTATAATACTATAACTTATGAGTTAATTAATTTTTTTATTTTTTTTTTTAATATTTGGTCATAAAATATTGACCTCTATAGATTATTTTCTTAGTATAGTAATCTCTAATTAAAAATTTTAATATTTTAATTTTTTTTATCAATTTTAATATATATTGTTAAAATGCTAACCTTTAATTATATTAATCCTTTTGTATAATATTTAGTTAGTTACAATTTTGAAATTAATAATTTATTACCTTTCATTCCTTCAGGACCTATGTCCCCTCGATCTCCTTTTTGACCTTGAATTCCAGGAGGTCCTGGTTTACCCTTTAGGCCCTAAGATTTAATATAAAATACCTTAAAGGTGTACATCAGCACAACACATAATTTATATAAATATAGAAGTGAGTTTCTTTTGTTTTTTGCAACAATTGCTGAAGCGAATGCAGTTTTCGGAACAGTGTGTTGGTAGAGTAGAATATGGGTACGATTGGTCATTCGGCCAGTTTAAGACAATGCATATCAAAAGATAAATTATGCGCATATATATATAGAAAAGCTAAAGTTATAATCCAGTTTAACTTACAGGAGGGCCTTCTATTCCTTGTGGACCAGTTTCACCTCGTAAACCTCGTTCACCTTGATTTCCAATAGGACCAGGTAAACCTTGAGGGCCCTAAAGTTTAATATATTTAATATATTAAGTATATAAATTAACTCTTATATATTCCTTTCTTTAAATACAAAACTCACAATCATTCCTGGTGGACCAGGGTTACCCAAATTACCAGGAGATCCAGGTGGACCTAAATAATTTCAAATATCTATGAATTTTATGAAAACATTACTTGAAATATAATTTGAATAAAAAAATATTGTACCTTTATCTCCTGGCCTTCCACTTATTCCTGGTACTCCAGGTAAACCTGTAGCTCCATCTTGACCTCGTTCACCTACAAAATATTAAATTGGATATATTCTTGCATTAAAAATGTAAAAATATTTTACTGTTTATTATAATTATGCCATATATATAACAAACCTTGAGGCCCTGGAATACCTGGAGGTCCGGCTAAACCTTGAACTCCCTAAATAGTAGATAAGTTTTATTAATTTATTCTATAAAGTTATTTTTAATTAAGTTAGTACATGCATGTACCTGTAAACCATCTGAACCTGGTTTCCCTGGTGATCCTTTTTCGCCCTTTAATATGATAAAATAATAAATTATAATAAGCCTAATATATTATACCTACTCATAAGTGTAAAGTTATAATTAAGAATCCTCTATTTCTCTCTTGTCCGTTCTAATCTAGAGTACTGCCCTCTTATCTGGATAAATCATACGTCGAAACAAGCTCTTACACTGGAATCTGTCCAAAATAATATTTTACGTTTTATCTCTTTTAAGTTTTACATAAGCAGACCTGTCCACGACACATATAATAATATATTAAATTTTCTTAATATTTCTCTACTCTCTGACCGTCTAACACTTTTACTCTCAACATTTTTACAAAAACTAATATTAGGTTCAATTGATTATCCTGAAATTCTCTCTTTAATCCATTTTAAAATTAATTCTCTTAATACTAGAGATCCAAAACCCTTTTATCCACTTTTTTCAACAAAAAATTATATCTTGAACTCTCCTGCTAACCTTCTTATGTCTGCAGGTAATACTTTTGTCTTTGATTATATTTGAATAATTTCTTTATTTGATTTGTATTCTATATCTACTTTAGCATTATTATTTTGTTCATTCTCTAATTTTAAGTAGAAACTTTAAACTATTGTTTACATATTAATATGTTTCTTCACAAACAATGTCAATATTATTATGTTATAGGACTTGCGTCCGTTTATATTTAGTAAAAAAAAAACTGTAAATTTGGTAATGAATTATTAAGTTTATTAATAAATTAATTAAATACAAAAAGTAATAAATTCATATGTTCCTAATTTTCTTTGGATCTAATTCAACTAACTTAATTAAACAACCATGGAGAGACCATGTAGATATTTCAAGGTTTTGACTGATTGAGAAAACTATTGTAGCTTATTTTTTTAAATTAGATTATTTTTTTTTCCAGAAAATAGAAAATATATTCTCTAGGTTTTAATATTCAGTGTATACTAGTATTTATAATGATACAAGGATTTTATATTTGTCTAAAATTTTTGAAAAAAGTAAATAAATATCTATCTGTATTATTTTAAAATGTATACATTTACTAATTTATTTAGGTTTTGAAATATTAAACTTAGATTATATTTGTAATACTTACTGGTGATCCTTGAGCTCCTCGCATCCCCATTGGCCCTTGACTACCCGGAACACCAGTCAGGCCTCTAAAACAGCATCGTTATATTGGTAATGTTTAGAGTTAATAAAACGTAAAATAGACACCTTTCACCTGGAGCCCCTTGAGGACCAATTGGTCCTGCAGGTCCTGGTAATCCATCTGCGCCAGTTTCTCCTTTGAGCCCTGAAATAAATTAATCATTAGTAAATAATATTTATTTGATACTTTTACTTGAGTGTCAGGCATTCTTAATTTATATAAGGCGTAATTATTTATTTTCAATTACTATTATTTGATGATTATATAATTTGTAACCAATGTCACTTACCATCGAATCCTCGTAACCCGGGTGCTCCGATGTTTCCAGGTACACCTTGTTTTCCCGGTTCACCTTGCCAGCCTTTGGGTCCGACCAAACCTATTGTAAATAGTTATATTTAATAGTTAAGCATTTAATATATTTAGATCAAAACTTAAGTGTAATACCTGGTGGTCCAGAAGGTCCAGTTGGTCCAGGATATCCCTAAAATAATTGTAACAATTATTATATTCTTAATGACAATAATTGGTATTTACAAAAATGCCGAAAACCAATGTATAATTATTTTTACCGGTGGTCCTCGTTCTCCAGTTCTTCCCGGCATTCCCATTAATCCTAAATCTCCTTTAATACCTTGATCTCCACGACTACCTATAATATCGCAAATGTATTTTATAATTTTTTTTTCATGTAACAAAAACTACAATGAAAAGTAATCATTAATATAAAACAGATAGTCGATATTTTTAATTGAAAATAAATACCTTTTGGACCAACCAAACCCGTTGCACCAGGAAGTCCAGTTTCTCCGATTTTTCCGCTAGGTCCGGGATTTCCTTGATCTCCTTTCATACCTAATGCCAATTTTAAATAATTATTTACCGATATTCACCAGAAATCATTTGATTCATTGATGGTTATTTATGATTAATATACTAACCTCCATCCCCTCTATCACCTTTAGGACCTGGCATACCTGTGTTTGAAAATATATTCAGTACATTTAAATCGACATCTCTTAAAATTTTAAATAATCTTACCTACTGATCCTGGTGATCCAGGGAAACCTTGAACTCCTTGAGGTCCAAATGGTCCTCGCTCACCAGGTGTTCCTGAATAGTATTATAAGTAATTAGTTAGAAAAAAAATACAATTATATCCTAACTAAATACTTGAATAAAAAGCCTTGTATAGATATTGTTTTTTTGATTAATATTTTATACAAACCTGGTGCTCCTGGTTCCCCGGGAGGACCTGTAGATCCAGGTTCTCCTCTTTCGGCTGGTTCACCTGGTGGACCGATTGGGCCAACAAATCCTTGAGGACCTCGTTCTCCAGCAGGACCTTATTAGTTAATCATTTTAAGATTACAAAAAATTAATAATGTAATTGACGTAATAACTGAAAATAAATGTTGAATTTTTTTTTATGGAAATAATGATTACAAATATAATACGTTTACTATTAATGATATATTTTACACTGATTTATGAGTATAATTTAACTATTAGTAATTATTGATAGTAGGTAAAATATTAAATACATTTCTCTTTTTACTCAGAATTTTAAATAATAATAAATTTACCTGGTGATCCTGAAGGTCCTTGCGCTCCAGTAGAACCTAAAATAATAGCAATAATACATTATTATTTATATATCGTAACGTAATTATGGAAGAGGATATAGATATCGTATCCCTTCTGTGTTTATCTTGTCATGTGTTTACCATATAATGGTAAAATTAATAAAATTACACAAATAAAAAAAATATCTATAGATTATTAATATTAATAAAATTTAAGCATCATTGGCATCACCGTGACATGTCCAGTAAAGAAAAATAATTTCTGAAAATTGGAAAGTTGGAAAATTGTATACCCTCCTTTCAAGTCTAATTTTGCTATTATATGTATCCATTTATCACTTCGTAAGAGGCTAATTGTAAATTGTATTTACTAAATTTTATTTTTAAAGATAAATTATCATGGCTATAAATCTATAATATTTCGATTTGAGAATTTACGAGAGTTTTAAAGAAAAATTTTAAGAATCATGAAATCATGAATTATTTTTGTTTACATTCCAAATATATTTATCATATGATAATTAAAATTAAAATAGATAGTTATAAATAATGCTACAAAAAATGATTTAAAAGTAATTTAAATTGTATAAACGTTAAATTACATTCCAGAGTAGTATATTTTATTAAATTATTTACTTTTTTATTGAAATTTATTTTTAAAAACATTTTCTGATAACTTTTCATTAAGTATGAAATTACGAAATATATAGTAATTGTACATTTATTGATAAAACGTTTACTTTTTTCATCAACGTCATATCTTAAAAATCGGCTATTTTAATTTTTAATTTTTAATTTTTAAACTTGTATAAAATTTCCTTTTTTAAAATAAGAAAAAACCCCAGATCTCATCTATAAATATATATCTAACATAATTAAAATTTCAATCGGTATACGAGTATTTTAAACAATTTTATTCTACTTTTTAATTTTACAATAATTCTCTCAAATAATTTAGTTATTTTGTGATATAATGTTGAAAGAAATGAATAATATATGTACGTAAATATTCTAAATATGTCAAATAAGCATATAAATAACACAAATTAAAAATAAAAGCTAAAAAAACTGAGATTGAAGTACCAAAACTGCATTTATTCATGATCACCATAAAAAATGCAATACAACTGCATATTTAAAAATAATTGTATATTTGAACTCTGAGGTGTATGAATCGAATTTTATATTTGATGAGCTATGTTCTGGAGTACTAAAATAGGAACACTACAAATTTCTAGTCTTAGTTATAAAAACTTAAAAATAAATGTAATTTTCAGTGACATACCTCGTTCTCCTTTTAAACCTGAAATTCCTGGTTCGCCTCTTGATCCTGGTAAACCCTATAAATAAATAAATTACAAATATGATTTATTATACACGTAATATTTCTCATCAATAAATAGGACTAATTATAAATTTTAATTTACCATTAACCCAGGTGATCCGGAATGTCCTTTGTCACCTCTGATTCCTTGTGGTCCCTAAAAATGTAGATTTATTAATTTATCTCCGCTTAACAGCTATGATGAAATTAATTATTTGAACACATGTTAAGATGTAGTCTTCTCTTATTTGAAGCTCATAAAAATTATAAGATATATCTATGTATCGGGTACATAAAGATTTATTAAAATTTATCGATGTGTGTGAGTTGTTTCAAAATTAAAAAATACTTTGATTTATTTATTCTATTACATTTTTTTCAAGAATTAAATTTCTACAAGAAATTTATACTCTTTTGTAAGATGCCAAAGATTGCTTAATAACTGTTTTTTGGTACTGAAATCACTCATACTAACATAAACAAATAGTCCAGTATCAAGCATTTTAATAGAATTAATCGTTACTAACTTAATAGACTTTCTCGTGATTATTAGAACTTAAAATATCTAAGCTGTTAATTTTTTTTTTTTTTTTGGTTCATTTAAAATCCAAGATGATAATTTAGATTGTAAAGATTTATTCATTTTTTAAAATTAACAATCCAGAAGCAAAAATATTAAAATAAAAATTCACAAACTTCTAAAGCGACAAAATAATTATGTAGCAAAAAACAAACGTCATGTGTGTGTTTGAAGGAGCTATGTAATTACTGACAACAGTGTAAACAAAATTCAATATACTGCTCTACTGGTTATTAATTACCAAAATAATTAAAATTAAGTACTGTAGTTATCGTGTGAGCTGTACATTTGATTTTACGAAAGCACCTAGATGCATTAAAACTAGGTATCGCTTATTTAACATATTATAAATTGAAAATACTTGCATAATTTTTTATTTTCTTGTGTCTTGTAATCCTAGTGATACATGTACTTGTATGATGTATAAGTTTCTAATGTAATAAGTATTTAAAATCATTCTATTTTTATTTTAAGAAAACATTTCTGGTAAGGGGGTTTGGACCCTCTATCTGGCTACGGTTATGTATAAAAGTAGCTAATTATTACTTCTCGTCTAATTAAATATGATAATCGAAATAATAAAAATAAGATAATTAAAAGAGGATTAGAATCTTAAATTTGTATAACTCTATTTAAGTATTGAAAATAAATTCTAAAAAAATTAAAAATAATTTTTATATCCTTTGACATCAAAATGTATGATTCATATTTTAATAATAAAGTAATAAGTAATTTATCGAATTAGAGTTTGCTACGAATTAATGAATAACAAATTATAGTCAATAATAAAGTAAAAACATGCCACGATTATTTCATTTTAGTTTTTATAATTCTATGAAAATTTTAAAATTAAAATACTCACAATGGGACCTTCAGGACCAGCTACTCCTAATTCTCCTTTAATTCCTTGTAGTCCTGGATGACCAATAGGTCCTCTTTCTCCTAAAATATATGTGTTTATTGTATTTTATATAAATTAAAATTATTTGTAATTAGCATAATATAAATACAATTCTTATATAAATTAATAATCACGAACCAACTATTATACTTTTATATTTCACTTTTATTATTTTTTTACGCATTTCATACTAACCAGGGAATCCGCGTTCACCTCTAGCCCCTGGTTCACCATGTTTTCCAGCTGGTCCTTGTTGACCTATAATCAATTATATAATTGATTTTTGGATATTAATTAAATTTTTAATTGACTTACCTTGTTCACCGTCTTTACCGGGTTGGCCTGGATTTCCGGGTACTCCTGGTACACCCTAAATCAAACAAATTACATATTCCAGTTATGATATAGACTATTTATTCTAGTTTTTTATTTTCAGTACTAACTTGAGCACCAATAGGTCCTGGTGGACCAACTGTTCCTCGTTCTCCATCCAACCCTGGCTTACCAGGTATACCTTTAAAAATTATTATTTTATAATAATATAAATTATATTTTAAGGCATCTCTATAATTGGGAATTTATTAAGGTGTTATTGTTTAACAAATTGGTAAATTTTTCAATGTCAAATTTTGTTATTTATTACTTTTTTAAGTAGTGGCGCTAAACTTATATCCTGAGAGAAGCGGCCGCTCCTCCTTTTTTTTCAGTGGGTAATAGAAATTTATTTTTATTCTCCCCAAATTAGTTTTAGTTTGGTGTTACTATGTATGGTTATACGAGATATAAAAATCATAGAATATACGCATTTGCTCTAGCGTTGTCATGATCGTTGTCACACGTACGGTAAAAACTAATAATCAAATGCTTATATATAATCATAACGATTTTTCGAGTAGACAGTGGACAAATACAAATTTGACAATAATTTTGCATTGAACCCTATACTTTTTAACTAATTTTTATTATTTTTATTTATTTTCGCAAGCATTGTAATTATTGAAATTCTGTATCCAAAAATCCGAAAAAAGATGGATGATTTCGATAAAATAATTTTTTTTTTGACAAAAGGTCGTAACCATATTAACCACATATTTACACCTATATTACTAATTGTTATAAAAAATTAAGCATGATTTCAAACAAATAAAGTAAAAATAATACAAGCCGTTGAATATAGCATTTTAACAAAATGATAAAAATCACGAAAATATTACGTAGGTAATACACATACAGATTTACGTTACAAAGACATTTTTGAAGCAACTGGCACAAGATTTTTCGTAAGATTTTCTTTGTTACAAAAAAAAATAAGTTTTATTAGATTTAACTAACAAAATTTAATTTTGGCGAAATTGTGTACATCATCGAATTTTGTTTTTCGATATTAGCTTTTTTGATCAATGGTACATTAGTTCCAAGTTAAAAATACTATACAGAAATTTAATTCACCCGTTTCCGTACATCACCCGAGTTTCACCTCTTTTAAGTGTACACTTTATAGTATGACTAATTAATCAATTTACTGTTGTATTACAATATGCGTTTATACTTACCAACATTGCCAGGTGGACCTTCTTTCCCTGGATCGCCCCTAGGACCTAGCAAAAAAAATTAATGTTAAGATAGTCAAACGGCGTAAAGAGTAGGCATTTTAACTACACAACGGCATAGGAGTTTTTACAATGCATAACACTCAATATAAGTACATTATATATAAATATTCTATTCTTTTAAATAATTTATTCATTGCATGCTTATGTTTGAATTGTAAACATTTTGACTAATAATTCTTAGAATATTTCATTTTATTTTTTGTATTTGCAAAAGGCATTGGATATTGGATATATATTGGAGTAACACAAAGTTTTTCAATTGGTTCTTAGATTAAAAACACGTAGAAATGTATAGGAATATACCTTTAATACTAAAAACTTCAATGGTTATTTTACGCGTCAAACTATGTAGATTTAATTTTTTTATATATTATACTACGTTATGACATAATAAAGCTCCACACAAACCTGGTGCTCCGGAAGGTCCAACTTCACCATTTGCTCCTGGTTCTCCCTATTTAATAAAATCAGATATTTTCTTATTTAGACCTAACTGTTGTTAATATTACAAAACATAAGTACATTTTTTGAAGAGTTAGTAGTATTTAAAAGGATTAATAAAATTGTATAATAATATGAAACTATAAACTACTTACAGTTAAGCCTTTATCGCCGGGTGGACCTATTGGTCCTGGTAAGCCTTGCAAACCGGGTGCTCCTGGTTCACCGATCTATAAAAAATATTTAAATATGTATGTTACATCCTCTATGAGCTTATAAAATACTTATATATAATATACACACTTATATTTTTCTATGATTTTCAAGGAAATAATTATGTATTTTAGGTTCTGAGCAAAGGATATATTTTCGTTTTAAAAATAGAGCTATTTTCAAAATGTGTTACAAAGGGTGTGTAGACCAGCCGAGATTGATGATAAGGGACCACTACCGACGGTAACGATGTGAGTCCGGAAGTTTCATGGCATGGTATCTCCCGCGGACAGAGCGTGAGTGGACTAGGATTCTGATCCCCCCGGAACTTATAAGCCGTTGAGTGGATAGAACGCACGGGGAGATGACCTTCCACTTCGCGCAACTCTTGATAGAGCTCGGCTGCTCCAATCGATTCCTCCAAAAAATAGGCCGTGTCCCATCCGACCGGGTGCTCCCACTGAGAACTGCTCGACGGTGACGTTCTACCAAAGAAGAGAACGATGTGCTCCACACGATCGCTTCGTCAATCTTGAACGAGAGCGCCTGGTCCAAGTCATCAGTCTATTTGACCAGGGCGGATTTTCTAAATGCTGGACAACTCGGTAAACGAATGAAGTGGAGGTTCGCTCCTAGAATGACGTATGGCCGCTAAAGATATAGCCATCTAGCTACCATCTACATATGGTCGGATGAGAAGGACAACAGCGAGAAAACGGGTTGCTAACTGATCTTCGTTTACCTCGGTTTTCGATGGTGTTACGATTTTTTATGTATTTAATTAAAATTTTCTTACATCAACATAATTAATTAATTATTAATTATTAATTATTAAACCGAGGTAAACTATTTAAATAGTGTCCACTTTTATGTGAGAAGTCGTGTAACTGGGACTTTTCCACCTCCTTACCCCTGAAAGTGTGATTTTTTTTGTACAAGCTTTTTTTAAAACAATGGTGACCCGTCATCTGAAATATTACTTCATGGATTTATCAGATGTTAAGTTTACATACTGATGACTGATTTGCATTGTTTTTTTATAATTCTTTAAATTAAATATTAATGGAAAATAATGGGCAATAAGCACACATAAGGGGTGCTTAGCACAATAGCACCACCAGGCTTCAATTTAGCACTCCCAAGTACCATATAATAATATAATTATTTTTAAATATTTTGAATACATAATACATTATGTACAGTATAGTTGTTTAATAATTTAAATAAATAAAAAGTAGTTATTATATTAACATTTATACAATTTCAACTTTATAATTAGATATTAATTTGTCTTTAGAAGTATATAAGTATAATTAATTAAAGTTTTTATTTATTATATTTGTATTATAATTAAAAAGTAAGAATATTAATAAGTAAAAATTTAAAATAATTGCAATGCAGTTTATTATATTATTAAAGGGGATATGGTCTGTGGGGGGCTAAGCTCTCCACAGATCTGTGTACCATCAGTTATTCTAGCACCACCTACATTTACACCCAATGTGCGCCTATATAAAAAGCCTACAGATTAAATTTGCACCGGGGCCCATCTAGTCTAGCTACGGTACTGAATAAACTATATATAAATTAAATTAAATTAACATAACAAAATATTATCATTCCGTCTTCAGATTTTATAATACTCGAGTGTTTTATTTTATATAATATGTTCAAAATATTACCTTTCCATCTGCACCTGGTATACCACGTTCACCTGGTGGTCCAGATTTTCCTGGAGGTCCTGGTTTTCCTATAGGTCCGCTTAAACCTTGTAGACCTAAATATTATATTATAAATAACTAGTTGCATAACATAAACAATAAATATATAAGGTAAATTATATATATATCAATAAACATATATAGAAATACAATGAAAATCATGGCGTTTCATACCTGGCATTCCTGGTCTTCCTGTATCGCCAATCGCACCTATATTAAATAAAAATGTTAAGCTTATTTTCACAAAACTTTACAATCATAATGAAATTATACCTTTTGCACCAGGAGGTCCTTCTGATCCACGATCACCAAGTGATCCTAAAAAAAATTAAATGTAATTTTTTTTATAAAGCTTTTATATATTTATATATTTATCTAATATGTTATTTTAAAACAGTATAATATAACTATTAATTAAGAATTACAATCTAAATTACCTTTGGTACCAGGTGCTCCATCTGGACCTGGTAATCCACGTTCTCCTAAAAATAAAAGTTAAGTTTAATGCATATAAAAAAATTAATTTATTTGTTTTTAATATATACCTGGAAGACCACGTTCACCCTGTATTCCAGATAGTCCTCGAGGTCCTTCGGAACCTAAATGAAATTGAACGATGTATTATTACCGAATATTGTGTACCCAATGTCTTAACAATTTATAATGTTTAATATATTTTAAGTAATTTGATAATTTAAAATATTTTTCTTAAGATTATTGACACACTATTGTGTTAAAATAGTATTAACAAAACATACCTTTTCTGCCTCGTTTTCCTTCGGGTCCATCCATACCAGGTAATCCTCTAGGTCCAGGGATCCCTTCAAAAATATAAATAATTTAATATAAAGTTTAATAATGAATAATAGTTAAAATAGTTAAAATAACTGTATTAAATGACAGAAATACGTATTTATATTTTACCAATTTCGCCTTTTATTCCTGATTCTCCTTTATAACCTCGTTCGCCATTTAATCCCTAAAATTTAGCATATTATACTATAATTCTTATAGGAGTAATATTTTTTTATTAATACACTAATTTTTAAACTTACATCAGCTCCCTTTATACCAGGTGGTCCAATACTACCAGGTTCACCGGGAGATCCTCGAGGTCCTGGAAAACCAGATGGACCAATAGGGCCACTTGCTCCTAAAATTAGTATTTCTCGTAATTATTATTAAGTTTAACATTTATTATTTTGCTTCCTTTTAATTTCAATATCTACGTTTATTAAATGTATATATAATTTTGAAAAATATAATATAATCAATATAATATGCCTTACAAGTGACAGCATACTTATATATATATATATATATTCATTATACCTACGTATTACTGATTCAAATATTATATCATATATTTATCACTAATCTATGATACATTTATTATGTTAATATGTACCTGGACTTCCTTTTTCTCCCGGAGTTCCATCTTTTCCTGGTATTCCTGGTATACCTAAACAATATAAATTGTTTTTCAGTCAACTTTTTCGTTTATAAGAAATAAAGATAACTATAATTTATTTATTTATTTATTTATTAATAATATTATAAATTTGTGATATAATAGCGTATTTGCGCTTACCTGCTTCGCCGGGTTCGCCAGGCTTTCCAGATTCACCTCTTGGTCCTTGTAAACCAAAACTACCCTAAAAACATTTTAATTTTTGATTTAAGCCTTTAATTTTATATTACATTTGACAATCATACAATAATAAATAGTTTACTTTATTTCTAACTGCCAAACTATAATTAATACTATATTGAACAAATATGAATAAAAATAATTTCTACATACCTTTGGTCCTGGTAATCCTTGATCACCTTTCGCACCAACCTATATTTATAATACAGATATATTAGTTGATAAAAATTAGTCTTATTTTTATCTAGTATTTATGGATAATTATTTATTATTTGTAGAACATATTGATTTTATGCATCAAAATTTTCATATTTTCTTTAAACAATAATGTTATCTGTGAATAAATAAATCAAATAATGTAATGACATACCGAACCCGGAAATCCAGGTGGACCTGGTTTCCCAATACTTCCTGGAGGACCAATAGCTCCATGTAAACCATCAGCACCTACATTTTTAAATATATTTTTAATCTTCTTTTGAATCTCGTATTTACAAGATTTAAATGATAAATTAAAAAGAGAATTTTTAAATTAATTTTTTTTTTTTTAAATAAATTCGTATTTTTTCTAAAATAGTTTAAATATAAGAACAAAATATTTAATATAACTTTAGAATCATAGTATATTTAATTTAATTTAAATGGTTATAAAACATACCACGAAGACCGGGTGGTCCAGGTGCTCCTTCTCTGCCTCGTTCTCCTCGAGGACCGATTGGACCCTACAATAAATTAATAAAAACTTATTATCTTGAAAATTTTACTGTAACATAAAAATCATTGAATTTCACTGTTTACATTAAATAATATTTATTATAGTAAAAAATGTAATTTGCATTTTTTTTATATATTTATTTTAGACAGTATTATAATTGTCTTTCTATGCATTTTTTAGCCATTTCTAAAAAGTATACATAACATAATTATTTTTTTAGATTAAAAATTAGACAAATTATATTTTATATTATTTACTGAAAATAGATAATTAAATTCAACTTTATCGACGACAAGTTATTAAATAGCTTAAAGACATATAAATGTTTTATTTTATAGTTATATATAATTATAATATTAATAGATATAAGCACTTACTATTGAACCAGTCATGCCAGGTTGTCCAGGGGACCCTATGGATCCTTTTTCACCGGTAGATCCTATAGTAAAAATAAATAGTAATAATAAATGTATACACAATAATTTTAAATAATAAAAATATATATGTATAAATAATACTATAACTAAACTAAACTAAACCACACATCATTTGATAATGAAAATCCTTCATTTTAAAATCAAAAATATAATTTTAGTTCCGAATATATAAAATAAATTACCTTGTTCGCCTTTTGTACCATCTACACCAGGATATCCCATATGACCCTATAATATATAAATACAGGTATAGAGTAAATATTATATAATATTTATCTTTATCGTACGATTTAAATTTATTATATTTTAAAATAAACGATTCTTAAACTTGAGAATAATTCAACACTTTTCTTTTCTAAGCTTTTTGTCTCATTAATTCTTGATATTTTATAATTACATTTTTTTCTTTGTATAAATAGAACATATTTTCTGTCTCAAGTGATAAATTATTATTTTTATTTAAGTTCTTGAAGTTACTATTATTGGTTTTTGAATTCTTAACATGTAATTAATGTGAATTCTTAGCTATTTACTTAGTATCAGTTTAGTAATTTATCCATTAATTATGTATTTATTTAGGGTATAAAAAAGAAAAATGTAAAGATATAATCCAAAATAATTAAACAGCTTATAATCTTCTGTACTTATTCTAGTTAAATTATAAAACATCTACTCATACTTTCATAATAAATAATATACTTAAAACATGAAAATATTGGTTATCATATTAAAACTGAAAAGTGATATTAATTAAATAAAATCAACATGTATTAATGAAGAAAAAAAATAGTGTTCGATAAAATATTAATTCATAATATGAAATATATATATTACATAATTAAAGGTTGTTATGAATATATTTTTGCGAGTGTAAAATAATAAAATGGTACCAAATAACAACAAGGTTAAATCAAATAAATAGAATCACCTTCATTCCAGGTATACCTGGCATTCCAGGTAAACCTCTAGGTCCAGGAGGACCAATAGTACCCGGCTGTCCGGGTTCTGCATCATGTCCACGTTCACCCTAAACAAAAATATTTTTTGTGTGTGTACTGTATCAAATACAAGTAAAATAACGGAAGATTTATGTAATTAAATAATAAATTACTACTCTTATTCGGTTAAAAGTCATAAATAGGGAATGACACTTATTTAATAAAATCCATATGATCATAATTGTGTAAAGTTAAGTATTTATTTACTTACATCTCTGCCTGGTAATCCAGGAATTCCTCTTGGACCAACTGGACCTGGAGGGCCTATTGCACCTACATCTCCTGTTTCTCCACGGGGTCCCTTAATAAACGTAATTACGGTTTCAATCATCAATAATATTTAAAAAAAAAAATAATCTTAAGTAAATAGTGTTTAAAAAAAATTTGAAAATAAAATAATACTTGAAATCCTTGAGGTCCAGGAGGTCCAGGAGGGCCAGGAGGTCCTCTCATTCCAACTGGGCCAACTTGTGCTTGCATAGTGTGAAATGCTTCTGGTGGATAACCACTATTGATTGGACCTTTATCTTGACTACCATGGACTTGAGCTAATTGTTGATAATATGTGCTAACATCGGGAGTGGGTCCTGGGAGTCCAGGCATTCCTAAAACATATTTTGATTTTTACAGAATTTTAAATTAAAAATAATTCGTAACTAAATAGTTTAAATGTTTATTTTAAAATAATGATAGAAAATTACTAACCTGGACACCCGGTGTACCTGGAACACCTCTTTCACCAATTGACCCAGGCTTTCCCGGTTCACCTCGTGGACCTGGTTCACCCTACATTATTATGCCACAAAAATAATCATAATTTTCTTACTATTTTACAATAATACAATATCGATTATTAATTTAGTTTGATATTTTGTTTATATTTGTTTACTAATGCATAATTAGTCGTTATACTTTAACTTTTAATATGACAGCTAGTAAAATACATTCAAAAAGTATAAATATAGGGTATGTTTTCTACGTTTACTATTTCCCTTGAATATAACAAATAACTAACATGATGTATCTGTGTATTCAATGGCAGATTTAAAGTTTCAAATTAAGTTGGAAAATTCATAAAAAGGGCCTCGTACAAAATGTTTCAATAATATACTTGCTCCTATTTTACAAAACCGATCACTTCGCTCGTGATAAATAATATCCAATCAATATTAATTTTCAAGTCAATTAAATTTTATTCAAAAATAATTGAAAGATAATATAAAATGACAAAATTATAGTTGAGAATCCTCGCAAGCTTAAGCCATGGGAAAATTGTTGATAAGATCTTATATATCAATGAGTTGTGTTGTTTCATACTCCATGGAAAGTAAGCCGAAATTGATAGTTCGATTTTGAACCTAAGTTGAACGAAGATAATTTTAAATCTTCGTTGTACACTTATAGCTGTTTAAAATAACGAATTCACACTGCCATTGAGTTACGTTAAAAATATTTTTAATAGAGTTTTCATCTGGAGAATCAGACAATGAATGTCAAATAAAGGATTTCACTAGTTTTAAACTCATAACAAACTTATGATGATTATTTCAGTTTCCGCGATAACAGAGTTCTTAGTATTGTTTTGGTAACCCAAAAATAATAGGTACATAATATTAAATAGTTTTACGAGAAAACGTCACGCAACAAAATCGATTATAAAATCATACATTTGTACATAGAGATTAATACGGTGTAGCAATATCAACGATGATAATTATAAATAATAGTATTTGCGATCAATGGTTACGAATAGAAGGTATATATAATTCTATAGAATAACTTTAATTCAGTGGCGCCAAAGTCCATGGTCCGACCATGGCCGGGACCCGACCTCTTTTTTGAAAAATATGGCTGGTAGTTCAAAATGTGGCTGGTAGGTCACATTATACTCACATCATAATTTTGTTATAAGTAAATGTATAGGGTTTTGAAAATATTTAAGATATTGAGGCCGCGAAGTTTTGAAATTGCCCGACCACATTTTAAAAACTTTGGCACCACTGCTTTAATTTATGTGTATAAGTTATTTGTTCGACTTTTTATCCTTTTTTCATTATAATATTTTCTACTTCTGAAGTATTATATTAAATATATATTAAAATTATTTTATTATTAAAACAATGGTAAACTATAGTAGAATTTGAATTTGAATTTTTTTTTTTTTGTGGTCAAAATTTAAAATAAATTACTGTATAATTTAAGTGGGCCTTATTTCACAATTTAGGAAGGGTATGGTCAGCATTTTTCGACTAAAATAACCTAACCTAACCGTTAATCTGCCTGCGTGTACTATAAACTTAATGTTACCTACTATAATTAATATTGAACAATTTTTTAAAAACATATTCGTAAAGGTTGTGTACTCACTCTAATTGTAGGAACTGCATAGAACGATGGCATTGTCGTGCCTGCATAAATTATAATATTTAACATAATTTATAATAATATTGAAAATATAATTAGTATTTTGTAATTGAACATACTTAATACTTCTTGGAAATTATTGTCTAAGTAAATATTTGTTTCTTTTGAAATTGATTGTTTCGTATGCGTGTATGTCTTATTTGGTGCTGGTACATATCGAGGTGAAAAATTAAATGGCGGTAATCTAGCTGCATTATTTGGTCTTTCAGTTACATCAATTATTTTGGATTCTTCAATTATTTCTGAGTGTTCTTCAGGTAATTCCGTGTACTCCTCTGTTTTTACTGTGTATCCTTCTGGGATCTCTGTGGTTTCCTCTGGGTTTTCATTAAATTCTTCTGATTTTCTAGTGGACCCATCTAGTGTTTTTAATGGTTCTTCTGGCTCTCCTCTAGATTCATCTACCTTTCCCGTAGGTTCTTCTGGTGTTTCACCAGAATTTCCTGGTCGTTTTGTTGGTTCTTCAGATATTACTGTAGGTTCTTCTGATTTTTCCGTGGATACTTTTGGTATTTCTATGGGATTTCCAGGTATTTCTGTGGGTTCTCCTGATATTTCTGTAGTTTCGCCTGGTAATTCTAATGGTTCTTCTGGTCTTACTATGTGCTCTCCTGGTACTTTTGGTAGTTCAACTGGTATTTCAGATTGTTGTTGATTGGATCTTAAAATAGTATTTTCTGATACGTTTTCCGTATACTCTTCTGGTTGACTGGGTTCCGTAGGGTCATTTTCATTAGGTACTTGAGAATTTTGAGAGTATGAATCCAGTGTTAATGAAGGCCTGCCTGTTGCTTCTACAGCTGATTTTTAAAATAAAACGAAAATATTATTGCATTTTAATTTATGCATTAAAGCTTCTATGTATAATTTAATTATGTGCTACGTAAATCACTTGTATATGTTTGAAATATCTTCGTATGTATAGTTACATAATTAGCATAAAGTTTGAGCAGAGGACGTATTTGAAATTGGTTAACATCCATTAATATGTACATGATCAATTACAAGTGGTTATATTAATATTAATTAAAAACAATAAAATAATTAATACAATTTATAAAAAAATTTCTCTAGAATTGTCATATAATCCTAACTGGTACAAAACCCAAGTATTGCAAAACCCAAATAAAAAATAAAGCATTCCCAAATAATAATGGAATATAACAATGTATTGTAAATCAAATATCAGTCGTACACCCTTACAAAAAGTGATAGTAAAAAATATCAAGAAACTAATAGGAGTATATACCATGTAACACGTGGCTTGATCCATGCATAAAGAAATGAGTAACGTGTAGACACAAGACTATAGAGCGAAAATAAATGTACAAAACCTATGAAATATTATGAAAAATATTTTTAATTCTAATTTTTTATTCGAAGCATAAAACTTGAACTGAAAAATGATTTTTCATTAGTCGTTCTACACATTTCTTGTATTTAAATTTAATGTATAAGTAATAAATTATTAGAATAATTTTACCACAATGTTTATGTTGAGACAATTATGATTTTCCGTTCATAATAGAAACACAATTGCACTACCTACTAACTATATATTTTTAAGTTATATCGATCTGATTTAAAAAATTGGCTTCTAGTAGTTCAATGTGAATATATAGATAAAGATAATCCCTGGTATTAGTCACCAAAGCGCAACCTGTTCTTATTGGCATTAAATGTTTTCTTCGGGACAATTGCGGATCTGATTTTTTTTTTTTTTTTGTGGTAAGTGCTATTTCATTAATATTTCACCTAAAATATATATTATTCTCAACTTCAAAGTAAACAAAATTAATTATTCGGGAATTGAAGATTCAGGAAAATTATTTGTGCAATGTGCATATATTCCGATTACTCAATAGAAGATATGAACTTTCTCTACCCTTGGTACCTTTTTTAGAAATTCCCATGATGATATTTAGCAAAAAACCCATTCTTTAAACCATCCAGTCAAGACAAAATAATTATTAATACGTATAATATGATAACCAGTTAATTTATATATATATAAAAAAAAAAATAATTCAATATGCGGAACGGTAAGTACTTCAGCTCGTAAGCACCAACTCTACTCCCTCTTGAATCCGTCACTAGATCCAGATATTTACCCGGTGCCGGATGCGTACACATAAGTAATAATTATTATAATTATTTTAAAACTATAAGTAAAACATGTGTGTTCCAGAAAATTAGAAAAATTTGAAATAGCTGTCACAGTTGAAAAAAAAAATGTATTCACATAAACTATTTGTTGAAAACAAGAACTACATTACACGCAATTAAGAGTCCATGTCATCGGCTTACCATGGTTTTTCAAACCTTTAAAAGTTTTTAATGGCATAAAACGTAGATTCTGTTTCCAATGACGAAATATTGCGAATGTTTTTTTTTTTTTTTTTTAATTTTGTACGGGATATTTAAATTTCTATCGTTTTCCTAGAAGACCCTGTACCCAACGCGCCGGTCGCAGAGATATTTGCGGTGTTCATATCTATATTTCTAATACAATACACAACATGTCGTACGAAGGTCGGGGACGGACGTAGTGGTCGGCCGCTTGCTGCTGACACCGTTCTCGTCGTAATCGTCGTCGTCGTAGTTGTTGCCGTCGTATTCGTCGGCGGCCGCGTCCGCCGCGTCGCTGGCGTTTCTCGGCTGGTCGGCAGCCATTTGCGGCCGGGACAACCGGCCGCGATTCTGGTGACGGCCAATCGACGAAGTGGCCGCGTCGGCCACCAGCGGCGGCATCGCGCACTGAATCAGCGCGACGGCCAACAGCGCGGACGCCACGACGACCGCGTCGCTGCTAAGACCACGCATATGGCTCCGGCGGACACTGCGCGCGCGGGTCACGTGGTCGCGAACACACGCTGTACGACTCCTGCGCCGGGGACACCTGCTCCACGTCCGCGTACGTCTTTCCCGGACACCGTGCTATTAGCACTACTGTATACTGCGCTGGCGGACACGTGCGGCCGCGTGCTTTTGACGATCTCGATAGGCTGAATTAACGGGCGCGCGCGCGACAACACGTCTAATCGGTACGGCGGTCCGCGCCTGCAATGTGATTAAACAAATATCAATCGGCACCGAAAAGGCGCACAAGCTGGCGCGCGCACGCAAAAACACACGCGCCGCACGGACAAACGCAATCAATTAGCGCTGCGCGTTTATCACGTCCCATTATTGTGTTATTATTATTGTGTTGGATATTTTATTTGATCTAAATCATTATTATTACTATTACTAACAACATCAAGCGTAATCGAACGTAGCACGCATACGTGTGGTACTCGCATTATCGAGATTTTTACCGCACACGGAGCCGGTCACCGACCGCGGGCGCCGATGACCCTTCGCCGCTGGCCACCGGCTCGGATTCCGCTAGACTTGCGTCCAATTGACCGCGTGGGTCCGCAGCTGCAGCGGTCGCGGCACATTCGCGTTCGTACACGTTGTACCCAATCGCATACGTATACGCGCACCGATGTCACGCTTAATAACATGACGTGACATGACATGCGGTGCGCGTAAATACGCACGCACGTCCATCTGGCAGACAACTCCCGAATGCCGCGCAATCGACGCAATCGTGCGACTGACCACGACGGCGGTCGGTTTCCCGCACCTCATTACTGGCATTTTCCCTGTATGTGCATAACGCGTTGCTCGTGTCCGCTTTGTTCTTCGCGTGCTGCGGCTGCGGCTCGTGCACGGGCGGGTTCGCATAGGATCCCTTGGGTACCGCGCCAACCGGTTACTATCGTACGCGCATTAGCCGCGGAATAGTGCTTATGCTTTCTGCAGCGGCGCCGGAACCCATGTATACGCGCGTCGGGGCCAACACGATCTGGGAGTCACTAGCCCTTGTTAACCACGTGTTTTGTCCGCCTAACTAGTTTTACTTGTGGTCTTTTGTTTTACACGTAAAACGTGATGAAATGTCATCCTCTACTGTCGAAAAACTTAAAAATATCTTCGGCGACGCGTGTAGGGGTAATGCAAGCAGGGTTTTCGGAAAAACGTACACGACGGCGACGAATAAAAAAAAAACATAACGTTAGATAACATTAATGTTGAATACATTGTTAATTGCAAAAAAATAAGAAAGATAAATAAACGTTCATAATAAACCTATTATTCAAGTATCTGTAATATTATATAATATGATACGCTTACATATATTCGTAGAGGAATATTCAATTAATTATTTTTTTCGTTTTTTCTAGTATCTCTAATCAAGCTTTTCTAATCAAAAAATTTAAATTCTTAATTGATCAGTTACGAAGATCTTGATAACTCGTAGTCCTCAGAAAAAATATCATATTTTAAGCTATCAAGCATTTCAATTCAGAAAAACTGTGTACATGTGTTCATAGTTTTATAAAAATATTTTAAACTCTAATGATTTAATATTTATAAATTATTAATTACTGTAACTAATTTTATTCAAACTTAATTATTTACTGTAATACAACAAATAAAAATATGTATATATTATTATACTATTATTCTTCTCCGCTATAGTTAAAATTAATCCTAAACACTATCTACTATTCGTTGAGTTTATCAACATTCACTGCTACTTATTACCAAAGTTAACGTGGGTCATTTTTTTCGGATTGTAATTAATTTCGCCTCAAAACATTATCAACCGTTTAATTCGCGCCTTGGTCCAAGCTCAAAGTCCAACCACGTGTTTTCCGAATCCCTTGTTCTACATACCACAGTCTTGTACTCTTCCATTTTAATCCTAACCTATTATTAATCAACAATCACGTAGTTTGTCAGTTTCGTTTACCCACGTAGTCTTGGAACGACACATTCATTCAATTAGACCAAGTAATAGATTTAGTTATATTTCCAAGATTCGAACTTAAAATTTACATGCTATAATGTTCGTTAAAAAATTGATATAATTTTATAATTCATAAACAAATATGTTCCAACAGTTATTTAGTTTAAAAAAACGAACACGAAGATTCGATTATATTATATGAATCGTATTTTCACTGCAAAAATAAATATTAATAGACTATTTAAATTTTTCTATAATTTTTAGATCTTAATAATGCTTATAATATCTAATTAGTTAATTACAGATAGGCAAAAGCGTATTTAGAGGGGTAAGGGAGAAAATGCCCCAGCGGCAAATTGTTAACAGTTTTAGGGACAGCGGGTTTTATTGAGTGTATTTTTATATTATTATTTTTATTTTTGTTGGTATAATTGATATTTATACTTATTTATAATTATATATATATAATTAACTTACATTGATGTAAGTGTATTGTAGGTATTGTACAATTTTTTTTGATTAATCAATGTTTTTGTGATAACGAACGATAATGACATTATTGAAGAATTTGCGCACCAATTTGCAAAAAAAAAATTTAATTTAACTGTTTAATAAAATTTACTTAGGTTATTATTTGTGATGATTTTTTAATTGAACAAAACATTTTGATATTGTATAACGTTAAATCCTAGAATATTTATTTTAATATGATATTCAAAACAAGCAAGGGACATATTTTTTATTAAGAATGGAAAGATAAAGTCTGAAGTAAAGAGTAGTTACAAGTTGGGAAGGGGGAAATAAAATACTTTCGCCCCAGGATGCATGTATTCTTAATCCACCACTGCAGCTAAACATTAGAAATTAATAAAAAAATAATATCTAAAAAGCGCTGTTTGAAACAGGCGCGGATACAAGGGGGAGGGGCATGGGAGCAATGCCCCCCCCCCAAATCTAAAAAAAAAGCTGGTGAAAAATATTAAGTATGTATATATATAATGTATGTAAATAATACTATACTTAACATTAAATTATTCTTATTACATATATCTAAATTAGATTATGTTTTGTAAAATTGATAATATTGGTCTTCGGACAACATGGAAATATTCCCAAACTTCTGGAAAAGCAAAAATACTTGGAACAACACTATGTGACAGTGAATTTATTATTGCTATTTTTAGTTTTGCGCATTTGCTTAATTTCACTTATTGTCTAAGCAAATTCTTCCAAAAAAAAAAATTAGATTTGAATACAGCAGCAAATACTATTAAAGACACATTATAAGCTCTTTCGAAATGTCGTGAAAATGTTGATACAAAATTTTAAAATATTTTTAAATTATCTAAAGACTTAGCAAACATTATCGATGTAGAATTACGAATGCCCAGGATATGTAAGCAACAAAAAAAACGTTCAAACTATTCTACTAATAGTGTAGAAGACTATTACAGAATCACAATATTTATTCCTTTATTGGATAATGTTATAGATGACTTAAAAACACGTTTTTTAAAAATATATTGGAATTATTTCAGTTATCTATTTTTCTTCCGTCTAATTCTTTAAAATTACCAAATGACAATAAAGAAGAAACTGACAAAATAAAATCAGTTACCAAAGATTTTCAAATATTACTTCATAAAAATGATATATCCTCGCAATTAATTGGTGAATACTATACTTGGAAAGAAAAGTGGATACGTGAATATGAAAAGGATTCATCAGTAATTTCTAAACATGTCATTGATGTAATAAAGAATTGTGATGAAGACGTTTTTCCTTTAATAAATAAAATATTAAAATTATTAATTACTTTACCTATTAGCAATTCTAGCTTTTAAAGAACATTCTCTTCATTACGACGCCTCAAAACATGGTTAAGATCAACAATGTGTGAAACACGTTTAACTGGATTTGCATTATTGAACATTCACAGGGACATAGACATAGATGTTAAAAAAGTAATTGAACGTTTCACCAAAAGCAAAAGAAAAATTCCATTTGCAATTTGAAAACCATTAGTAAAGGTATTATACTACTTAAAGGTAAACTACTCATCGTTATCCCAATGTCAAAAACTACTAACATAATAAACCCTGATATTCTTTATTAATAATATTTGATCCCCCCCCCCCCCGTTAATTTATTCTGGATCCGCGCCTGGTTTGAAACAAAACAAATAAACGATTGAATTAATTTGAAATAGGTATGTCTGTAAAACTTGATACTATTGTTAATAAAATATGAATGTGAAAAATACGACCATTCCAAACTCAGGGTAGATATTCCAATTTTAATTAAGAACAAAATGTTCTAAAGTAATTTAAATTTTTGAACACATAGTATTATATTATATTATTATATTATGAAAATGGAATGAGTCATGTTGTAGTTAAAAATTAAGATTTGATAAAATATGCGAACGATAAGCTTTGTAACAGGCAACCAACCATAAAAATAAATTAAATGATTTTACTCATATGAATCTCAAAAAAAAAAAAATAAATAAATAATTTATTAAATTAAATGTATGTTTCAATTCGGTTCTAAAAATCCTTAATTGATGGATAATTGTTATGACATGTAATTATTTTAAATACAATACAATTTATAAAGTAGTTAAAGATTTCAAAAGTATTAAATTTGAAATTAAATGTACAAGTGTAATAGAAACAATACTATCTGTTAAATAAACATAAGATTTTAAATTATATAATCATTGTGTAATAATACATTTTTTTTTTAATTAATTGTTTCCAACAGATTACACAAAAAAGATTTCATATTCTATAAAAATTAGTAAATTGTATTAATAAATTCATGATTTATTTAAAATAAAACAAAATTTAATGTAAACTAAAACCACAATCAGTTACCTATATTTTTATTTTTCAAGAATGAAAATATTTCAATATTTCCGTTATTTTTAAAAACAAAAAGCAATCTGTATTATTTTTATTTTATTATATCATGTGGAAATAATTTTAATTTATTTAATTATTTATTATTTATTAAAAACTCTAAATTAGAAAATTATAATATCAAAACAAAAATTAATTCTTGTTCACTCCAGTTGCCTTAATTACATAAAATCTTACTAATCTAAATAGCAGTCCCCTTTTAACCTGTTGAGCAATGGTATGAGTTTATGAATAACTCAGGCTTTGGGTGTATTTAATAAATACACAAAGTTCAGACATATGTGTATGTGATTATTTCATTTATAATGTCCTCCTGTTATCGAACGTCCGGTTTTTAATTCACATTACTAATTATCTATTTCTATAAATATATATAATCAGATATATATATTTAAATATAAATCTAAATTAGGGTTTAAATTTTCAATAGAAAAAAACTTAATTTTAAAAATTGAATAAATCTAAAATATATTTAAATATATTATGTAAATTTAATTCAGTACGGAGTATATAATAAAGCTTTGATTAGATGGAATAAATAATAAAAATACTATTCATTTAACAATTAAAATAATAAATAAATAAAACTCACAAACAATAGCTAGAAATAAATAAACAAAATGTTCAAGTGTGTTTTAGGTACTTTTGCACACATTATTTATTATGTCAGAAATAATGGTGATTTAACACACAAGTCTGAAACTTTAATTATTATATTATCAAGTATCAAAAAATCAACTGTACAATAAAATATGTTCAAAATGACTTTAAAAAGAGAAGAAAAAGTACCACAGGCTGAGAAGATATGTAAAAACAGAATGTATTCAAACATTATTTCTGACCATAACTAATAATAATTGTTAATTAATGTTACATAATTATAAATAATAATAAAAAATCAATAAAATTGATAGTTGACAGGCTCGTTGTTTAATAAAATAATATGGCTGGGTTCAAAATGAAGAAACACTGTTTGTTTTTCACCCCAAGTATCAATGACCTTTAGCAGCTTGTTTAGCAGCCATTATCAATGGAGTCAGGCTAGCCAAAGGTCTGGAAAGCTTCAAAAATGGATGCTGTAAACAATTTTAAAACATAAAAAATCTTCTAATACACAAATTAAAATACATTTTTTTGATTTTAATCATAAAATTTTAATATTATTTCATCAACTAACAAATTTTGTTTTTATTTAAAAGACCCAATATTATTAAAAAAGGTTAAATGTTATCTAGAATATTTTATATGTAAAACATTTATCTTAAATACATTTATTTTTTATCTTACATAATTTTTGCCATTTATTGAATATTATAAAGCATATGTAAATGATTTTAATTGATAATACTTTTAAATAGTATTGTAGATTATTAACCTATTAGTTATAGTTGAATGATAAATTTTACTGTTTTATCAAGATTAATAGATAAACAATTTCAATAAGTAAATATATTTTTGTAATACTAAAAATTTGTAGATAAGAGAAAAGAAACATATAACATATTATTTAAAATGTATACAAAGACCTGAATGTATTTTATAAGGAAATTTCAAAAACAAACTTAAGACAAATATATTATTCATTAACTTACTTTCAAAAGTTCAGAGGCTGAAGCCCGATCTTTAACCTCTACTTCAAGGCACTGATCCAAAAAGTCTTGAAAAATAGGAGATAATTTTTCTTTCTCTTTGATCTCTGGTTTTCCATTAGTTGCAATTAAATACAATGCCTAAATAAATTCTTGTTATAACACATGTTATATAATTACAGTATAAATTATTATTTACTCTTAAGGGATTTTCATTCAGATATGGTGGTTCCCCTTCAATCATTTCAATAGCCATTATACCTAATGACCATATGTCAACCTTGGGACCATACTGTTTACGTGTAACTACTTCTGGAGCCATCCAATATGGTGTGCCAACCATTGTAGTACGTTTTGACTGCTCAGGTGAAATTTGAGCACAAAATCCAAAGTCGGCTAAATAATTAAAAACATATTTGATAAAAATTTAACAAAATTATAGCTTCATTAAATATCAAACTTTATTAAAAACAGTAGTTAGTAAACAGGATGTGAAATAAATAAATTAAAAAGCTATAAGCTATTTATATATTTGGATACTTTCAATAATGATGCCACGAAAGTTAAAAATAAGAGTATAAAATGATTTAGGATCTTATATATTTCTTATTCTAATAATAAAATGATTTTCAAATAATTATTTTAAATAGTTGTTATTTTCTATTTTTAAGCTAAAGTCATTTAAATTCATTCGAAATTGTAAGCTAAACATGTTACATAAAAATTTTAAATTAAGATTTCTGTATCAATAACCAAATACAGTGAAATCTCCCTTAACTGACACCTCTAATTAGCAGACACCTCTAAAAGCAGACATTTTTATGGGAATGGGGACATTTTCACCACTTTTACATAGGAAAACCCCTAAATACCGAACACTCTAACAACGAACACTTTTCTGGCAATTTAATTTTTGATATTGATAATTTTTATCATAATATAGAATAATATTGTAGAATGGCTTAAGAAATATCTAATCTAATGCTACTACAATACATTAATATACTATGTACAACTATAGTTTATCTTGTCCGTCCATTATCACGTCGATAAAATATTTTTCTAGTTTATATTCTGTGATGCTATCCTACTCATAAATTTTTTAGTACGTATTTAGTTATATTTGTGATTACAATACATACAGACGTATTTGTAAACGTATTGTAGTACCCAATGGCTAGTAAATAAAAAAGAATAAGTCTGAAAGAAAAAATTGAGATTCTTGAATTTTGAGTGTGTAATATACTATTAATTACGCTCATTACTTTATACATATATATATATATATATATATATATAATATCATAATTTTAAATAATAATATGTACAACTAATTAAATATTAAAATTATTAAAATAATATAAATACAAAACATACCTATATCATGATTATACATATGTACATATTTTATATGTTGTATATTACATTATATAGTTATTATTTCTCCGAATTATTTACGAACTTTTTTTCCCTCTGAATAGCGGACACCTCTAAATAACTGACAAAATTACAGAGACTGAGAGTGTCCGGTATTTAGAGGTTTCACTATAGTTAAAACTAATGGAAAATGCTGGTTTTATATTTCTTAGCATAAACATTTAAAAAATGTATTGGATATAGTCTTCTTTTTCTTCTGCCTCGCCTTCCTCCCAACTATTTGGGGTCGGCCACCCTTGTCCTACACCTCCACTTCACTCGGTCAATCACATCTCCTTTGCATACACCGACAGCTCTCATGTCGTCCTCCAAAGTCTCCAACCATCTCTTTTTTGGTCTTCCTCTTCCTCTTTTCCCTTCAACGTCCATCTTCATAACCACTCTTACTGCATTCGTTTCCTCTCGCCTCATCACATGCCCAAACCATCTCAGCCTATTTTCTCTCATCTTATCCACAATTGGCGCTACACCAACACTACTTCTCACTTATTCGTTCCTTATTCTATCTTCTCTTGTTACTCCACTCAACCATCTAAGCATTCTCATTTCTGCGACACTCTATTCTCCTGTTAACCGCCCAACAATCTGAACCATACAGCATAGTTGGTCTCACTACACTTTTATAAAATTTATAAATTTATATTTATTTATTTATTTATTGGATATAGTAATAAGTATATTTTTTCATAAAAAAATCAAGAGCATCTTGCAATACAAATAATAAATCCCTAATACAAAAAAAAAAAAAAAATTAGTTTTTAGTAAAATATAAATTATTTTCATCAAAATACTATTTTGAATTGTATGAATTTCAAAAATATGCAACGATTTAATAATTTATATATTTTAAAGTAAATAAATGAATTCTAATTATTCTAATTAACTACATATTTCAAAAATACTTACTAAGTTTAACACTACCATCTAATCCAAGTAAAATGTTATCAGACTTTATGTCTCTATGTATAACTTGATTGAAATGTAAAAACTGAAGGGCTTGAAGTACTTCTCGACATACAGAAGCTATTTGACCTTCATCCATACAAGTTTCTGTAACAACATCCGTTAAGCTACCTCCCGGTAAATACTCCATTACAACCTAAAAATAATGTGAAAATTAGAAAAATATTATAATATTTATTAAATTAGTATAATAAATACCCAAAGTTCGTCTTGTACTAAGTAACTATCTAAATAGTTCACAACATTTCCATGTTTGTTTTCTCGCATGACTAGTATTTCATTAATAATAAGCTCTTTCTTTGGTTGTTGACCTAAATTCATTTGTTTTATGGCCACTTCCATTCCTGTAGATGTTTCAATAGCTGTATACACCGTTCCAGATGCTCTATAACAGCAAAAATATTTGTATTAAATTGCTAATATATATAGAAAATATATCAATTTTAGATACTTACCCCTGACCAATTTTTTCCATTTTGGTATATTTTCTGTTTGGATCACCAACTGTTACTATAGTCTTGAGTTGTTCTAATATTTCATTATCTGCAACTTTTTTACGGGTAGTAGCAGTTGTATTATTTTTATTTTTATCCAATACTGGAACAGTTCCATTAGTTTGACTAGGCCGGTGAAGTGGTACCGGTGAGACTACTTTAGGTTCTTCTTGGGTGATGGACCTAGGTTCATCTTCTTCTATTGGTTTGGTATACACAGATTTTGTACGTTCTGGACGTACAGATACTGGTGGTGGAGGAGATGTTTGTTCATCTGTTGTAGGAGTGGTTGTCAGTGAGGGACTAGTGCTACCTGTAGATGAAGATGGTTGGCTACTACTGACACCCGAATATGATGAACTGCCCCCACTATGTGCACTACGTTCTAATACTTCTGGAAGTTGAGAACTGGTTTGTACTAAAGCAGTTAAATAAAATAAAATATTAAATTAATTTTGTTTATTAATATAATATTGAATTTAGTTACCAATATTTGTAGCTGTGGTCATATACTTGGAAGTCTTTGATTGTTTACTGGAATTATCAAACCAATTAAGCACATCTAATACTGCTTGAGGATTCTTTTTTTGTTCTTGTTTACTTATATTAGACGTTATTAAAAGTCGAGCCCATGCTTCTGGCATGCCCTGCATTAATAAGATTAATTCAAAAGAAGTGAATAAATATCATTAAATAACTAAGTATAAAAATAATAAGTAATAAAAAAACTAAAAAAAATTAAATATATTATTTCTAATCTTATATACAGTAATGTAACACTTAAGTATATATATATAACGATAACACACATAGTATATTAAGAATATTTAATTAGAAAATTTGATTAAATTTTTATTAAAAGTTTAGTATGAACAATAAATATTTAATGTTTATACTCCAAATATTTTATAAACTATCAAGTTGAACACACAAAAATAAAATAAAAACATACTAAAAATTAAAATTATTGGTGTTCATTTATTAAACAAGAAATAATAAATATAACAATAATAGTTTACAATTTGTTCATAAGCAATGTAATAATATGCTGCAGCTACAAGAAAACCAAACACATTTTATGTTCATCTAGGCTACTCACAAAGCTGATGATGTTACTCACTTTATATGGCAGCTTGAAACAAGAAAAAACAAACACGAAATTCTAAGAGACATTTGTCTTTCAAACCGTTATTAAAATAGTAATTTAATTTAATGCATGCTGCAAATTAATTTCATTATGCTAAATATGTTAATTATTTTTAACATATTATGTAAATAATCCTAAGCATTAATAAAATATATAAAACATGTTATGAGTAATATAATTTATATAAATAAGTACCTATACCTAAAGTTGAGATTCTTTATAAAAAAAAAAGAAGCATTGTATTAAATTTATAGTTCATTAAAAATTATTATTTTAAGTTTTGACTTTCATTGTGAATAAAATATGACAACAAAAAAACAGGATTTTTCATAAATATAAGATATTTTAATAAAAATATTGTTACAAAAAATAATCAATATATATCTCTTACAAATATGAATTAGTATTTACTATACAGGGCAAAAAACGTAGAATAAATGCTGTTGAATTTAGAAGAGTAAAACAAATATTTCTTTAATTTTCAACATTTTTATGATATTTAACAATGAAATGAAATATAAACCAGCTATTAATTATAAAAAGATTTTTATACTATTTTATTTGAATTAATGGTAAATCTAGTAAAATGTTTGTTTTTTAAACTATTAAAGAATAAAAACTAATTAATTTTATACATGATTTTTATAAAACAAAAAATTGATTTTATTGATATTTTAAAATTTGCATTAAATCATATGAAAATTGTTTTCAGCAAGTTTGATCTTATTACAAATGTTATATAATTTATATACTATATTTTTATGTGCTGTTATTTTAATATTTATAAGTTATAACAGTAAAAAAAGATACATTTTACATGAATATTTGAAATCATACAAAATAGTTGTCTATAATTTAATTCCAATAATGATTGTTAGGATGTAACTAACAATCAATTTAAATTATTAACTATAATTAATATTGATTTTAGGCAAAACTATATACCAAGGGTTTATATTCAAATTATTTATTCAAAAAATAATAAAAATGAAACAAATACAAAATTTACATTTCAGATGGTATTATTTTTAATTATTTTTTAGTGTTCACATACAGAATAATAGTTCATAATTATTAAATTGAAAATAAAATTTGTTCATACCAACAAAATAGTGCTCTAAGTCCATTACCTATACTATATTTTACATGGTACTATAAAGCTATAATTTTTATTTATTTGCCTCCTCTCCAAACTATATAATAATATTTTATTAATTCTCCAACAAGACATATACAATCTGGAAAATTAATTAGCATACTTTGTTGGATCACCTCCAAAGTCATAGGCTGTGCTGGAGGTGAGAGTTCATACTATTACAATATTAAACACAAATATCATGAATGTAACATAAAAAGAAAGAAATATTATAATACTTTTACAATTTTTTAAATAATAAATAAATAAACATTAAACAACATAATCAATAACTAGTGGAATTACATCTGTAAGATAATTTATACAATATTAGGTATTTAAGTCTAAAGACATAAGTTTTCTCTTTAATTGTTTAAAATTATTAAAGTCGTGAATACAAATTTTATATTTTATACAAAAATTGGTAAATACAAAGTATGGTCCAGATTGACAAAAAGTAGTTCTTAATTTTGGTAAAGTTATATTAATATCTTTAACAAATCGTGTAAAAGAATAAGTTATAGTATAAACATTACAAACTATAGTAAAACTTAGTTGGTCATCTTAATTATTTATCTTTGTACAGTCCTGTATCCTATTTCTAAGCCTTGCACTCCAGGTACTACCAATTTTATCCAACAATATCTTCTTTTTACCTTTCTAATTTAATTTAATTCTAAGACACCAATTACTAATTTAATCTTATATAGCTTTAAAACATATCTGAATCATCTAAACCTACTTCTTATTTCTACAGAACTGGTGTCTCTCTTACATCTTTAAATATGCTCATTACTTATACTACCCTAACTACCTTCTACTCATCTTACTATAATTTCCACTACTCTCATCCTCTATTCTGTAAGATTATTCACTGTTCAATATTTCAATCTATACAAAATTAGCAGCATAATAACTATCTGGTAAATAGTAAATTATGAATTAAATTTATTAAAAATATTAAATATTTTAACTAAAATGTATTCAAATTCTTAAAACCAAAAGAAATTAATGTGTTTTTTATCAATTAGACTACATAGCAAAGCATATTTTAGCAAATGTAAAATGTGCAAATTCCACTATGTTTTAGCTTATTTTTATATCCATATGACTATATAACAATTACATTCAAAAGTATTAATACTTACAGTGAACTCTCCAGTATGTGCATCAAAGCCTACATGCATAGTATGTTCAAAATTAGTTGGATAAGATATTTCTGGTTTATCTTCACACCCAGTACCCCGCGTTTTCAGTCTACCAGTCATTCGACTTTTTGATGTTTTCTTTTTATGATCTGAATCAGGTTCTTTTGGTAAAGGTCGCATTATATCCAAATTTGATACAGAATCCCCACGAGCAACTCTAAAACTGATTTATACTGTAAAATAAACAATTAACAACTAATAATATAACCGTTACCTATTACTCGTGAGACGCACTGGAGGAGCTGGTGGTTTGTCCTCATCGTCAGACATTTTGATGAGTTAGAAAAAAAAAATACTAACTGATTGACATTAAAACATTCTAAAACAATAGAGAAATAATTTATGTTAGCAAGAAACGCATCATTAGTATACACTTATCATTATTTTGCGTATGTATACATATTGTTTTTGACTCCACCTAAAAAAACATTGACTATTTTTAGATTACCTTAAACATGAGAGTTCTTGGGCCCATAGGTGCGTAAAAATGTTAAATAATCGTTTAATGGGACATAATCATTTTGGCTATATTATAATTATACACTTAAAACTAATTAATTTAAGCATAAATTAAAATACAAAACAAGTTATTATCTAGTTAAAATGAATAATAGGAAGCAATAAAAAAACGAATAAAGTATCACATCCTGTAAAAGATTGCTGAATGCTGATCAGTGATTCTAATTTCCAAAATTCATTATCGCAAAAAATCATATCATACCAAACCATGTTTGGTTGGTTAAACTGAATTTAAGATATGCCCAAAGACTTTGTAAATGACGCGGCAAAAGTATTTTTATATTTAATTTACCTACTCTGTAAAGACATAAAGTGTACACTATAAACCATTAATATTTTGAAAACATTTTCAACTAAACTTGGTGAAATTAATTAATAGATCTACGTGAATAAATTATGCATTTTGGTTTTAATTATACATAAATATTTTTCAATCATAATATATATATTTGACTGTGTAGATGAAATTGAAGACTTGCAAACATGATAATATAAGTATAAATTGAGATTTAATGTGGAACGGGGAAAAAAATATTGCTATACATGCTAATTTTTTAATTTTCTATGAATGGTATTCAATTATAGGTAGATAGTTATTTTATTTTGATAATAAAATCATTCTAAATTATAGAATAATTCTTACAGCCGTTATACAAGAAATTCAATTATTGTGGACGTACATAAACATATGGTTCCCAAGATTAACATTGACAGAGGGTTTACATAAAGTAATAAAACAATTATCATATATGAATAGACGGTTTATAAAAGACAGGTATGTTACAGATACACATAAACTATAATTAGGATTACATAAAGGAAACTATACGAATAATGTTTTAAAGCTGATTCTTATAGATGGACATCAGTATTTGGGTATTTGTCAAATATAAACAAGCAACAGAAAGTGGATTTAGTTTCATAAATTAGTTATAAAAGATTAAGGTTAATTACACAAAACTGTCTCGCACCAAATATTTAAGTACACTTTATTACAAAGGTAACTACAAATATTCGTTTAATAAGAAAGGTAATCTTACAAAGACACTAAATTATAGAATTAGAAATGTATATGAATTTGGACATTAAAACTCAAATATAATATAACAATTTCCAGGTCAAATGAATCACACTAGATCTAGGTATACAAGGGGGTTCCTTACAGACCCACTAGCAGATGTGTTTTAGACCGGTCCGAGCAAGTACCTTCACGCCAGTTGTTTTATAAACTAATTTAATATTTTGAACTTAGAATATTTCAATAAAGAGTACTAACTTAAACATTGAGTTTATTTTATATTCTTTTCCCAACTGACATTGTTGAACTATTGGCATACAACACAATATTAATAAAATATAAGAATAATATAGTATATTAAATATATTTTAATATAATAATAATAAATAAAACCCTTATATATATATATATATATATATATATATATATATAGCATAAACTTGTTTATTAAGTAAATCAATTAATATGTTCAATATTTATAATAACTATATTACAATATCATGTGTCTTTTAATTTATCTTTTTTCAATTTAGTTATGTACTGGGTAAATAATATATTCAATTCTTCAATTTGTTTTTCATCTTCTTTCCTATTTAATAAAACATAAGTAAACTATAAATATTAAAATATAATATACATTCACAGGAAAAAATTGAATAAGTTGGTGAGATAGGTACCTACCTAAGAATTAATTTCATTTACGAATCAATCGCTATAACACTTTATTATGCATTCATTTAACTTTAATTTGGTAGCAATAATAAATTATCGTTCTCAAAAATTAATTTTGAATTATAACTAGTAATTTAATTAAAGTAAGTATTGAAAATGAAAATTATTAATCATCAATGTGTATGAAAATTATATGATTTGCTATATTTGAAGTTTTAATTTTAAATAGATTACATAAAATGCTATAGGTAGTTTAATTTATTTATAAAGATAAATATAATTGGTAAAGTTGGTTGTAAAGTAAAAAGTACCATTATTTTAATTATGAACAAAATTATGAAAATTATTTAGAAGATTTTGACTCTCCAAGTAACAATAAAAAATGTTTAAATCATGGTTTATATATATATGTAAGAAAAATGATTTCCTAGTTATTGAATAACCTACTACAGCACATATTTTTAAATTGCAAATGGTATTCTTGTTAAATTGTCAAGTCTATTCTTAGTTATTTCTAAATATTTTACATTATAGAAGTTCATCTTTATATTCTTCTATTTATATATGTTAAACTATATTATCTTATCAGAACTATAATATGTAACTTCTTCTTCTTCTCTTTCATCTTTCTCCTATTTGGGGTCGGCTACTCTTATCCTAAACCTCCACTCATCTCGATTTTCTATATCCTCTATCCTCTATTTTGATCTTTCTCTTCCTCTTTTTCATTCAACGTTAATTTTCATTATCACTCTAACTGCTTTTATTTCCTCTCTCCTCATCATATGTCCAAACTATATCAGTCTATTTTATCTCATCTAGTCCACTATCAACACTACAAAAATACTACCTTTCACATATTCGTTCCTTATTCTATCTTCTCTTGTCACTCTAATCATTCATCTAAGCATTGTCATTTCTATAACACTCATACTCTGTTTTATTCTCTGAAATACTACTTTGAACCATATAGCTTAGTTGATCTCACTATACTTTTGTACAATTTACCTATCAGCCTCATTAGAATTATCTTATCCCATAAAATGCCTGATGCTTCTCTCCATTTCAACCACACTTATAATCCCTTTACATCCGTGTAAAAGCGTCCGTTCTTTTGTACAAATGATCCTAAATGTTTAAAGTTCTCAACTTCACTTCTTATTGCCATTAGTCTCCACATCTCCTCAACTTTTTAGTATCTTTCTCCAAATTCATACTCTATATACTCTTTTATTTCTACTAATTATTAATCCTTTTCCTTTGAAGATTAATCTCCACTCATTTAACCTTTTATTAACTTCTTCCAGATTTTCTCCTACCATAACTACATCATCATACAGCAAACATCATAAACCATGGTATCTCGCCCTCTATCTCTTCATCCAACTTCATCCAATACTACAGAAAACAAATAAGGGCTTAGAGCAGACCCCTGATGCACACCTATTCCTACGTTAAAATCTGTTACTCTACTCAAACATGACATTAGTTCACGTGCCTTCATATATATCCTGAATCTAATTTATATATATTTTTAGGACCTCTTTTTTCAGTAATGCCCATTTTAAAACTTCCCTTGACACTGTCATATTCCTAAAAACACCATACATAGTTTTTTTTAATATTTTCCCTATACTTTTCTACTAGTTATCTGACATACAATAATGGCTCCATTGTCGATTTTTATAGCATAAAAACTAATATAATAATTAAACTAACTAACTAAACTAATTTTCTGATACTGATGTTTCAAATTTTATTCTCTTCTCTACAATAATTTTCCAAATCTTTATACTACGATTCATAAGCTTTATTTCTCTGTAGTTCCCACATTCCTGTATGTCTCTTTTGTCTTTAAATATAGTTATAATAAAACTCTTTCTCCAATCTTTTAGCATTTTTCTCTCTATTAATACCTTATTAAAAAGATTTTTCTTCTTCCCAATGCTTATATCTTCTAAAATTATCCACACTACTACAGGCACTCCATCTGGTTAGGTCTAGTAAACTACTGCATTTTTCTTTTTCATCACCTTCACCACAACCTTCACCTCCTTCACACTAACTAAATCAATCAATCCTTCAATCAATGAAATAATCTCTAAAGCTTCTTTTGGATACTCTTCGTTCAATGATTTTTCAAAATATTACTTCAATCTCTTTTTCACATCTTCATAATTTGTTAACACCTTCTTATCCTTATTTTTTAAACACCAAACATTTTGAAAGTCCCAGCATCACTTTTCTCTAACCTCAACCAATATATAAATTTTTTTCCTCCTTTCCGTATTCCAGGCATCTCATTTAACTATAACAAACTAAAATATGTAACAATTAAGTATAATTACTTTTTTAACATAAATTTTTGTTTTTCCAATTGTAATTCTTCCTTCAGTTTTGATAATTCACTTTTATGATTGATATTCATTTGTTGTATTTCCGTTTTAATATGTTGTAACTGTTGATCTTTTTCAGTAAGATAAATATTAAGAGTATCTATATCTTTGGAAAATGCATCAAAACATGCTTGAGTGTTTGAATTTTGAATTGCTTTGTCAGATATGTGTTTTTGATAAGCCTTTAATAATTCATCTTTAGTTAATACTAAACTATTTTCAAGCTCTCTTATTTTCTTAGTATCTTCTACACATTGTGTTTCTGCTTTGGCTAGTTTAATTTCTAAATCAGTATTCTCTTTCTCTAATGTTTTTATCTGCATATTTAATAAGACTAACTCTTTCGTCTGCAATATTTAATGAATATTTGCAATTTAACATTAATTTAATATAATTTTAATTGTATAGCACCTGTTTATCAAAATTATCTATTTCTTGCTGCTCCATTAATATTTTCATATTTATGTCATGGTGTATTTTATTTGACATATAATGACGAGTTGTGTGCATAAGAAGTAATTTTTTAATATCTGTTAAGTAATCTATAATAAGAAATATGTCAAATAAAGTTTACAGATAATATAGTTATTAATGCAATAAGATGAACAATGAACAATTTACCAGTGTACTTTTTTAGTTCAATTTCTATTAATGATTTCAAGTCTTTAAGTAATAATTGAATTGTATTAATTTCTTTATTAATTTTTGGTAAAGTTTCTAATAATATTTGATGGTTTTTTATTTTATTTAAGTTTTTAATACTATAATTAATTTTTATTTTTCCGATAATATAAGTTAACTTTTCTAAATCCTGTAAAATATAAATATGATACATTTATATAAGATCATTGGGTTTTATAACATTTAAAAACCTCTAAAGAATTCATATTTATAAAGTCAGAACTAGGTAATTCAGAACTTATTTCTTTTATAAGTGAATTTAAACTTTGTTTTTTATACAACAATTCTGATTTCATCTTTTCCATTTGATTTAAAACTATTGTATTATTTTCTTTTTCCTTTATACCATTTTTTTTCATCTCTTTAATTTCTTGTTTTTGTTGTTGATTTTCTACTCGAAGAAGATGCAATTTTGATTGCAATTCACTATAAACATTTAATCACTTTATGCAGTTTAAATATTTAAAATTACTATATAAAACAATGATACTACATGATTTCAAATATTTTAATAAATAAATAGAAGTTTTACTTAATTCTATGATGATATTGATTGCTAAGATAATTCAATTGAGTTTGGTAGTTTTTAGTAACTGAGGATACATGTTCAACAACCCTTAAGTTTCTATTTTGATTTTCTTCTTGAATAATTAAATGCAATTTCTTTTCTTTTAATGTTTTATCTGTAAATATTATTCATAATAATAGGAAATTTATTAAGATTTATTAAAATATTAAAAATACAAATATGAGATATATATTACACTGTACAAGCATGCTGTGACTTATATATTTTTAATTTATTACACATATTTATAAATTTAACATAGGTATATTAAACTTCAGAGAAGTCACATTTGGAACTTGATGCAATACATTTCTTATAGGTAAGTTAATTGTTATTTTAGAAAAATATTAGAAACATAAAATAGATATTGTATATTATTATATGTTATATGAATAATTTTCTAGATTCAACATTTCAGGTAACATAAACAAAACAAATCCAAATAAAATTGAATGTTTCCATAATAATTAATTAACAATTGACAATTATAAACCTGCCATCTCGTTAAATATATGTAATAAAAATATTAATTATTCAGTTGGTTCTTTATAATGATTTGTGCATTAAATAATCAATTCACAAGGTGTAGTTATATTTAGAAATATTTTATCATTTTATAATAATATTTATTTTATATTAATTCATTAAATATGTGTATACACATTTAACATATTTCACTTGAGTTTTATTTGAATTAAATTTGTAATTGCTCTTTTTTTTAATTTTTACACAAATAGTTGTTGACTGATAACTAACTTAAAACATAAAGCTCATAATCATTTGTATACTATTAACAATTATTGTTTTGTATTATTTTACACTAATATTTATTTTTTAATTAATGATGCTTATAAACTTTAGCAGATAAAGTGACATCAAAGATTTAAAAGAAATTTAAAAATTTAAAAAATTTCAAATATATCTAATAATTTTTTTTTTATTTATTTATATTAGAGCCCTCAATCTAAATTAATATTGGATTAAGGAAAATATATACTAATTTAATTACCTATTAAATTAGTTATTTCCAATGATACGGAGTTACCTTGAATGTTTAGTGCTGTAAGAATTTCATTTTTTTTTAAAGATTTCAATAACAAAGTTGCTCCTGTTTCTCCTATACAATTCCAACTTAAATCTAAAATATATTTATTTGATATATTTGCATAATTTATATAATTTATTGAAAAGTAAAATAGTATGGTTCAATTTAAATGTTAATTTTATAATACTGTAATTAGAAATCATTTACCAATATTTTTTAAACATCTGTTAATGTTTAACATTTCAGCTAAATAAAATCCACATTTTTGACACAAATTATTATTTGCCAAATTTAAAGTTGTTAAAACTCTATTTGACATTAAGCTATTACAAAACTGAACAAATGTATTTATTGAATTACCAAGATTATTCCAATCTAATCTAAGCCTAAGATATTATATACAAATGTGATTTTTAAATTTTTAAATTAATTTAGTATGGTTAAAATTAAAACATACTCAGTAATGCAAGAGTTATTTAATAATATTTTAGAAATACAAGTTGTGAAATTATTTCCAATATGATTGCCTTTTAAATTTAATTGTGATAAGTTTTTTAATTGATCCGCAACATCTAAAAATAATTTCAAACTCTTGGTCGTAAGTAAACAATCAGATAAATTCCAAATTTTTAAAGTAGGTACAAGTTTTAAAGTTTCAGCTATTAATGAACAAGAAGTTTCAGTTATTTCAATACTTCTCAAATCTAATTCATCGTACAAACTGAAAAAAAAAAGTTGAACACAAGTCGGTAATAGATTTAAATTTTTATTTAAATTACCTTGCATAATACAAACGGGATAAAATCATTTCATCAATTGATGTGTTGTTTTTAAAACATAATTTTCGATAAATATTACACATTTCTGTACACATAATGTTTTATTACTTGCATTCAATTTCACAAATATTTTTATATATTATTCATAATCTTGATATACATTTAATAAATATTACATATTTTAGTTAAGTTACTTTATAATCTGCTATTATAAAAATGAAACGTTTAATGAAAACAATATTGTGTAAAAATATAAATTAAAGTAATAAAATGTACAATTATAACCATCTTTGATTATGTTATCAGATTTTTATGTATTATACAATATCCATAGACCTAATATTATGAGTAGTCTACATAATCATCATAATTATATGTTCTTTATTATCTGTCATTGATTTAATATGAAATATGTAAAATACAGCCATATCTAAAAGTATACCTACCACAAAATAGACTTTTAGTACATTATTAATAAAATATACATATATATCAATATTTTCATAAGAATGTATTCTCTGAAATGTTTATTCAATATCTGAAATTCTGAATTTAAATAATAAAATAGTTAACAACTATCTTACCATGAAAAAGCAATATTTTTAGCCTGATCAAGCAGCTGAGATAACTGGACTGTCTAATGAGGGTAACTCTCAAAACTAGTAAAAGTAATTAAATTTTTAAACAATTTTGTATAAAATACAATATTTATTATAAAATAAAATTAGAGCTTATTTTTTTTTAATAATGAATAATAATAATAATTTACAATTATTCATTCATTAAAAAGTATTAACATTTATAAATATATAGTGTCTGTGTTCATAAAACACATAAACTCTCATAGTAAGAACTTACTAGTCTCACGGTGTTAAAAGTGACTTTTTGAAAGTCGTATATCACTTAATTATTAAATAAAGGGATTAATATATTTTACATTGGCGTATTTAATACAAATATATTAAAAAAAAATCATTCAAAATAATTACAGATAAATACACTTTAAATACTACTCAGTATTTTTTTCAGTAAATGCTCCTAAATTACCAAATAATTCAGCTGGCACTTCTTTTTTAGCAGGTAAATCGTCATCATTTTCTTCATTTTCTTTATCACCATCTTCTAAATCATCATCACTAAATTGAATTTCATCAGGATTTTGTACTTTTTCCATTGGCAAACGATCTTGTTCACTGCCCAAAACAAATTTAATGGGTTCCAAAGGTTTTTCTTTGTTTTCTAATGCTTTTTCTTCTAATAATTTCATTTCACTTTTATCAGGTTCAACAGAAATAGCAGACATCATCTGAGCAGACATCATATTAACTTGAATATTATACATTGCTTGAACACTTCTTTTAATTCTCAACATTTCTCTGAGAGTATCTTCATTACCATGAGCTACTTCAAAAGAAGTCCATGTTTGCCAAAATTCTTCAGTTACTCTAGGGTCACATATTTGACTACAATGAGAATATATTGCTCGAGCTCGATCAATTTCACCTAATTTTGTTTCAAGTTCTGCGAATCTCAGATACATAGTTCGAGCATTATTATTTGTTAAAACTTCTAATGCTTTCATATATATTTCTCTAGTCTTAGGTATACCAGATATTTCAGCTGCTTTTTTAATATAAATGTTGAACATTTCGAATTTTTCTTCTGGTAAAACAGCTTCAGTAGCTCTTTCATAGACAGCCATTGCTCGTCTACCTAAACCATGTTTTTCTTCAAGCTTAGCATATAATAAATAAATACATTTGGCAAATTGTGGAGGACAACCTTCAAGACATTCCTCGAAAAGATCACGGGCGCGTTCAAGTTTTGAACCACCATATCGATCTAAAAATTTTGTTAAGTATGTATTCCAAATATCAAAAACATTTGGCCATTTAAATAAAGCTACACCTTTTTCATAAGCTTTAAACATTTCTTCAAAATAATTATTTTCTTCTAAAAATAGTCCATAATTTATAATAGTTTGCGGAGTTGCAATTCGTAAATCTATAACTCGATCATAACAGGCCATTGTAGACTTGACTGTGCCAAAACTCTCTTCCATATCCAAATATAAGGACCATAATTTTAACGATTTATGTAATCGTATCTGAACTGTTTCTGTATCATCATGATAAGCAATTTTTCTTGAAGGTATAGCAGTTGCTTGTCTCATTAATCTCATTGCTTCGTTAAAGTTATCATGTCTTAATTCCATTTCTACCCATTCACACCAAACACTAGCTAAATGCTCAACTTTAGTATATGAAACTAAAACCGCTTTTTTAAACACTAAACGTGCTTCTTCTAATTGCTTAGCTTTTTCATAAAACTTTGCAAACTCAACCCAAAGAGTATGTAACCTACCAACAGCTTTTTGAGGATCAACTGTCTCTACAGCTTCAGTAAATGTATTAATTATCTGAACATCATTTCCTTCATAAAGCTGTACACGTTTTAACCATTCTTTAACATTGTGAGGATTTTGTCTTAAAAGTACCGAATTCAAAAGTAATAATCTTCTTTCTATTAAATTTTCCAATCTAGCCATCCGTAAATCAATCTCACACTCATCTTTTTCAGTACTATTTGGATTAGCATCAACAATTTCCATTCGTTTTTGTAAACTTAATTCTTCAAATTGTGCATAAGCATCATACACTTGTGTAAAATCTCTAACAGTTGTAACTGTTTGAATAGCTTCTTCGTAAATATCTCTTGCTCTTTCAAATAATCCACTACGAATATAATAATCAGCTAATGAGTTCCATAAATGACCAAGTTGATCTGTGTAACGTCTTAATCCGCTACGTATTATAGCATCAACATTTAATGAATTAATTTCCAAAGGATTTTTTGATATTAAATTACACAGCTCATTCCAAAGTTGATGTTTAGATTTTCCGTGTTTTGATATAAAACTGTCATTGTTTACAATTTCAGATAAACGTACAGCAGCTTCATCAAGTCGTCCAGATGTAGTCAAATACTCGATATAATCTTCAGAATCTTCAGGAAATAATTTTAAATATCTCCTGTAAACTTTTACAGCAACCTCTGGGTCATGATTTTCTTTAATAAAATTCAAATATAATGGCCATATACGAACATGTTGAGTAATTGGTAGAGCTCTTAATGCTCTGTCAAAAAGACGCCGGGCAACAGTAAGTTTAGGTTGTTTTAGCATAAATGTACAAAATTCAATCCAAATTCGAGGCATCTTGTTCATGTATACCAATGCTCGTTCATAAACATTGTTTACTTCTTCATAATCAGGATCATTCATTTTTTTTAAATACTTACGACGTATTTTTAAGTAACAATGCCAGAGTTTGTAACTACCAGGAAGTTGTTTTAATGCTCGTTCATAAAGAACACAGACTTTTTTGTATGGACCCTGTTTATAATTGTCTATGTAACGCATCCAACATTTGACTGAATTAGGATTCCTTAAAATATCTTGTTCGAATTCTACATCTCTTTTGTTAAGGTGGTAGGTTTGAAAGATTTCTGTTCCTATAGTATTATTAATATCTTGAATCATATTATTATCAAGCGCCATTTTGATAAAATCTATTAACATATAAAGTATAATTAATAATAAATTTATCATTTTTAAATTTTTAATTGTAAATTCAATATTCTACACAAGAAAAGAACAACTCAAAAAATTAAGATAGCAAATTATCATTGTCATCAGTTCATAATTTTACTTAAAGGAATAAATATTTTTTTGAGCTGAATGCTTGTTTATAAAAGAAATAACTAAACTCTTATAACATATGACATAAACAAATCATAACACATACATGAAAATATCTAAATATTTGATTAAATACATTTAAAGATAATATTAAATTAGATAATATAAATTTTAATTAAAAAATAGATTGACTACAAACAACCCTAAATTAACAAAAAATTAAATTTATATAAGTTATTGCTGAAAGTTAAGTTGTTTGATCTGTATAAAGTTATATTGTCAAAAAAAATAAAAACCAGGCAATTGGTCGCAACGAATATAACGTGAATATTTTATTTTCCAACATGTTTTATTAAAATAAGATTGAGAAAAAAAAAAATTCTATTTTTCAGAAAACGATTTTTAAAAATGAAATGCACAAAAATTAAAATGTATTTTTTAAATCAACCAAGTATGCAAAAAGTTACAATATTACCATTACACAAATTGAACTCCCAATCGAACGGTGGAAGTGAATCCCACTAATATAACCTAATTTCCGAGCTTTAATGATAATATTATACATATAAGATTCTTACCGATTTATTGTTTATTGTGCCGTTAAAGCTTCCAATAAGCAACTGTATTAATTTTTTAACTTGGAAAATTTTTGTAAACTACAATTGATAACGTTTTGGTGGTACTTGTTCAAGTTGTTAGGGTTTGATGCATAGACATGTCTATGGTTTGATGTTATTAATAAATAAGCTCGTTTATAACATCAGCACCAAACTATTATCTTGCTGTAATATGCGTTATTGGAAAATATTATTATCTATGTGTGGAATATGATAACTTCATAAATGGTATTCACTTGTGTTCAGATTGATAACGTGTATATAATAACTAAACATACATTTTGGACACTAAAATGTTTATTTTAAAATTTTTCCATTTTATATTTTAGAATTTATGTTTCATGTAGTACAATGTTTTTGTAAACGTGATTCAAATAATTTATATTAATTTGAATATACATATGTATTATAAATACTGAGTATTTATAGTACTCAGTGTATTTCCTTGAGTAAAGATCACTAATTTTATTTAATTTTAATTTTATATAAATTATATACAGGGAGTATATTTAAATACAAATTGAATTTCACTATTATGCCTACTATAGCTGAAGGTGGTCCTGAATATAATAAACATGTGTTTAACTATACTCGTAGTTGGACAGATGATTTACCAGTTTGTAAAGTTTCTGGTATGTATACAGATAATCTAATTTTCTATGAGTTTCGAAAAAATTTAAGTTTTACTGACAAAATATGTGTTTTAGGTGTTGGATACTTAACCCGGCAAAAGTATGATGAATTAGGTCAACGTCGAGAAGAATTGGAATCTGAGGATATTAGTCTTCGATGTTGCTATGATGATGCAGGTGTTGTATGGTTGTATGGAATTTTTAATGGTCACAATGGTGGAGAAATGGCTCGGTTTGCTCGTGATCGTATTGCTGCAGACATTTTATTAAGTCAATTGCCTACTACTGAAATGGATGAAATTACAAAAGAAATAATTCAGTAAGTTATATTTTTATATGTACTCGTATGTTTTAAAAATTTAAAAATCAGTTATAAAATTATAGACAAAGTTTTCTTTCTGTTGAGAAATCCTATATTGAAACTATTGATAATAAATTACTTCAAAGAGCAAGTCTTCAACTTCAACTTCCTGAAGGGATATCTCATTATGACGCTTACCAACAATATCCTCAAATTGTAAATTTTGCTTGATTAGTGTAAATTTTAATATTTCTAAAAAGTATTATGTATAAAATATTATTACAGGTAGAAAAATTAAAGGAACTTGATGAAGAATTATCATGTGGTACTGGAGCAGCAATAGCGATACTTAAAAATAATAGATTATTTGTAGCCAATGTTGGTGAAAGTCGTTTATTATTATGTAAAACTGATAAAGATGATGTTTTAAGAGTTGTGCAGCATACAGTTGACCATAACTTGACTAATTTGGATGAAGTAACACGGATGATCAATCTTGGACTTAAAATTTCTGATGGAAAGATTAATGGTTTGTATATTTGTTTTATACTGGACAAATAGAGAGGAGTTAAATATAATTTTAGCTTACATTATTTTTGCTATAACTTTATTAATTATGAAAAATTATACACGATTCTCATACCATTACAATACTATAATTCAACAAGCATCCATATTTTAATCACAAACTCACAATATTGTAATATATTATTTACAAACTCATAGTTAAATACAGGTAGCAGAACTCTTGGAAATCAATTCTCCACTCGGTGTTTATGTAATTACATGATAAAAGGTGCTTATAAAGATTATGAAGAACTTCGAACAGCTTCTACCGAACCAATTATTGCTGAACCTCATATAGTTGGTGGTATTTCTATTGATTCATCATATAGGTATTATATTTTAAATTATGGTTACTTTTAAAGTTATATTAACATTTAAATAAAACTTAGATTTATGATGATTGCTTCTCCGGGTCTTTTAAAAACATTAGAAGAAGCCACAGGCACTAACCAAGTAAACAAAGAATTAGCATTATTAGTAGTAGAACAAGTAAGTAACTTAGTAACATAGAATTATATAAATACTTATTGGGAGTGAACGAGAACACATATTTAAGTTGGGACGAAAATCAAGAAAAATTAACCCTAAATTAGGGATTCAAGAAAATATTGGGATTTCTTTTTTAGTTATAAAATATAGTTATTAATTTTTAGTTCATATTATATTTCGTATTGTAATTTACAACTTAACTAAAATACTATTAAGAAGGATACTTTCTCCTAGCTAGTGTTGTATATGATTTAATTTTGGGATATGGGAAATAAATTGATTTTCCGATTTTTAACTGAGGTTTAAGATACTCGTTCACTCTAAATACTAATATTATCATATCTTCTTCTTCTACTTCGCCTTCCTCCCAACTATTTGGGGTCGGCCACCCTTGTCCTACACCTCCACTTTACTCGGTCAATCACATCTCCTCTGCACACACCGACAGTCCTCATGTCATTCTCCAAAGTCTCCAACCATCTCTTTTTTGGTCTTCCTCTTCCTCTTTTCCCTTCAACGTCCATCTTCATAACCACTCTAACTGCATTCGTTTCCTCTCGCCTCATCACATGCCCAAACCATCTCAGCCTATTTTCTCTCATCTTGTCCACAATTGGCGCTACACCAACACTACCTCTCACGTATTCATTCCTTATTCTATCTTCTCTTGTCACTCCACTCAACCATCTAAACATTCTCATTTCCGCGACACTCATACTTTGTTCTATTCTCCTGTTAACCGCCCAACACTCTGAACCATACAGCATAGTTGGTCTCACTACACTTTTATAAAATTTACCTTTCAGCCTCATTGGAATTCTCTTATCGCATAACACGCCCGATGCTTCTCTCCATTTCATCCACCCGCACTTAATCCTATGTTTTACATCAATGTCAAAGCCCCCGTCCTTTTGAACAAAAGATCCTAAATATTTAAAGCTCTCAACTTCACCTATCACATCACCATCAGTTGTCTCCTCATTCCTTCAACTTCTTGGTCTCTTTGTCCAAAATCATACTCAATATACTCAGTTTTATTTCTACTAATTCTCAATCCCTTTTCTTCGAGGGCTAACCTCCACTCATTTACCCTATTATTGACAACTTCTAGGGTTTCTCCTATCAGAACTATATCATCCGCAAACATCATACACCATGGTATCTCACCCTGTATCTCCTTTGAAACCTCATCCATTACCACTGAGAACAGGTAGGGGCTTAGAGCTGACCCCTGGTGCACACCTACTCCTATACTGAAACCTTCTGATACGCCACACCGACTTGACACTAGTACTCGACCCTTCATACATATCCTGAATCAAATTAACATACATTTTTTCTCATTAATGCCCACCTTAAAACTTTAGTAATATTAAATATTATTAATATATATTAATATAGATAATAATAATATATATATATATTATATAGTTATTTAGATAACTAATATTATCATATAAACTATTGAATTACATTTTTTTTTTTTAATTTCTCAAGTTAAGAGTACAATCTACATTGACTGGTGTTGCACAAGCTGTTGTTGACCACATAGCACGAATATATCATGATACTTACGAAGCACAAGATAATGCTATGGGGACAACTCGTCCTAATATTATGTTGATGATACGCAACTTCAATTTTGCAATGCCTAATGCAATTACAGAACAACAACATAGTTGGAATAGCTCTTACGATCAAGGTTGAATTAGTAAAATATAATCTGTATAAATTTTAATTTTAGTTGTAAGATGTTTTTATTCTTTTAATTAGACACAGCAATAAATTTGACTCAAACCACAACATCAACTACAACTGATCCTTCTAGCGGATCAACTAAAAGTATATTACCTTACGTTGATTTTAGTGAATTCAACACAAATGTTGATGCAGCTAGAGCAAAAGGAAACCTTCCTTCAAATATTAATTTTTTTTACGATTAGAAAAAATATGTTTAATGATTGTTTAGTTCAATAATCATATAGTATGATAGTTTTATTGAATTAAAGTATAACTAAGTCTTATAATAAAATGTATTATTTATTCTTTATTTATGTATTCTATTTTTTTTTTTTTTACTTTTTTATTTATTTATTTACCAAATTTATATAAAGTATCAACTGCTAAAAATATATATTATTTGAACCAAGACATAGTTTACTGTATGTTTAAATAAATTGTATAAACTAAAGCACTTATATAATATAAGGTATCAGAAATGTTTCTTAAAATTATAAAACATATAGATAAAATACTAACTATTCAAGTTAGTTTAATTATAAATTAAAATTAAATTATAAAAGTTAGATATATTTATATATTATATCTTCAATTTAAAGATATTTTTATTTTGTTGTAAACAAATTGCATTTGCAATTGATTTATTTACTATCTTCAATATATTCTTCTGGTTTTTCGGAAGCCTTTAACTCTAATACTGTGATTGCTTTTTCTAATGTATCAAATGCTATTGAAAATTTTAACATCAGTTGTTCATACCTATATTAATACACAAAAATAAAATTACAACATTGTTAAAAAATCTTAGTAATTTGTGTTTCTATGTACCTAAATAATAATTTGTGTAAATGTTCTGTTTGTTGGTTAATTAATTGACGCTGGTTTCTTTCATTAACAACCAATTTTTCAATTTCTTCTGTATGTTTGTCTAACTCTCCATAGGACTTATCATTAATTGTATGCCGTTTTTCTTCAAGTTGTTTAAGTTGTTGAGCATAATTAATTAATTCAGACTCCGAAGAAAGTATAACTTCTCTTTTGGATATTTCTGGTTGATGTTCTTCATAAAATGGATCCATTAATTTGTCCAAAAGTTTTACATGACTCAGTAAAGCAGTAGCATATGGGTGACCAATACATGCATTACCTATTGTATTGTCAACTAGCTTTACTTCCTCAACAAGGTTACCACTAGGTAGTGAAGTATAAGTGACTTTATTTGTACCATATACTTTTAATTCTAAGGCAGCTACACATTTTTCTAAAATTGCTATTTTATCGGTTTCCATGTTCTAAACAAAATTGCATAAATGTTTAAAAGAACCATAAATACATAAAAAAAAATATTGTTCAACACACAGAAATTTATATAAAAACAAATAATATTTAAGATTATGAAAAAAATGTATTAAAATTATCCTATACTACAATTTATAATCTTTAATGATATTATTGTATTATATTTAATTAACTAAGTTTAAACGTTATAATTATAATGAATGTAAATTATAAATCAAATTCCACAAAACGTTAGATTTCAAAGAATAAAATGCATACTTATGTAGTTATTTGTTTGTTGCTTGACAATAATTTGAATAAAATTTGAAAAATTTTATAAAGAACTGAAGGTACTCTGGTAACGTAGAAATTACTATGCTACTGTTTATAGACTAGGCATTAGTACCTCACGATATGTGCGAACGCTCTTATAGCAACAGAGAAAATTGACAGTACGGTCAAAAACAGTACGACGGTAAAGTTTATGAAATACGTCGATATCATTAAAAGCGATAACAGCAGCAGCGGATGTTGGTAAAAGAGTGATAACACGCTGCGAGTCATAGTGTATTATCAATGCGTCTCGGTTAACCACGAGTGTGACCACAACCGACCGTCAACGTGCTTATTTGCCGCAGTTTCCGACGCACACACTGTACCACACAGCGGTGTATATGCGTGTGTACACCGTAACAACTCAACTTGTACGCCTGCGCCCGCGACCGTGTGTGTAGTGCGTGTATTTGCGTTAATGTGTGTGACAAGTGAACGCCGTGCTCCACTGCAGTTGTTCGTCCTCACGAGTACACAACGTTTTTTAGACCAGTGGCTTTCCTGCACTTCCTCACGTCGTCAACAGCTCAACAGCTCACCGTCGCTTCGTTTTGCTCCTCCGTCTTTTCTTAGCCATTTCCAGCCGCAACACAACCCTATCGGTCCGTTATACATAACAGCAGTTACAGCGACACCGAGTGCGCAGCACTCGCAGCCGAATTTCCTTCCGAATCTCATCGCGTGTTCACGGTTTTTTTTTCTTTTCATTTTTTTTTCGAAATATTCTTTCCGTGTGAACGCCAACGACTGCAGCTGCCGTCGTTTAACCAGAGTACGCCGCACACTTTGAGCTTCTTGTACGTACCCCCCGCCGCCACGACGGACGAAAATAATATTGACATGGAGAAGAGAATCGAACTGGAAAAGAGAGGTCGCAAACCCGAAGAGGTAATATAGAATGCGCGTCGAATTATTTTCGTTTGATATTTTTGTTTTTCCTGTTTTTCAAATCTGGAATGCGCGCGCGCGCTTTCGAACACCGACCGGCGTACCATCGTGGCGTGCCGAACTATTGGACAGCAATTTTGGTGACATCCCTTAACTAAAATGATTCACACGTCGGCGTGTGTTTGCTCACGATGTGATGTACAATTAAATATGGCGTGTCCAAAATATTGATTATTTTATGGATTTATTGTTTTGCTTCTTATGCGATCATTTTTATATTTTGTCAGATTTATTCTTGTCCCCCTTGCCAGACTAAAAAATCATAGTACATTCTCATGTTAACTTAAACAGTTTGTTATTTCATATCGCCGCCGCTTTCATATCTTAGCGACTTCGTTGTGGCGGTTTTAATTGAGCTATCGATATAACGACGAAAATGATTGGACAGGTGTGTGTGTGTGTGTGTATATATGTTTGTGTTCGTGCGTGCGCGTATATGTGTTCACCGCATTGGATTATATGGGTGGGCGGTACGGGGGTATTTTGGCCGGCGGCCATGTTTAAATTTTAAATACATTGTCACCGTGTTTTTTCATGATTTTTATAATTCCACAGTATTTAATGTTCAGAAAATATTTTGTATTTTTGTAAAATGGCCGTCGATCCAAATTAATAAACTTTTAGTATTTGTATTTGTTTAATTTCAACTAACTCTTGGTTATTTTTAGTCTTGTATCCCATTCTTGTTTTGTGTTGAAGATATAAATTATGAATTTTTGTATCCAAAGTGATAGAGCTTACATACAAATCAATAAATTGTACCAAGATTTTCATAAAATATCTTTTTGTACAAATATTTTAAATTTTATGACATCCCTAATTTTTTTTTTTTCATTCTAGTTCTTGTGCTTATACATGTATATCATGAGTAGTACCTTTATCTAATTATTAATGGTCTTGCTTATGGTTAAAAATAAATCTATTAATTTTATAATTTTATTTGAATTATGTGCTTCATTAAATACTTCAATTAAACATAATATATTTATCATTTACATATTAATCATGTACAGGATTTCATTTTAATTTGAAATCACTATATAAAAACAAATGTTACTAGTGCTAAATCCTTTCAAATGAATACCATGCTCTTTAAATTCCTAATATTTTTTTCAATTTATGTCATTAATGACTAGAATTGTCGGCTATAATTTATTCTGACTAAAATTCTTGTGAAACTTTATTACATGATTTATAGTTTCTTGTATAAGTATGATCTATACATTTTATTACTTTATTTAGGTTTATTTAAAAAAAAAAAAAAATTATCTTATTTTAGATAGATCAATTGATTTTGGATGATTGTCGTAGCACTGCAATAGTTGGCCTTACAGATGAATATGTTGGGTTACGTAGTCTCAGCTTAATTAATGTTGGATTAACTAGTTTAAAAGGTTTTCCAAAGCTGCCTTTACTTTTATATGTAAGTTATACAAATAATAATGATGATTAGTACATTGTTGATGATGATTATATATTCTTTATTATTGTTTTATTAGTTGGATGTCAGTGAAAATCGGATTTCAAATAGTCTTCAAAATTTGAGCGGTTGTATCAAACTTAAATCATTGAATCTCTGCCAAAATAAATTGAAAGACTTTGAAGCTATTGAACCATTGGTAATAAGTAATAAAATGAATGCTAATTTTCAAAAATACACATTTTTATACTATATTTCAATCATTAACTAAAATTTTATTTATAGAAATCTTTAGAGCGTCTCAAGTTTTTGGATTTATCTAATAATGAAGTAACCAAACAACAAGGGTATAAAGAATTTGTTATAGAAAAGTTCTCAAAAACCCTCAAATGTTTAGACGGGTATGATTTATTAGTTACTCTATGTTCAAAGTATTTATAACGTAAAATTAAAATATTTTCTATTTTAGAGATTCTCTTTTGAATGGTAACAATAGTGATGATAGTGATGATGAGGAAGATGGTTCAGAATCGGAAGGTAAAATACAACTAAATAATATTAGCATGAAAGAAATTATTTAAAAAAAAATTATTTTAGCTGAAGTAGAAGGTGATGGTGGTGGTGAAGAAGATGAAGATGAAGATGAAGATGAAGATGATGATAGTGATGATTATGACTCGGATGATCAAATATATGAAAATGGTGAAGTAGGCTTGGAAGAAATGTTAAAAGATAATATTGATGAAGAAAGCGAAGGTAATGATTATGTATTAGATGAAGAAGATGGTGTTGATCAAGATTCCAGTGATGAGAGTGATGATGATGCTGGTGAAGCAGATGATAGCACTGCTAATGGTAGGCATTTATGTTATTTTATTTTAAATACAATTTAGTTGTATCCATTATTTGTATAGGTATGGACAAACATTTTCAAACTGATGATTGATAAGAAAACATTAAATCAATAAAAAAAACTTGTAATAATGGTGATATTTGTTACTTTTTGATATTGATTTTGCTGTATTGCACCATAGACCATTTTTTAACTTCTCTGAAATAAATAGAATAGTGAATTAGTTAAGTAAATTTAATTTGTTAGTGTTGGCAACATTTTTATGACATTTTGACCGACATATTAAATCAAATTTTTCTTTTTTCGCCATACTAAACATAAAAAGTCATACAATTAACAGCTTGACAGTCATAATATTATACTTCGTTTATATAAACATATTATATGTAAAAAGTATTATAATTTATTGTATCATTTTATACCTTATGTTAATATATAATAATGTAGTAAATAATCAACATAGTTGTATTATCTGAATTAAAAGTTGGGGTAAAGTATCTTCTATGATTTACAAACAAAGTTGCAGTACAAAGTAATTATTAGATGCAATTCAATTAATTAATTTCATTTTAAAAGTATCTTATCATTTCTTTCATAAGCTTTTCACAGTATATTGTCACTAATGGTATCTATTATTTAATACCATTAATGTTTGAAATATGTATACAATATTAAAATAATTATCAAATATCATTATCACTGTTAATTTTTTGAACATTTAGTTCATCTGTTACAATATTTAATAACTTTATTGGATGGATATTATATTTAATGTAACTTTAAACATAATTTACAGAATCACAAGATACTAGAGGAAAAAAAAGAAAACTGGATGATGAACCTACTGAATAAATGGTTTTAATTACTGTTATGTTGGGTGGAACAAATTGTATGTATGTGTCCCACACATAATTTTTTTTTTATTATTATAACTATTAATTTTTTTTTTGTAAATTGTTCTATTAGACATATTTTAATGTTGTACTACACAAATATTTTAATTTATTTTGAAATTATATGCCATTATATAAAAACATACTAAGCTTTTATTTTGGACTTGCTAAGTAAGAATTTTGAATTTCCATGGTCAACATTATTTACATCTTAACCATTAAGGAAATATATTTTTTTAAATGTATGAAAAATTTGTTGACTGTGTTATAATTTAATTTGTGTTCATAGACCAAATAATAAGATGTTCAAGTGTTTCAAAAAATATATATATTTTTGTTTAGTCACATATAAGTATTTTTAAGTTTTTAACTATTATAATTTTAATTTTTTTTTTTTTTATTACTCCATGTGACTGATTTTTTTTTTTGTCAGTATGAATTTAATAAATTAACAAGTATAAATAAATATATTAAAAAATAATTCTCAAAGTAATAAACTTCTTAGTTGTACAGGGTATAAGAATTTTTGAGTATTTAAAAATTTACAGTTACTGGGTAGTAGAATAATTTTGTTTCATTCAAGTTTTACTGATGATTATTTGTACCCTTAGTTTTTTTTCAATTAATGTGATAACACAATTTATGTTAGATTTTTAAATTATTTAATTATTACTGCTAGTATTGTTTAAGAATGAACAAGAAAGATTTAAGAATGTTTTTAACATATTCAAAAACAACTGTTCCGTAAAAGTTAATTGTGCTAAAATTTCTTGCATTTATAATTTATTAATAAATTAAATATTTTAACACTGTATTTTATTATCTTCTGCGTTTTTTAAGTTTCCCAAAATAAATAGTGTATTACTGTTTTTAATGATAGTATTTTAGTCAATCATAAAGAATTATTAGTTTTTGGTAATAATATACGTTATGATACCATTAGCTTCAATCCTTTAGCATGGTAACTTTCATACATTAAAATAATTAAAAATATATAATATGGAAAAGTTAGAAATTTGATTAAATATTTAACTGCAATAATTCTACTGTTATTGAGTAAGAGTATATTTTGTTTTCTACTATTTAGTATACACTGACTGTGTAATATTATTTTTTTTATACTTTTGTTTTTTCTCTTACACCATGAGAATTAAATTATATTGTATATTAAATTAAAATTTTGTTTATTACATTTTTGTCAAAGAAAGAAGAAAATCATATGTTTGCTGAGTGTAAATAATTATTTTTATATCAATCTTATCAAAATTTATAACATAATTACATATTTCAATTTGTTTTGTATAAAAGGCTCAATAAAATAGTTATATTTTAGTAAATTGACCTTTTGTAAAAAAAAGTAGTAGCCAAGGATCATTTTTTAATACATTCTCCACAAAATTAATTTATATTAAATGTGAATGTGTTTACTATCTTAGAATATTAAAATATAGGTGCAGTATGTTCCTTAATGATTTGAATATTGTAATAATGTTACTTCTGTATGTGTAGTTTAAATATTATGTTTTTTAAACTGTTACTTTACTAATATTGTTGATCATGTTTTCAAAAAGAAACAATTTAATTGAAATGCTTAAACGATTATTTTATGAAAATTGTATTTTTATGGGGTATTTAAAATGATAGTGTTTGTAACTATATGCATAAAGTATTTTACAAAAATTTCACTTATAAGCTAGGTAATTTATTCATGAAGTTATATTTTTATTTGTTTCTTTATTACACTTTAATGTAAGTAGTTATTTTTATTATGATTAAATCTTAAAACAATATTGCAAAATTCAAGTCTTAAGATAATTAATGTGTCATGAACCTTGCAAGCACATCATATATTTTTAATTTTTAATTATCACTTATTTATCGATAATTGCTGAACCATTTTGTTGTTATTGTAAAGGTTTTAGTTAAACTTATATTTTGGTAGAAAAAAATATTTATATTAGATTAAAATATATATTTATAAAACACTATTTTTTAATGCATTCAGTTGCAATCTTCAGTTGTATATGTTTATCATAAATTGTATTTATATAATTGTTTGTACGTAAATACTATCTTTAATATTAAAATTTATATTTATATACATATATGAAACAATGTTTGTAGGTACACATTGTTGTTAAACTCCTTATTTATGTTACTTCTGTTTAACTTTGCTTTAAATTGTAAGGTAAAACTAATATGCTTCTTTCACAGCATAAAAAATTAATTGTAATAATTTTAATTTTTTCAATATATTTGTAAAAAATAAATATATATGCATATATAAATTATTTTATTTTATTCAATAATTTATTATGTTCTGGTATGAATAAAGCCCGATTTACACTGATATAACATTTTAAACATTAAATTGTCCATTGGACTTTTGTAATCTATATATGACCAAAAGACACATACTTTGGTAATTCACAACTAACAAAATACAAATACTACAATTGTAATATTATAGAAGGCTTAAGTTATCAAATTGTCCTTATTATCATTGTAAATTGTTATAACAACCATACAAATATAAAATTAACAAATAAATAAAAGATAATTTAAATATAAATAAAGTATACCGAACCGCATAATATTCCTATCACTCCCGTACAATAATATTTTTAAATTATTATTTTATTAATTATTTATATTTTAGTTGCATATTTTTCATAAAATCCCAATGAGAAAGGACTATAGAAGTTTGTTGGTTATCTATTCAAACTGAATCGGTCAGTCAGAATATCATCATAGAAATATGTATGGATAATATATGTACTAAAAATTAAATTAAAAACAAACAGTTTGGTTGGAATTATTTTTGAATTCCAAGTGGTTTGTATGTAATGAAAAATATAATTTTTGAGCAACCGAAATGTATTACTTTTTACCTCTTACATATTACCTAAGTTATCTGGGTTTCAACATCTTGCGCAATATTATTGACGGTCTAGTATAGATATTGAAGAATTGTACAATATATTGAAGAAATTAAATTGGGTTGGAAATTTTTTGTACAATACACAATATTATTGAACGTTTGAATATGATATTGTGCAAAATAACGTAATATTTAGTATAAAATTTAGTATCATATCATATCGGTTGTGAAGCCACACGAGTTCTGTCGTATTGCTACAGGTTTCCCCGAAGCAATGTGACAAACAGTTCCGGAGCCGTCGTCGATTCAAACAAAAAAAAAAAAAAAGGTTTATATGATACACTATATCATTTTAATAAGAATTATGTCAACTAAAATGGAAGAACGAACTTTCAAAATCGAATGTATTAATTTGTATAGGGATCTGCCGGCACTTTAGAATGTCATTCCTAATTCCTATAGTAATCTGGTTCAATCATTCGTAGACAGTTCAATAATTTTTCATCACTATATTGCGCTCTTTGCTTATACCATTCTTTCATCCAACGTCTTCTTTTATTTTGTTTGGGTATTTTTTGGTTCAATCCAAATTCTACTGCGATGAAAATTAATTAGGTATCGTTAAGATACATATTTAAAACTATAATAATATAGTTATAATATAATTTATAGCAGATTGTAAATGCTGCCTTTCAACTGACACAGTGTAAAAAACGTAAACAACACAAGCGGTCAAACACAGCGGTACTACACCTGACCTGATCTGGCCAACGAATTCAACTGAATATTGTGCAATAATATTGAGAGGTTTGGGTGAAATAAATATTGAACAAAATATTGACCCAATTTTATTGACTCTATATTATTGATCGTGTAGGGGCCGCTTTAAAATAAAACATTATATGCAGTTTAAATATGAAATTATAATTTGGAAAATATGCAATTTATTGAATAAAATACAATTTACATAAATTAGGTACATGGGCAAAAAAAATTAATAGAAAATTTAGAAAAAAATTAACACCGCACACTTGTGTATTGTGTTTTCCGTTATTCAAACTATACATCAAATTTTTATCTTCTTGAGTATAAATATATAAATGTTAATAATGATCACTTCCTAACTTCAATAAAGATGTTCCTTATTTTGAAAATGTTTGTATATAAAAACTGAAATGTAACGGTAATAAATTTTATGAAGGTTATGGTAGGTTAGTCATACCTTTAATGGTACCTGTCTAATTTTCTGCTACTTCAAATCGATCAGAAACCATGTACGATGTCACTGATATATTTTTAAAAAAGGTCAACTAATTAAAAAATCATATTATTTTTAAAATAATATTTTATGCAACTTAACTCAATGTAGGTAACACCAAGGCATTCTTCTAGTTAAATCGCCATAGCCATGGCAGGCCATTACATTAGTCATTTACCAGTGATATAAAAAAATAAAAATTTAGCCCCTCAAAAATAAAACCCTAATTACGTTTATGGCAGGTTCCAAAAATAGCCATTATCGTAAAATATTTTACTCTTATGGAAATAATTTCTTCAAACATTAAATTTTATTTTTTCTAGATTTAGTCTTTCAGACATCACCATATGAACCCAATACTTTCTTTTTTGTTAATTTCTTCTATATCAAAAGACAAGAGCAAAAACTATTATAGATTATTATATACAATTCTAAAACATCCATATTTTTATAAGGTGTACTTGTTGAAAGTATCACAACACGTAAAACTGAATTTTCTGTTAAGAAAATGCTACTTCTCAGAAACTGAAACATCAGTAGAACAAAAAAGATAAAAAAAATTTACGCATCAAACATTTTGAAGTAAGTGCATTACCTATATGAACTTTTTAATTGGCACAAATATTTTATACAATAATATTAAAAATATCTTTGGTTATTGATTAATTTATAATTTATAAGTGTTGTTTGATTAGAATTAAATAACTACCTGTGTTTTAGTTTTTTGTAAAGTTATCATATTACTAGAGAGACTTTTAGATATGTATAATGAAATTCGACACAAATTTATTATAGTTAAAAATATTTTTGTATTTAATAGTTGGATAAAATCAAATATGTCCAAAAAAAGTGTTTAATTTTTTAAACTATTAACTTATCGACAATCTCACTGATCTTACATTAAAAAAAAAAAATATATATATATATATATATATGAAACATTTCAGTCCAATATTATAATGTTATATATTTATAAAAATAATTAAAATTTTAAAAATGATAATCACAAGTGAATTAATATATTTCACTTACCATAAATGTATCCTAGATGATGATAATATCATTAAATATAATTTATTCATCAGGTATTGGCAATGCTGCAACTTCCTTATTTCTACAAGTATTTTTTTAAATGTCATTGAGAGTTGTTTTTTTATTTTAGTCTTTTGACTATATTTATTGAGGACAAAGATATAAATTAAGAAATACATAATATAAACCAATTATTTTTACTGTCTATGTATACAGCCCAAACCAATGTTTGTATTTTTATAAATTCAAAGAAAATATACATAAGTATTGATTTGTTGATATATTTTATTAATAACATTTGTAACGATTATTGATAAATTTTACAATAAAACAAAATAATTACAATAAATAGATAAATATATGTATATGCAAATATAAAAAATTCATTTTTTAATTATTTCTAAAAATTTTGAAAGTATACATTAACATTATTTATATATAAAACAAAAAATAATATATTACTTACTCCTCCCAAATTTTAGTAAAAATAGTTTTAAATTTATTTTTTATAGTTATAATATCCTTCACCAGTCTTAATTCCCAATTTATTTTCATTTACCAACTTCTGCAAAGATGGTAATGGTTCGAACAATGGATTCTCTGGAAATTTTTCATGCCATCCATTTAAAATTGAATTGGTGGTATCATGTCCAACATAATCTGCTAATTCAATAGGTCCCATTGGATGTCCAGCACCTAACTTCATGGCTATGTCAATATCTCTAGGAGAAGCATCACCTCTCTCTAACATTCTTATTGCTTCAGCCAACAGTGGAACAAGAAGTCTATTGACTACAAACCCAGGAGTATCCTTGCAAGTAATGGTAGTTTTACCAATTGTTTTTCCCCAAGCCATCAATTTTTCGTATGTTTCATCTGATGTTTCTGGAATTTTAACTACTTCCAATAATTTCATTACCGGTACAGGATTAAAGAAATGAAGCCCAGCAAATCTATCTTTTCTCTTTGTCACAGATGCAATTTCACTTATAGATAATGAAGATGTATTAGAAGCAAAGATGGTTTTTTCTGGAGCAATTTCATCTATAGACTTAAAAAGTTTATGCTTGACAGATAAGTTCTCAACAATAGCTTCTAACACCAAATCAGAATTTTGAACTACATCAGTCAAGCTTGTGGAAGTACTAATTCTTGATAAAGTCTCAGATACAAAATTCTCACCTTCTTGAGGTTTTTCTTTGTAGACCTTTTTAGCAACTCTTTGCAAATTTTGCTGGATGCTTTTCTGAGTTTTGTCCAAAACATCTTGATTGAGCTCTACAATTGTTACGTTGTGACCAGTTTGAGCAGATACTTGAGCAATACCAGAACCCATTAATCCACCTCCAACAACAATGACATTTTTAATTGCTGCTCGAGCAACAGATGTCGAGAAAGATCGAGAAATTACATTTAAACACGACATTTTTATGATTTTGTGTTTACGTGGTACGTAATTTACAAGTAATTAAAGTTAAAATTAAACACGGAACAAGAAATGTATAAAACGGACTTCAGCACAAGGTTTAAAGACTACAATGACACTGAAGAAATTCCAATCATTGAATGCACTTTATAGTTTTATGCTTATCAGTTATCTCATATGACTTGTTAATAACATTTTATATTTCAAGGTTATTTTCAGTATAATTAAAAAATAATTGATACTTAAAATAGCATGACAATTAAGAATTAATTTATAAAATTAATTATAATAGACAATTCATTTTTCGCCTAATTTATCGGGTAAGAATAATTTAGTAATAAATTGTAAATAGAGCAAATTACTAGGGCCCTATAAAGACAGTAGTATTACAGGTATATTTTGTTTTTATAATTCAAAATTATTTATCACACATGGGAAATATTTTTATCAGTAAATACCGGTTATGAATATAAATTTTTATCACAAATAGTTATTTTCACCAATATTGTTTTTTCTTAGTTTTTTATACAATTTTTAGTCATCAAATTATTTAATTATTTTAATTGATTGAATAAAATTTTTTGTGTTTTAATTTAAATTTAAAATCAATATGTCTGACTATGATCATCGAAGATGGAGCCATTTAAAGAAAATCCTCGAACGTTCTAGTCCATTTTGTCATCCTGATTTTGAACCTGGCACTGGCATTTTAGATTTCCTTCAAAATGCATGTAAAATACTTGTCATTGGTGCTGGTGGATTGGGTTGTGAGTTACTCAAAGACCTTGCAATGATGGGATTTGGAGATGTACATGTTATAGATATGGATACAATAGACTTATCTAATTTAAACCGTCAATTTCTATTTCGTAAGAAAGATGTCAATAGTTCTAAAGCAGAAGTTGCAGCTAAATTCATTAATGAACGTGTACCTACTTGCCGTGTTACACCTCATCATTGTAAAATACAAGACAAGAGTGAAGATTTTTACAGACAGTTTCATTTTATTGTATGTGGTCTTGATTCTGTGGTTGCACGTCGTTGGATAAATGGTATGCTTGTGTCATTGTTGTCGTATGATGAAAATCAGCAACTTGATAATTCTACTGTAATACCATTAATTGATGGTGGTACTGAAGGTTTTAAAGGCAATGTTCGTGTTATATTACCTGGAATCACGCCATGTATTGATTGCACTCTTGATTTGTTTCCTCCACAGGTACGTTCTTTATTCAAATATAACTGATTTGAAAAATTATAAAATATGTTGTGGACAATCTATTTTAGTAAATTAACATATGCGTATATCTTAAACAATGAGTCAAATGAGAAATGTAATTACTCATTCAATGGTTATATATTTATTTAATGTTTTTGGTGTTTAAACTTTATTATAATACATTTTATACAAATTTCATGCTGTGTAAATTTTAATTAAGAATTAGGACCCAAAACATAATTTAAATGATTAATAATAATTTCTTCAGTTGTTTTAATGGTAAAAAAAAATGAAAAATTATTCTCGTTAAATTTTATTTAATAACTGATTCAATTATTTTTATAAAATTTAAAATCTTATATTTTATATTTTGAAAATGGAACATTTTTACTTTACAGGTACTTTTTTTTTCCAATTTTCTCGTAAAGTAGAAATATACCTTGAAAATTGTATGTAAACTAACTTATTATTTAGCCTAGTGATAAAAATACTGAAGATTTGATTCTAACAATATTACTTTTAAGACTTAACAGGATGTCAGATTTTGTTTGGTTGTCCATCTAATATAATAGTATTTAACAAAAGCGTTTTACTCAAATTATGGCACTTATATTAAAGTTACATTATTAAATAATAAAGAAACAATATTTTTAAGAATATGATGTCTTTTGATAAAATATTAATTGACATAAGTTATAGGGATTTTAGTTTTTGATTTGATTCATAGTCGTACTTTCAGATCTAAGGCTGAACAATTATTGTCATTAATCGACAATGAGTTTGTAATAAGGTATCATTGGTACTAGTGTTCTGAACCTAATTCTAGATACCCTAGGAATCCTGGGGACGGAGTGTTTAATTACAAAATATAATAGTAAATGCAGCTAATGGCCAAACATGCCATTGTTCATATACATTTTTACTGTAGTTTGTTGATCTATTTGATGCATACTTAATATAAATATCTCATAATTCATATTTTATGTGTATTAAAAAATTTTAATTAATATAAAACACCGCATTTTAAAACTTACGAGAATTTGTTGTTTTGCAGCTGTGTAGCGTCACACTCCATATGTAATTTTTTTATGAAGGGTTTCCTTACTCTATGCTATTGGAGTATAAAAATGTTTACTTATTCATAGACACTGAGTGATTCTGAATCATATTTTCATAATGCATTTACCACCTGAGTTAATTGAACTGCCTAAGTATTTAAAATGTTCTACTTGTTTAAGCAGCCGATTGCTGTTCTGCTTGAATATTAATTCTGCAGATTCAGTCTAATTTTTGGCACATTTTAATTTAGACCAATTTTAGATTATAAAGTAATAAGCTTATTTTTAGCCCAAAAATAAAAAAAAGTAAAAAATTATTTGCATTAAGATTTATCCAAAGCAAATATTATACTTGAATAATTAAGTTTTATATATTATAAAATTTTTATAAATCAAAAAAATGAATAATAATAAAAACTACAAAATATTGTAGAACTACATTATTTCTAATATTTATTCCAATTAATATATCATTAATATTATATTAATATATTTACATGGCTCACAAATTCAATAATTAATATGAAATGGTTTTAAAATGAAAACCATCCAGGTAATCCAGGTCGATTTGCTTGTTTTTCTAAGTAATTCTTAAACATTTCACCACTTATTTTACTTGATTTTTCATCTTCTTTAGAACGTTTTTTTTGTTCTTCAGTAAGACATACTTCGGGAAATTCAAATTCTTGGTCTCTGGGCTTCAAATTAAGATAATAGCTTTTATTACTTTAATTTAAATTATTAATATCATATATATATATATATATATATATATATATATTTACAAGAAATTTGAGCTAAGGTAAATATACTTACCAATGTAACAAACGCTCTACGAAAGTCATCATCTTTTACAATTGGTCCATATTTTTGTAGTATTGCTCTTCTAATTTTACCTATTTTATGTTTTACAAATATAAATTAGTACATTCATAAATTCATTATATATTTTATTATGATATTACCATTTTCAATATTTGATTCAACTTTAATAACTTTTATCTTATAAATTTTTTCTAAATAGTTTTGTATATCATAATTTGTCATTCCAGTAGGTACTTTAAATTGAACCACATTTTTTGGTTGTTTTTCTTCAGGTCGTACCAATTTCATCCAAAAATTTGGTAAAAAAACACGTAATTGAGGATTACCTTGTTGATAAATAGGATACCTATAACATGATTTTTTTAGAATTTAATATTTTATTATTAATGTCAGAAGTAATGATACAAATAAACTAGAATATATTTATTTATATATATATATATATATATATATATAGAATAGGAAATATAGTATATACTTAAATTTTTACTGATTTGGTTATCAACTCTTATAAACTTCTTAACATACTTACCATCTAGAAGACATAATGTTGTTAAATAATATTTCTTACTATTACGTATTTTAAGTCCTATTTTTAGTCTTATTGACGAAGTTATATTTAATTAAATAATTTTTAATGTAATTATTAAATAAGAAAAAATACAATATTGTTTGATTAAACGTAAACTACATGTGAAGTGAATATAACTTGATAAGTGTTATCGTAGAACAATTTGGCATTGATAATTTAGTATAACCTCTTTGGTTATTAATCTGAAAAAGAACACACTCGTTGAATACCTCGATTTACACACGTCCAGTCACCCTGCGAGTAGTGATGTAAGTCGATAATATTACCTCGGTAAAGTATTTTAAATTAAGTAATTTATCGGTAAAGTAATAAATATAAATTACTCTACCACTTTATGAGTGTTTTTTTTTTTAATTTTTTGAATCATATTCATATAACATATTATACCATTTACACTTATTATGTTCTGGGCTTTTTGGAGGCAGTGCCACTCTGCTATTGAGCACTGATGATTAGTGATTACTGATTAGGTACTGATAGAGAAAAATATAAACATATTAATTAGTATAAATTTAAAATTATAACAATTATCATTTAGCACTTTAGTAGTATGACAGTATCGTATATTTTAGTCAGATTCGTCAAATATCCTTAATGTTTACAAGTACCTATATAAATATATAATAGAAATTGAAATTTGCTTAAACAAAAACACTGATTCATCACTTCGACAGAATACAGATATTTTTTATTCGTCTAATTGTCTCAGAACTTAGACGAATAAAAAATATCTGTATTCTGTCGAAGTGATGAATCAGTGTTTTTGTTTAAGCAATTGTATAATTATATAAGTAATTGTCTCAGAACTTAGGTAATTGGTTGTTGAAAAATAAATTTCCCAATATTACTATAAAAAAGTAATGTTATCGATCATTTTCTCAAGTAAGTTAGCTAAAAATAAATTTCCGGTAATTTTACATGAAAAAATAAATTTCTCAATATTACCATAAAAAAGTAATATTACCGGTAATTTACTCAAGTAAGTTACCCAAAAACAAATTACCGGTAATTTTACAACACTACCTGCGAGTTTACAATTTTTAATATTTATTTTACGCCGTACTTACAACTTACAATTCAGTCGTTTGCATTAGTCATTTTTACTAAAAGTCGCCGGGAAACTCGAAAAGCAAATTGTTTACAACATTCTTTCAACCCGGTCCGGACAAGTGTAAATTGTCAAATATAAAATCATTAAGATAATATTTTTATTAAACCCTGGCGGGCTTTGGCCTGGACTTGTGGGTATCGACCCTTATTGTTTAAAAAAAATTATTAGATATTTTTATGAAAATGTTAAATGATTATCTATGATGATGTTATTTTTGAGATATTTTTAACATGTTAACCACATATACGATTTAATGTTAAATCATCTACTGATGTACAGTTGAAGGATGGGAGGTTTTGATCTCCAGAAAAATATGTAATTAACTCAACTTTACCTCATTCTCTCTACCAAGCATCTTCTAAGTTCAAATTTTTTTCAAATGAATTACCCCTCCTCTACCGAAATAAATTCTGGTTGCGCCACTAATCTATGTTTTATTTACTACAAAATGCTTTTGGAATCTACTAATTTGAAATATTTTGCGAATAGAATTTTACGTTTTATACCACAATAAATTAAATCATTCATGCTCATAAACATAAATATGTATTTAATACATGGCGATTTTTATAATGTAGATACTGCTGTAATATAAAAAACTATATATTAATAATCATCCTTTTAAATTACACATATTATTTTTCTTTTTTTTAAAATAATTTTAATTGTTATATCAAAAAAATTACATATTATTTAAGGTACATACGTAGAGCCTTGATAGTCCGGACGAATTCAGACCGAGTGTCGTCCGGATTAACGATTCATCCGGATTATTAGAAGTTTTCAAGATTATCTACTCAGACGACTAAGAATTTTACTTTTATTTCCGCCGCCTTTATATTTATTGCACTTTATATTACAAATATAATAAAAAGAAACTTTAACATAATGTATTACAAAATAGTAATATAATTTAAGTATAATAGTCTGTTATTTTTTTCTGAGTAGTACTTTTAATTTTTATTTGAAAAGTGCGTTCTTTCAATCGATGTTACAACAAAATATCAGTGCTATCTATGGTCTGATCTTTGACGATTAATTTTTTTTTTTTTTTTTTTTATTAAACATTTTAGGCTTCAACAGCAGAGGTTATTAGCCTGACAGTAAAATTACTTGACAATTTGTTTCTTAAAATTTAGTGTTACTTATATACATTATACAATATACATATAAATAGATACATTTTACAGGTTTAGTGTTTTATAATTTTTTTAATAGGTTTGTAATGCTTAAGAATTGTATGATTTTTGAGGTTTGATTTTCGGCGAGCGCTTCTGCTATATTGGGTGAAATGTTGAGGTCGGTGCGTGTTGGAGAGTATTTTGTGCATTCCTCCACTATGTGTTTGATGGTTAATGCAGTGTGGCATGTGTCGCATATTGGTTGAGGTTCTTTGCAAATTAAGTATGAGTGGGTGAGGAAGGAGTGTCCGATTCTAGTACGAGTGATTGCTATGTCTTGACGTCGGTTAAAATAAGAAGGAGTGTTCCATTTTTTGGTTGTTTTTTTTACGCTTTTTAGTTTGTTGGTCGAAGGTATTGAGTTCCAGTGATTTTGCCAAGCTAAGAGGATTTTTTGTTTGATGGAGTTTTGTATGTCGTTGGTGGGTACGTTGTTTATTGTAGGGTTTTGGAAAAAATTTGTTGCCAGATAGGCATATTTGTCTGCTTTTTCGTTTCCTACAATTCCGGTATGAGATGGTACCCACATAAATTCTATGTTTTTTCTTGTTTGAATTAGAAGTGCTTGTGTGTTTGATGTTATTTCGTTTTTTGGGCAACATTTTTTAAGTGATAGTAGGGTACTTAAAGAGTCGCTGATTATTAATATATCGTTTGGTTCTAGTGTATTTGCCAGTTTTACCCCTTCATAAATGGCGTAGTTTTCAGCAGAGAATATGCTGGTTATTTCTGGGAGTTTGTGTTGAATGATTGTGTCTTCATTTACTACTGCTAAGCCTACCCCGTGTTCGGATTTTGATGCATCGGTATATATTTTGGCGTGATTAGGGAATGTGTGATGAATTGTATTTTGAAATTGAGAGGATATTATGGCATGGTTTGTTTCATTTTTATTGAAATTTAGTAGTTCAGTGTTTAGTTTTATTTCCCATTTCCAGGGGGGAAAAACTTGAAACGTAATTTTGTTTGCGACTGAGGTGTAGATGTCCATTTTTTTTTGTAGGTTGTTGAATAAATCTTGTACCGAGGGAGATTTTTTGTGTTTCATATTTATTGGAGGTAGAGTATGATTGTTGAAGAAGGTTTTGTATCCTATATGGTTGCTTGTGCTTTTCCTTTTGATGATGTGAGTTAGTGTGTCTTGGTCTCTTTGGTATTGAAGGGGTAATTCTCCGGCGTAATTTAGAATGCTATCGATTGGGCTTGTCCTGAAGGCTCCGATTGCCAAGCGAATTCCTTCATTGTGAATTGGGTTCAGTATCTTGAGGAGGTTGGGTTTAGCTGTGTTGTATATTATTGAGCCATATTTGATTTTGGATAGGATTAATGATTTGTATATATTTATAAGTGATCTTTGGTTTGCTCCCCATGTGTGGTGGGCCAAAATTTTGATTATCTTAATTTTATTTTTGCAGGAGTTTTTAAGTTGTTTTAAATGAGGTGTCCATTTGATATTGTCATCAAAAATTATTCCAAGTATTTTTATGTTTTTATATTTAGTGATTGGTACATTGTTCAGGTATAAGTTTTGATTTATTTCTGGTTTATAATTAAAGACGATATATTGACTTTTAGTAGGGGAAAATTTAAAACCTGTTTCGTTGGACCAATTTTGGAGAGTATTTAATGATGATTGTAAGATCTTTATTGTAGTATCTATATTATTACCATTGCAATATATATAGCAGTCATCGGCAAAAATAATGTGTTTTGTAGGGTTTGGTATTTTGTGAAATATATCGTTTATTGCTATTAGGAACATCGTGACGCTTATCACTGATCTTTGTGGAATACCGTTTTCAGTTGTATATATGTTTGATACTTCATTAAGTGCTCTCACCTGTATTGTACGGTTGCTTAAAAAGTTTTTTAAGAAAAGGAACATTTTACCGTTTATATTTGCATTTTGGATTATTTTTAGGATTCTGTTGCGCCATGTCATATCGTAGGCTTTTTCTATATCTAAGGCAATCAGGCAGAGATGTTGTTTGTTGTGTTTAGCATTACTTATGTCGGTATGCAATTTTAAGAGAGTGTCAGTTGTAGAGTGGTTTCGGCGGAAGCCACATTGTTCTTCGATGAAAAAATTGGATGTCTCCAAGTGCCAAATAAGACGTTTATTTACAAGTTTTTCCATGATTTTTCCTATTGTATTTATGAGTGAGATTGGTCGATAATTGGCTAAATCAAATTTGTTTTTATTAGGTTTCGAGATAGGTATAACAATTGCATTTCTCCATTGATCCGGGAAAATTCCATTGTTCCAGATTGTATTGTATATTTTTAAAAGTAGTGATATACCATTTGAGGGAAGATTTTGGATAAATGAGTAGGGTATGTTGTCGGGCCCAGGACTTTTACTTTTGCAGTTTGACATGGTGTTTAAGAGTTCATTTTCATTGAAAGGGATATTTAGATGATTGTCTTGATGGTGAAAATTGTTATTGAGTTCATAGGTGATTATGTTTTCTATGTTGTGCTTATAATGTGCAAAGACTGGGTCGAAATTTGAGTCGCAACTGTTTTTTGTGAATGATTGTGCAAAGGTGTTGCTTATATCTATAGGAGATGAAAGTAAAATGTCATTGTATTTCAAAAAGGGTGGAAGGGGTTGGTGTGTTATTCCTTTAATTGCTTTGATTTTTTTCCATATTTCTGTGGAACATGAGTTGGGATTAATTGAATTGGTGTATTGTTGCCAGGATTCAGTTTTTTATTTTTTAATAATATATCTAGATGCTGCTCGAGATTCTTTAAGATTTATATGATCAGAGAGTGATCTGGTTTTTTTAAATTTGTTTAGACATTTTTTGTACTTTTTAATTGCATGTTTGCATTCGTCATTCCACCATGGTACTGTCTTTCTTTTGTGTGATGTATTTGTTTTTCCAATAGTTTTATTTGCGGCATTTAATATAATGTTTGTGAATTGAGTTATTATAGAGTTGATTTGTGTTTGTGTCTGCTGGGTTTCAATATCTATAATTATTGGATTTTCAAGAATATTCTGATTTATAAGGTCTTGGTATAAGTTCCCAATTTGGATTTTTAAGGTTCCAGTGCGTATGTGCTGAAGGTTTTAGTGATTGCTCAAGTAGAGTTATGGATATAGGCCAATGGTCGCTGCAGTTGTATTCGTTGAGAACTTTCCATTCTATTTGTGGGGCGAGTGTACTATTAGATATTGTTAAGTCTATGGCTGAGAGGGAATTATTTGTTGAATCGTGTCTGGTGTATTCACCAGTGTTTAGTAATATAAGTTGGTCGTTATCTAGGAATGTTTCCATTGTTTTCCCTCTTAGGTCAGTATGGTTTGAACCCCACATTTGATTTCGACTATTGAAGTCACCTAGAAGTATAAAAGGTTTTGGCAATTGTTGAATGATTTGGTTTAGATCTTGTAGTGACAGATTGGTGCTATTGGGTACGTAGATATTGCAAATGCATAGTGGGTTTTTTAGTTGTATAATGACGGTAACTACTTCAAGATTTGATTGGATTTGTATTTCTTTGCTTTTGATTAGGTTTGTGACATATGTGGCAACGCCACCCCTGGCACGAGCAGCGTTATGACGGTTTTTGAAATATCCTTCGTATCCACGTATGGGAAATTTTTGATAAGGTTTTAGGTTTGTTTCTTGGAAACAAAAAACTATTGGTTTAATATTGTATTTTGCGCGTTGAATATCGGTAAGATGTTTGAGAAGGCCATTTATGTTCCATTGAATTATTTGATCCATATTTGTATTATGTATTGAGGGTTTGGATTTTGTTTTAGTGAGGAGTTTAGGTGTCTTGAGGAGGGAGTACTTGGAATAAAAGATTTGCGAATTTCGTAAAACGAGACTTCATTGTTTTATCATTTATATTAGGTCGGATTTCTTCGACTAGATTTATTATAGATATTATATCTATGTTGGCTTGTTCACAGAGTGAGTGGATGTTGATATGTTTGTTAGTAGATTGTTCAAGTATGTATTTAAACTGAAGAAAGTTTATCGGGGAATTTTTGTTATCATCAAAGAATTTTTCGACGGGTTTGAATACTTCATCTCGATTTTCGATGGATCTTGTAGATGAGTTTGAACGAGATCGTATTTTCGGTTTTTTTGAAGTTTTAATTTTTTCAGGATGTGAGGGAGAAGGGGGAGCTTTTGTTTTGGAGGGGGATTTTTGGGATGATGTGTCCGATATTGGTCTTTTAATTTGCACTGTAGGTAGGGTATTGGATGAAGTGTGTTCTTGAGAAGGGTCCGTAGTTTTGATATTATTTTGTTGAGATTCGTTGATATGTGAGGTAAAATTTGGTTTTTCTAGCATTTGGGTTTGTTCTAGATATGTGTTTTGATTATCTTCTGTGTATAACGTTGAGCTATCGTTTGTATTAATTATATTTATTTTTTGTGTGTCATCAACAGAATGTGAGGAGGGGTGGATAGTTTGGCTTGAAGGGAGGTTTTTGCTATGTTCTGATGTATTTTTGCAGTGAGCTGATGTATGGCCGGTACGTTTACATAGATAGCATGTAAGTGTATCGTCAGTAAGAAAAATACGATAGTCGGTATCTTCGAAATGAATAACCAGTGAACCAGGTAATTTTGCTGTATCCTCAAATTTGATATGGGTTTGCCTTCTAAAGCTTATAATGTGGGATAGGTCTTCTGTGGAGAAACCAGCTTTTAAAAAAGAGATTGGCGTAAGTGTGTTTATTCCAATGAGGTTTAGTGCGTCAGTAATATATATGTGTGGAATAATAGGGGACACATTTGAAATTATAATACGCTTTGCTTGGTTTTCTAATCTACGTATTTCGATGTTGTTGTTATCGACGGTAATTGTCGGATAACGATTTATGATATCATTGACTATATTAGAATTGGCGAAGTAGACACAAAAACGGTTATTTGAAATTCTTGAGGCAAATTTAATATTTGAGGGATTAGTGATCAGACTAATCGCTTTAATATATTCTATTTGTGGAATGCCGTCGATTGTATTAAAAATAATGGGTTGATTTTTTTTTGGAAAGGATTGATTGGCTGTTGTCTCAGCAAAAGTTTTTTGTGTGGGTTTTTCGTTTATAAGGTTAGTATTGTTGGTAGTAGCGGGTTGTTGATTCGGTGTCGTTTTTGGAAAGTTATTGGTTTTTGGTGTGTTTATAGAGTGTTTATTCGTGGATGTTTTCGACGCTGCGTTTGATGACGAGCGTCTTAAATAGGTATGGGTGTTTTTGAGAGGCGGTTTGTCGCCCATTGTTATGATTTGCGGCGCAATTATCGATAAAGAGATATTGTAACGTTCTACGAAATATACATTACCGATAAGCGACGACGCAGTGGATCAATTGTTGTGTAATACGTATTTACTGCTATCGGGAGCTATAAATGCGGAGCGCGATAGTTAATACACGTGTGGTTTAAACGGTGTCCAAACACGTACTGATTTTGTATATTTATAACAACGATTTTCAAACAAACTAAAAACAAAAATAATGTATAATGATTAATTAAATTAAACATGCAAATAAGAATGATTTCAAACTTGAATAATTCAATGAATTTCTTAATTATTACAAAATGATTAGATTTATCACAAGATTAAGGATTAATTATAATAGTATATATTGATAAATTATAGAAAATGTATTCATAATAATGACGAAATTTTTATGAATATAAAAAAAATAACAATTTATAAATAATTAAGTATGACAATAATATAAATAATAATAATATTATGGTATTAAATTTCGATTTTGGTATAAGAAAACCAATAAATTAACATTTTTTGTTAATAATGATGTTCTTTTTGAATTTACCACGTTACCAGCTGTGGAAAAACATCGTTCGGAACTCACTGATGTAGCGGGTATTGATAAATATTTTTTTGCCAGTATTCCGATTCCTGGATATTTATCTTATCTAGATTTCCACCAATCAAATGGATTCAAATCGAACTTTAATTGAGGTTCAGCTAAATAATTTTGAAACTCGGTCGTCAAATCGTTGACTTCAGTAACATCATCACCGTAGAGGAACTCGAGTGAACTTTTATGAAGTGATGGTTCGCGTCGTGTATTTACATTATGTGCATCAATTTCAATATTATTTAATAAATTGATAACGGATGATCGAATGCTTTCTCGTGCAATTATGGGTTCATGATCCAAATTTTTATATCTTGGATCCAAGAATGACGCGATTTGTCGAGCAGAAACTCTGCTTTCTGAATCCCACTCAAGATTAAAGCGTTCTTTAATATCAGAAATAATAGTTTGCTTAAAATAAGTTATACTTTGGTCGTCATTATCCTGTAGCTTTAAATGGTTGTCTAACAATTTTTTGAGCAATGGCCTTACGATTGAAGTCGGTGAATGATTTTCTCCACATAGAAGTGACGTAATAACTTTCAATGGCTTTAGAAGAATGACAAGAGTTTCTATTTTTAACCATTGATGCTCTAAGATTTCTAATTTTTGGGCTATGTGTGTGGAAGTTATAGATCGATCAGCCATCACAGCAGAAATTGGACACCTGTTTTCAAAAATACGTTCCAGCATTGAGTAGATTGAATTCCACCGTGTCTTACAACTTTGCAATAAAGACTGTTCAGGCATACCTAATTGTTTTTGTTTATTTAATAAAGATTGTTTTGCCAAATTCGAATGTTTAAAATGTCCTACTAGCCTGCTGCTTTGATTAATTATTTCGGAAATTGAATCTTCTTTTAATGCTTTATTTATAGATAGTTGTAAACTATGAGCTGCACACGTCACATCTGAAATATTATTATTAGTGGTATTAGAAAGTAATTGAACGGCATTTACTACATTTTTTGCATTATCTGTTATAACAGTCGTAACTTTATCTTTAATTTCCCAGCTGGAGAATACATTTTCTAATTTGTCTGCTATGTTTAAAGCTGTATGACGTTCTTCCATTTCTTGGGTTGTTAAAGTAAATGACATCGGAGACCAATCATTATTTAAAGCATGTGCAGTTATAGTTATATAAGAATGTTGGGCCAATGAGGACCAACAATCTGATGTGCATACAACACTTTTAACAGCTTTTAAATTATTTCGTATTTTTTCTTCGACGGTTGACTTAAAAAAGTGTAGTCTTTTTTTTAGTGCTTCCTCTTTGATTGCTCTATAATTCGGTTCTACGACGGCCATAAATTGAAGGAATCCAGAGCTTGAACAAAAAGATAGCGGTAATTGGTTCATACAAATAAGTTTGGCCAACGCTTTATGGATTAACTCTGTTCTATCAGGGCTACATTTACGATCAGTATCACTATCATGTGTCAAAAAACGGCGACGCTTTCTTGGTATATTATGTTGACTTGGTTGTGTAAAATTGTTATCGGTACTTGAAGATGACGATTGACTGTTTGTTAATGAATCTGTGTCTTGTAAAGAGTCAATTGCTTCAAAATTATTTGATGAAATTAACCTATAGATACGTGTTGGTTGAATAAATATAATAAAATATATAAAACAAATTAAGTACAATTAAATAAAAAAAAGTGGTCAAGTGGATAACGCTCTGTTCTATAGTAATAGTCGAGTGGATGAAATTTGAATTCAATAATATATCATTGTATACGAAAAACGATTTTGATCGAAGACTGACTGTCAGCCAACATTATATTAAGAAAATAAGTATCTATATTTTATCATATTAGTATAAGTATAGTATATTTTTTATAAGTTTCAAATCCCTACAAAAAATATTTTTTAACTATAATTAAAAAACTAAATCGTTATTCTTCATAATATAAATATCTAATTTATCGTCCAAATTTATACTTAAAATATAAAAAAAAAATAATTGTGCGAATGAATATAGCGACAAACAATAAATGATAACGATAGCGCGCATTCTGTCATTCACATCAATTATTAAAAAACTGACAGTTATGTCTAAAGAGCTAAGGTTATATTATTAGAAAAGTTAATATGGTCGTTAAGTTTTATAAATTTTTTAAATTTCCGCTCAAATTTCATAATTTTTGTGACAATTACAAAAAAAAAAGTAAATTCACGACAAATAATAGGCCTTAGTTGATTATTGATTATTTTCTAATGGGCATACCTCTTAGGTGTTGATGTCTCTGGCTGATAAACTTTATGCATAATTTTTAAATGTCTTATTATAGACCCAGTTGTTCCACCAACACAAGAATATTCATTATTTTCATCTTCGTCACATAATTCGCAATATGCTTTATCTCCTTTTCGTTTAGCATATTCCCATACCCAACTTCTTCTTTTGCCCATTATTGTAAAAACTAAAAATGTAAGTGTAATATTTGACGAACACGCAGTATAGAAAAAAGTTAACTGTGCAAATATTTGTTAGTAAAGTTACCATTTGATTATCGAATTTCTAAATTGTTGATAAAATAAACGACTTATCCCACTGAAGAGGTTGCTCACATAAATAACCCCACAATACAATATTGGGTATACCGCATACTTGCCTATAAACGTGTGGATAAGATTACGGAAATAATTCAAAATATTAATAAGCCATTGATAAAGTTTTCGTTTTATTTCATATACACAAGTATCTTTATTTATTATCTAATAGGTATATAATAAAAATAGTAATCAGTTAATTCGCTCGATACGTGCAGTTCATAAAGGCCGGTCACCATATTATATAATATAATATAATATAATATTATATGCACAAGCCACAAATATCCGTGAATACGGGAATACGTGAATACGTGAATAACTTAAAATACGTGAACACGGATATTAAATTCACGTGTATTAAGCAGTGGCGGATTGAGACAATTGATATTAGGGGTGCACATATGAATTCACACCACCCACCTAAAACTTAAACACTAACACTACAACCACGGGCGCCCGCTGGAGAGGAGAGGAACCATACTCCCACCGCTGATTTTTGGCCAATGTTTGTAAATGGTATATTTTTCAAGACTATCTTTTATACACACCTTGCCTCCCCCCTCCTCCAGGTGAAAATATCTGTGGGCGCCCATGACTATCATCACTATTTTTCACCATTCACTAAAACAGTGGCGTATTTGAGGGGGGGGGGCGATGGGGCAATCGTCCCCCCCCGAGAATTTTTAGACCAGGAAAATTTTATATAACTAATGGATATAGGGTATTTGAGTATTTCATTAAAAAACAAAAATTTCGAAAAATTGTGTTGATGATAACAAATTATTGGTAAAAATCACGGTTAACCATGGTAAAAATGTACATACATTTTTCTTTGTGGTACACATGTCGTATATATGTATTTATATATTTACATTGCTTAAAATTAAGGACTTGTTCTTTTTCTTAAATTACATTAAAAACAAACTTATAATTCATCTCTTTGCTTATTTTTGTTGCTTTTTTTTGTTAGATTAAAAACATGGTTAAGATCCAAAATGAGGCAAGAACGCTTGACTGGTTTGGCTTTGCTAAAAATACATCATACTATATCAATATTTAATGTTATAAATAGATTTGCTAATAAAAAAAATAGAAATATAGATTTTGTTTTATTAATAATGTTGCTTAATATGTTGCTTTTTTTATCATATTTGTTTAACTTATTACTTTATAGGTTATACAGGTGCAATATAAAATTCATTATGTCTTGGTAAGTTTGTGTGAATAGTTGGGTAAACTCTTTTTAAATTCGCCCCCACCGACATGAACTCTCAAATACGCCACTGCACTAAAATAAAATAAACCAGTTAATATAATTATTCATGTATCAATAAATAATATCCTATTTAAACTATGTAGGTTCAACAGTTTTTTGTGTCCCATACTATAAATTACTTCAATTTTAATAAAATAAGTCTGTATAGTTTCAAAATCAACTATAAATATAAAATAAAAATTGCCTTTTTTGAAATAAAATAATATATTATATAACAATCAAACATCAAACAGTGGGTTACTTATGAGTTATGGGTACCTATAGGTAGGTACCTATAAGAGTAAAAAAAAAAATATAATGAATAAATGTAGGTACATCAGTCTTTTGTGTCCTATATGGCTATATGGCTGTATATACAAATTGCTTAAATTTTATTATAATCATTATTTTTAGTTCTAACATTAACAATAAATATTTAAAAAAAAAATCGTACTTTTTGTAATACCTAGGAATTAGATATAACAATAAAACAGGAGGTTACTTAATTACCTATAATAATAAAATAATAAATTAAAAATACAACAAATAATAAGAATTCCTGTGATATTTAGTAGTACCTGTGATCATGATCATACTCTATTTAATTGTTATTTAAATATAATATATAGTAATAATTAGTTGTAAATACAATTTTTTTGATACAGTGTGAAGTTGTTAACATTATTGGTACAATAGATTTGACCTGAGTAGTTTAGATCTTGATCCAAACTTGTCAATTGCACCATCCATATTTATGTCAATGTCTGGGTTGCACGATATTACCATAAGATGATCTAGTCTTACCTCACTCATAGTTGAACGTAAGTTAGTTTTTATTAATTTTAATTGGAAAAAACAACGTTCAGCACTAGTAGATGTTGGAGGCAATGTACAAATCGCTTTGTAAGCCATACTTAAATTAGGACATGCTGATTGCATGCCCATTTTACTTAATTTTTGTAATATGTGTGATATTTGCAGTAAGTCTCCAAAATTGTCTTCATCTGAAGTTTCTTTATCATTTTCATTGCTTTCATCAAAAATTCCAGATAATTCACAGTTGTCATCAATATTTTCTGGACCATCATTCATTAAATTGTTAAAATTTGAAGCAAATAAAAGGTATTCTGTAGTTAAATTTTCTTTCTCAATTTTAAATGCTGATAACCAATTACAAATGTAGTCGAATGAATTTGGTATAGCTGTGGTTTGGTTTTGTAAATGTTCAGGAGAAAAAAAAAATATATCATTAAAAATTTTTTTGTTGTGCTTGGTATATAATATGCAATCACTAAATACAAAAATAGCATGGATAAGTAAATAAATAATATAAACATAAGTCACAATAAGTAACACAATTTATCTTGATTATAAACTATCAACATAATAGTAATGTTACTCACTGAGAATATACTTTTATATATAAACAGTATCAGTGCAAGTGCCCTACCCCCCTAGCTTAGTTTTTCTAAGCTCTACAGACATTTTTTATGGCAAATTTCTATGGTACTAACCTATTATTTAAATAAGTTTAATTTTATATTTTTATACTTGCTAATAATGCATTCAAACAAAATATATTTTCTTACATATTTTTTTAATGAGTAATTTAATTTAAATTTAAAAATTAGTTTATAAAATAATATATATAAGAGAATAATTGGATATATTTAAAATAAATAAGTGCTAAGATAATTAATACTTTTATAGTAGAAAAATTATTTTCACTCAGGTATCAAACATTTTTTGATGATTTTTCATATCACATTAAATTAGTCAACAAATAATTAAATACCTAGTAAGAAAATTATTACAAAATATTTTTCTATTTTTTTTTTTTTTTATAGATATAGAAATGAGAAATAGTTAATTTAGGTATGAACAGTGTAAAAAATATGGATACTTTTAGCTTTATATGCTATTAACAAAGTACCTATGTATTATTCTTCAAACATGTATCAATATGTGAAGATAATAATGATCTTCGATCTATGAAATCATTTTGATGTGAAACACCCATATTTTAAACATGATCCTGCATAGACTCAGACTCAGACTTTGTATGCATATGCAAATGCACATAATTCTGGTCTCTTATAAAAATATAATACATAATATTTAAAAAAAGAACATACCCGAAAAATTATTAGCGTTCATCACTTCAAATACATTGTCAGTAGAGGAAGTAGAAACAGACTCAGCAGTTGTAGTTGTAACAGACTTAGAAGTTGTAGTCGAGGTTGTAGTAGTAACAGAATCAGCTGTTGCAGTAGTAACAGACTCACTAATAGCAGTAAAATCACTACTCTATAAATGTCAAAAAACATTATTTTCAAATTGTATGAATAATGCAATAATTATAAATTTAATATAAAATATAAATATTTAATATTTATTACCTGTATTATTATTTGATTTTGGTTTATTCTTACTGATGGCCATAAAACTACTTTTTTTACTACCTTGTCCTAAAATAAAAAATTTTAAATTAATTTCTATTATATAACTATTTTATTTTATAAATTATTTAAATGATTTTACTACATTACTAAATGTAGATCATTAATAATTATTATGTACATAATGTAGGTATACCAAATTATTTTATTTATAATTTAATAATAAAGAAAATTAGTAAACTTACCAAATGAAATAGAATCACCTAATTCCAGCTTGGGCTTTTTAGGATTACCGAAAAAATATTCAATCGACCTAGATTCATCTCTAGATTTTCTGATTTTACACGAAGATGTATGTCGAATCCAATTGATTTGGTTCATATCATTTTTATTTTTTCCACAAGCACATATTTGAGATTTTGTCATTATGAATAATATAGTAGTTAATATTTTAAGTAATCACTAGTTAAATTTTAAACAAACGATATACAACTTAAAATTTAAAGTGTTCAAACGAACAGTAAATAAAATACAGACAGATTTTATAGGAAACACTGATCTTATCTAGACCACCACAAACGTCCAATTGGCCGAAATAAATGCCGAATGCATATTATGATTACTGAGATAATTTAATTTGGAATCTATTTATAAACATTTTCCCATTGCTGCCTGATAGCCGACGCCGATCGCTATTCGCTATGGCTGCTAATAGAATGATAACATTTTATTTACGTCTCACGTCTTTAATATAATAATTTATAATATATATTGTTTATGGGAAAAAGTAAAATAATACCACGGAATAAGATAATTTTAGTCCGCTAATAATACTAATATCATGGCTAAATACTTAGTATTACTAAGTGTCCAAGTACTAAGTAATAGTGTAATACTAAGTATTTAGCCATGACTAATATAATATTAGTATTTTGAAATCGAATACCGGGATGTTTTTAACAAACAAATACAACGTCCATTCTATTAATGGCAGTATTCTGTCAATATTCATTAATTAAAATATATTATAGTAGGCAGTAAGCACACGAATTATGGAAATAGGTGTAGTAACAAATAACAATTATTTGCATGTTGTAAATTGTAATTGATTTTTACTCCAAAGAATACGGTTTAATAAAATATTAATCGAGCACTTACCTTACCCAGTAAAATATATACAATTTCCAGCTCGATTTCCAGTCTGCGTAGTGATTTATAATTATTAAAAATAAATTAATAAAATAAGAATTCTTAAATAATACAATGATATTATAATCAACTATAACAATGGACTATAGCATTCTATAAGTATAGTATAATTTAATAATATATTAATATCATCATAGTCCGCATAAACAAGTAGTAAATACTAAAATACTACAAACAGTAGTAACAATAGCAGTTTCCTAAAAATGTACCTACAAAAATACACCCACCCCATTTTTTTGGGAGTGCAGTGCACCTCTTGTTATTACGTCCAAGCCGCCTCTGGTATTAAGTATACGTGAATACAAATTTTTCGTTCACGTGTACACGGACTTCGTGTTCACGTATGTATTAATTCACGTTTCAAATCGAGGCCTCTAATTCAAATCAAATTTATAATAATAAGGGAGTGAAATTGGTAAATGTGGACTGATCGATCTGAAGTAGACATGAAGTCAAGTTCAAATCAGTTTTCAAAATTGTTATAGCATGACTATAGGTCGATTGTTATAGTTGACAAAAGATTGGTATGTTTTGATTAAAATAACCGACTGTTTGCAATCCCCGTCGTCCACAATCAGTTCAAAATATTGTATTTTTACACGATAATATTTAAATAAATTTAGTTAAGATGATGTGTTTATATTTTATTATATTTTGATTCATAATTTGTAATCATTATTATAAAATAGTTAAAGTACAATGTATTTAAACTTGTATTCAATATTATTAGATTCTAGAATTTATCTTGGTTGTATTTAACAATTGTTCTTATTTTAGATTCTGAACGGAGTGATGGAATCTATTGGTTTTACAATGATGTGTGTTTTAATTTTTTTTATTTATTTTTTATTTTTTTATTTTTGTGTCTGACGACACCTTTTTTGGCAGTAAAAATGCTTCGATTTGCTTATGTAGCAACTTTTCTGAAAGGAAAGTGAATCTAGTTGGTACTTTGAAGGGTCAAAAGTAAAAAATTTTCAATATTTTTTAAATGCGACGGGAAAAACCCTAAAAAAATAAGGGAAAAACGAGAGTTTTTACGCAAAACCAGTTTTCGACAAAATAAAATTTTTTATTCGTAAGTATAAAATATAATAATTATAATAAATTATAAATCGTAAGTCACAATTTTTTTTTATAAGTGCTCAAAGTTCCAATTTATACGAAATATGTAAAAATTGCGATAATTTGCAAGTTATTTTGTAGATAAAAATTCATAACATTTTTTTCTGTTCATACTTTTAAAATTTTAAAATTTTAACACTAGGTTATCTATAAGCTACTCTTCAAAAATCTTTAAAAAAAATTCTACCGGACTTGAGGAAAACATTTTATGACTGTTTGAAATTTAAATATTTACGAAATTGCATAAAATAGCGATTTATTCTCAAACGATTTTAAATATTTGTTATAATTCAAAAAGTATAAGTCGCAGATTTTTAAAATTTTTACCAGCTGTTAAGTTTGGCATTTCCTTTATGACATATTTTTTTCAAAATATTATATTGATTTTTAAGCCACTTATAGGCATTTAAAATATTCGATTTTTTTACATTTTATTTTTATAATCGGTGATAAAAAAAATTTGGCTCGTACAAAATACTTGAAAATTTAATGGAAGATTCCACAGAAGTAGTTCTTAATGTCATTCAAAAATTATTAAAATCCACAATTTTTTTTTATAAGCGTTTGAACAGCGAATATTGACATAAAATTACATGTAAAATATTATATAATGTATAATATTCTAGACTGACAAATGATATCGGTTTTTTTTTTAAATGCTCTAACTCAAAAACGAAAAACCGCAACAACTTGAAATTTTCACCAAATCTTTATATTGACGTTTTCTATATATGGTTAAGTTTTCAAAGTATTTTGACTTATTTATAGACAATTTCAATTTTCGATTTTTGTAAATTTTTCGTTTCAAAATAAAATATACTTATTACAATATTTATAAATAACATTGTATTATATTCTAGACAAACATATCATCTCCGTTCAGAATCGTTTTTCGTATACAATGATACCTATCATTGAATTCAAATTTAACAAATCCATTATAATGACCTACCTATCCTATGAAGAGTCGCACTTCACCCCCAAGAGTATAGCAGAGCGAGGCCCATCCAGTTCTTTTAGATTCTGAACGGAGTGAAGAATGTATTGATTTTACAATGATGTGTGTTTTTTTTTTTTTTTTTTGTGTCTGTCGACACGTTTTGGGGCAGTAAAAATGCTTCGATTGCCTTATGTAGCAACTTTTTTGAAAGGAAAGTGAATCTATTTGGTACTTTGGGGGGTCAAAAGTTAATAATTTCCAATATTTTTTAAATGCGACGGAAAAAACCATAAAAAAATTTGGGAAAAACGGGAGTTTTTACGCAAAACCAGTTTTTGACATAATCAAATTTTTTATTTTGCTATAACTCAAAAACTAATCGATGTAAATACTTGAAATTTTCACCAAATGTTTAGACTAGCGTTCTCTATACACCATTAAATTTTCAAAGTATTTTGACTTTTATGAAGCTATTTATAGACAATTGAAATTTTCAATATTTTTAAGTATTTTTTTTTTAAATAACGATAAAATTTTTTTGGCTGCCTAGAAAATCTTGAAAATTTAATACAAGGTTTCTTATAAGTTGTTCCTTAACTGATAAAAAAAAATCTAAAATCGTAAGTCACAATTTTTTCTTATAAGTGCTCAAAGTTACAATTTATACGAAATATGTAAAAATCACGATAATTTGCAAGTTATTTTGTAGATAAAAATTCATAAAATTTTTTCTGTTCATACTTAAGGTTCAAAATTTTAACACAAGGTTATCTATAAGCTACTCTTCAAAAATCTTTAAAAAAATTTCTATTATCACATTTTTTTTTTATAATCGGTGATAAAAAAAATTTGGCTCGTACAAAATACTTGAAAATTTAATAGAAGATTCCACAGAAGTAGTTCTTAAAGTCATTCAAAAATTATTAAAATCCATAGGCACAATTTTTTTTTATAAGCGTTTGAACAGCGAATATTGACAAAAAATTACATGTTAAATATAATATACTGTATAATATTCTAGACTGACAAAGATATCGGTTTTTTTTAAAATGCTCTAACTCAAAAATGAAAAACCGCAACAACTTGAAATTTTCACCAAATCTTTATATTGACGTTCTCTATACATGGTTAAGATTTCAAAGTATTTTGACATATTTTGACTTATTTATAGACAATTTAAATTTTCGATTTTTGTTAAATTTTTGTTTTTAAACATCTATAAAATTTAATTGATTGAGCGAAAACTCTTGAAAATTTTATATTAGGTTTATAATAAGTTAAACTTATCGTAACTAAAAAATATCGGTGATCGGTTAACTCAATTTTTTATTATAAGCCCTTAATTCTCAAATTTGTATAAAATGTGTAAAAATCACGATAATTTGCAAGTTATTTTGTAGATAAAAATTCATAAAATTTTTTTTGTTCATACTTAAGGTTCAAAATTTTAACACTAGGTTATCTATGAGCTACTCTTCAAAAATCTTTAAAAAAATTTCTACCGGACTAAGAGGAAAAAATTGTATGACTGTTTGAAATTTAAATATTTACGAAATTGCATAAAATAGCGATTTATTCTCAGACGATTTTAAATATTTGTTATAATTCAAAAAGTATAAGTCGCAGATTTTTGAAATTTCTACCAGCTGTTAAGATTGGTATTTCCTTTATGTCATATTTTTTTCAAAATATTATATTGATTTTTAAGCCACTAATAGGCATTTAAAATATTCGATTTTTTTACATTTTATTTTTATAATCGGTGATAAAAAAAATTTAATCGAAGATTCCACAGAAGTAGTTCTTAATGTCATTCAAAAATTATTAAAATCCATAGGCACAATTTTTTTTTATAAGCGTTTGAACATCGAATATTGACATAAAATTACATGTAAAATATAATATAATGTAGAATGTTCTAGACTGACAAATGATATCGGTTTTTTTAAAATGCCCTTACTCAAAAACGAAAAACCGCAACAACTTGAAATTATCATTAAATCTTTATATTGACGTTTTCTATACATGGTTAAAATTTCAAAGTATTTTGACATATTTTGACTTATTTATAGACAATTTAAATTTTCGGTTTTTCTAAATTTTTCGTTTAAAAATAAAATATACTTATATAATATTTATAAATAACATTGTATTATATTCTAGACTAACATATCATCTCCGTTCAGAATCGTTTTTCGTATACAATGATACCTATCATTGAATTCAAATTTAACAAATCCATTATAATAATGACCTATCCTATAAGCGAGGTGCACTCCACCCCTTACTGTACAGCAGAGCGAGGCCCATCCGGTTTTTTATATTCAAGCTAAGTAAAATTACTTTATTTTATTTTTTTTTTGCATTATTACCTAATGTTATATATAGTTTAATAATTAAACTATACTATAATTAATATTTTAATAATATTATCTCCATTTTTATAAATTAAATTAAGTAATAATACAAAGAATATAATAATGTTTAAATAATTTAGAAATTTTGAAGCTCAGTTGGATTCTGGTTCATACCATTAATCAATAGTTCGGTTCAGTTCAGGTTCTATAAAATGTATAATATGTTAAGTTCAGTTTGGTTCGGTTCTACCCTAATAATCAGGGTTTGTAACATCACTACTAAAATAAATCGTGTATAGTATACACTGAGATGTTATTAAAATACTGATTGTTATATCTTTGGTGAATGGTAAAAATGTGTTAAATCCAAAACAACTAGTTTTCAGGAAGACAAAACAAAACATTGAAAAATCATTCAAAATTGTTATTACAATTATGTCTGGACTGAAAATTAATTTAATTTAGTATTCAATATACCAACTTTTATGTTAACTATTAAGTGGAACTTTCAAATCAATTCTCCATTGTTTTTAAGTGACTTAAGATAATTGGATTTTTATTTTATATGACTTACGCTATATGCAGTGGTTAAAGTGGGGGGGACGGAGGGGGACGTCGTTCCCCTTCTTTGCTTAGCTTTAGTTTTGCGTCCCCTTTAGTTTAATTTCCGGGGGGACGGTTAAAATATTCATTTAATCATAAAAACTGAATGTTAATACCTACATTAAAATTTAAAAGTATAAAAAAAATTTTAAATCTGAGTATATATGTATACTATATATATTATTTATACTATACATACTTTATAACCTACCTATAGGTAGATAACGCAAAAAGTGGTAATGAATGATGATTATTCATTATATTATACATAGAGTAAAAATATATTCGTTTGATTATTTTGATTTTTTCTTCCGGGCCCATTTGTGATAACATTACTAATTTAATGGTGAATTTGCTTCTGTGTTTGGTCTAAAAATACATCCATTATTTCAATTTTTCCCGGAATAAAGAGACTAAGTAGATTTTATCAGTAATAATACACTGAATATTATCGTTTAATAAATTTAATCAAATCTAGAAGGTTTCCATTAAATTATTATTTATAAATTATAAGCAAATATAGTCGACGCATAGACGACCGGGCAGAAATTCGTTGTGGTGATACGGACTAACGGCACGGCATTGAACGCGTGAACATAACTTTTAAAAATATTACTATTACTTGTTTATTTTGAATTACCTTTTTATTATTTATTATACTATAGGATTATGTCTGGTTTACTAAAGTACGCTTTTACTAAAACTAAAGTAATCAATAATGATAATAACATTAATAATAGTGAAATAAATCCTAATATTACCAAACAAAATATAGTAACAAACGAAACTAGTCTTTACGATGATCATGGTACTAAAGAAATGCAATTTGAGTCTGATACAAAGTTTCCAGATTTATGGGACTTAAAACAAGTAAGTACAATATTAATATATATATATATATATATTGGTAATTTACAGTGTTGGAAAGTATGTACCAGGTTAGCCTAACCTAACCTACTTACCTTAAGTTACAAGTTACTATAACGAAATTGCTTTTTAAGTAATTTGATGGTAATTTAATTATATTTTATTGTAAATAATATTTATATATTATTTGAGTTACTTTTTTGTAGTAATTATTAATTGATTACTCGTTACTTTCTTTGATTTAATACATGCACTAAAAAGCAATCTAAAATTAGTGACTGTAATTTTGAAAATGCACTTTTGTTTACAATTAATTTAAAATAAATTTAAAAAAAATTTAATATCTAATGTGTGGCAAAATAAGTATTTGTTAATAATTTTATATTGTTGATTGTCATTATTTAATATTTAGTATATTTAGTTTATGTATTGTCTTATTGAACAAGTGGTTATATTAAGCTCCAGTGATATTTAAAAAAAAATTAACTTCTATTGTAATTGAATTACTTTTTTAACCCAAAAGAAATGTAACTTGACCAAATAAAGAAAAAGTAACTTAAAAATAATTTAGTTACAATTTTGATAAGGAATTAGTACTGTAATTTAATTACCAAAAAACAGTAACTTCCCAACACTGATAATTTATGCTTACAGCTGTAGTTCTTGGATTATAATAAGTAATTTAATTTTAATTTTAGATATCTTATCTTACAAAAGAATACCCATGGATATATTTTAAGAATAAAAATATTGGTTGTACAATTTGTAAAGGTATAAAACAAAATTTGCTAGATCATAAAGGTTCCCATGTGTCATCAGAATGGATTAATGGTGAGGTGTATCTATCTGGTTCTAGCTTAGAAAAGAAAAAAACTAACTTACGAAAAAAGATTGCTAAACACAAAAGTTCTATTGCTCATTTAAATGCCCAAAAAATCGTTACTGAGTCAGAAAAGAATGTTATGGATGAACATATTTTTAAAGTTAAGGCAGCTGAACATGAATCTACTGCTAGAATATTCCGTACAGCTTATTCAATTGCTAAATATCAACGTCCCTATACAGACTTGCCAAAAATGACTGATCTTCAAATATTAAATGGGCTTGACATGGGAAGAGTACTTCAAAGCAATGTATCATGCTCAAATATTATTGATCACATAGCATTGGAAATGAGAAAAAAAATTGCTTTAGATATTATTGAAAATAATAGAAAAATTACTATTTTAGTTGATGAGTCTACTACATTAAGCAAAAAGTCTATGCTAGTGATATGTTTGCATTGTGCTGTTGGTGAACCTGATGATATATATACATTCTTATTTGATATAATGGAAATACCTAATGCTTCAGCTATTACTATAAAAGAATACATATTAAAGTCATTAGTCAAATTTGGTATAAATTATGAGTTTTTGAAAAAAAATCTTATTTCCTTTGTTAGTGATGGTGCTTCTAACATGTTGGGACGTAAAGCAGGCGTTGGTATGTTATTACAAAAAATATTTCCTAATATTATACTGTGGCACTGCTGTAATCATCACCTGGAACTAGGAGTGTCTGATTGTCTTAAAGAAGTAAATGGAGTTAATCATTTTCAATCATTTATTGAAAATTTATATTCATTATATCACATGTCACCAAAAAATACAACTGAATTAAAAGAATGTGCTAATTCTCTAGATAAACAATTACTAAGAATTGGTAAAATATTTACAATCCGTTGGGTTGCATCTAGTAATCAAACTATAAAGGCAGTTTGGAATAATTATGAATCACTATATCTATATTATTCTAATGCAATGATAGATGACCAAAGATCTTCAAAAGAAAAATCAAAATATATTGGTTTAAGAAATACATTAAAATCTATTGAGTTTGTTCATAATCTAGGTATTCTTTATGATGGTCTTACAGAATTATCAGACTTATCTATTGAACTTCAAAAGAGAGATCAATCATTTGTAAATGCTCATAAATCTATTGAGCAAACAATTAGAGTTTTAAATTCTATGGCTAATACAAATGGACCAAGATATGAAGAAGTAAGTAATGCATGTAAAATACAAATATTTAAAGGTATTATACTTGAACATAAAAATTCTGTGATTAAAATTAATGCAGGTCAATTTTTTACAAGTTTAGCTAATAATTTAAAACAAAGACTGTTTACAACACAATCAACTAAAGTAGAGAGTAATGATCCATCAAGAGAAATATTTAATAATTTGTTAGCGGATTTAGATATGATTTCTCCAAATAATTGGCCTGATAGTTGTGACATTCAGTATGGTGATACAAGCATACGACGTTTGTCAAAAATTTTTAAAGTAGATGAACAAGCTAGTGTACGAGGCTTTCGTGAATATAAAGATTTTCCTTCTTCATTAAATGATAACATTAAACCACTTATGAATGCAGTAAAAACTTTGGCCATTTCTTCCGCAGAATGTGAACGATCATTCAGTTTAATGAATGAAATTGTTTCCTCCAAAAGAAGTTTACTGACAAGTGACCACATATCGTCATTGGCTTTTATAAATTGCACAGGTCCACCAGTCAATAATTTTAAACCATTGCCATACATAAAAACTTGGCTAGTATCTGGAAAAAGAAGTGCTATCGAAGAAAATTGCCCTAAAAGATTAAAAGATAATGATAAAACATATAAATCCATTTGGTCATGCTTGGAAAAATGAAAATGAAATTAAACAAAAGTAATCATCAGTTCTAAACATATAAATTAATGAAGCTATTTTTTTTTTTGTAATTGAATAAACACATTATATTATATTATGTTATGATCTTATATTTATTACCAAAACAAAGGTTTATTTTAATGAAAATTGAATTTTTTATTTATCTACATAAACCAAAAATTAGGTGTTAATTTTATTTTATTTTTTCTATAATGTTATACTTGTATTGTTATAAATCATGAATACCACAGTATAGTACTAATAAATTTAAATGCATATTTTAATGAAAATCATTAATAAGGCAATAATACTACATTATATATTACCAAGGATCAATTTAAATGTTTATTTAAAAGTTGAGACTGAATTTAATGTTAAAACTGATTTTTTTTTTTTGTTATTCATATAATTTTATTATTTTCATAATATTGTTAAGTATATTTTAAAATTACACATTATATCATATAATATTTTGTCTTCATAAATCAAAAATTAGGTATTAATGTGTATTTAATATAAATTTGATTTTTTTTTTCTATAAGTAATGTTATACTTATATATTTCTAAATTTTTATTTAAAAGTTGAGACTATTGTTGTTTTGTACATAATATTCAAAAATTAAATAAAAAAGTTTAAAAAATGGTATTTAATTATAAATTAGTTGGAAAATCTATATTATAAAAAAAAAACCATTTCGATTTTTCCTTATTCTCCAGACATTCTATCCTTGGCCGGAATATAGGTAATTAATATTTTAGAGTTATAATCACTGAGTATGTACGTGATTAATTTTAAAAATTAGTTCAACAATAACATAGATTAAAAGTATAATTTTAAAAAAACAGGGGGGTGATGCGCCTTACCCTTGGATACAAAATTGGTTAAGGGGGCGCCTTTTTTTTGCATTAGCTTTAGTCCCCCCTGCAATTATTTTCCACTTTAACCACTGGCTATATGTATCATAAGTTAGATTAATGTATCGTTAGCTTTACTGCTATATCCAAGATCTGCATTAAATTAATGAATATTTAAAGTATTTTTAAAAGTTATCAGCATATCTTCATTTTTGGTCTTTTCTGCAGTTTTAATTTGCAATTTGCCTAACCTTAGGCATTTTAAAATTTAACTTATGAAATTTTCTTTCATATATAAATCAGGACACTGTATTATTATGAATATGATTATCCTTGTATCAACAGAATTAATTAAGGAAGATATAAAATTAACTTTTTTTTCGTGATCCCCTAAACTCCAGTATTAAATATAGAACTTCTTATGTCATCAGTAAGAATAACAATACACTTTTTTCTGTAAGATTTTAAAGGCTGCATTTGCTTTCTAGTCACTTTATTACCACTTGAATTGACATAAGGTAGTCCTCTGTGTAAATTGAGTGTTCTTTCTTTTCGAACAGCCCGAGAACACTTTTTTTATTGGACTCGTCTGTCTCATCATGTGTCGGTTGAATATCAAATTATTGTACATTATTATTTATAGGCTCTGAATTTGTTCCACTTTTAGTTTTAGAGTTGGGTCTGTATGATTTATCGTTAAATAAATCATCATCAATAGAGTCATCCTCAGAAATTGAAAGAGTGCGTTTCTTACTTGTATTAGTTTTCATTATGTTTGTTGACACTGTATCTTCTGTATAAACCAAATCTTCAATATCCTCAAAATCATTTTCCAGTAATATTACTAATTCTGGTTCCAGTGGTAGATCAGGAATATCAAGTAATGGTACAATATTATATACAATATTCTGAGTAAAACTTGTTCAGGTTCTGACAAATATAATTAATTTTAATATTACAAAATACATAATATATTTTCATTTACAAAGCAGTGATAATATTATACAATATCTGAAGTGTAAATAGCTCTTAGTACATTATAAAAGGTATTTTAATATATGATTTATATGTATCTAGCTGAATAATTTTCTTAAATTGTATAACATACAACACTACTCATTATAGTTTTATTATTAAAGATAAACATGAACATTTTATTTTTACCATTATTAATACCATTATTAATATTTTTACAATTATTACAACTGACAGCACCACTAACCATTTTCTTACATCTTTGTGAACGTGCTGACATTTTAAAGTAACAGGCATTTTAAACAACATTTAAATAAAACTCAATAAAATTATAATAAATAATAATGAAAATCATTAGGTGCGTTTTTATATTTTGGCTTAGAGGAGATAATATAATAAACAATTTGGTCACTATCGTTACTGATAATAAGTAATAATAAAAGACCAGCTGTATTTTTGTTGATATTTAACTGATAAGACAATATTGTCATAATCAGTTATCTACATAAAAATAAAAGTCATGAGTCATTACAATTGTAATTGAATCAGTGGTGGAAAATTTAGTTCATTAGTTCATAGTTCATAGAAGTGAATAGTTCAAGTTAACTATACATTAGTTCGTTTAGTTCACTTGTACATTGAACTAATGAAACATGCACAAGGGAATTAAGCAAACTATTGAATAGTTCAATTGAATTATTCACTTGTACAGTAAATATTTATTAGTTAAATGATATAAATCAAACATACTAACATAATTCATGGAGACTTGAGAACATATATTATATGAAAACAAATAATCTAACTTCAAACTAATCCTAATCCATCAATATTCTATATCAATTTGTATTTATGTTGAATAATAATACAATGTGAATGTAAATTAAGAATATTATACATTCACATAATATAAATATATTGAACCGTATTTCTAATTTTAACAATCAAAAATATAGTTATTTTACTATAGCCAATATTCTGTAATGTGCTGACAAATTGGTGTTTCAATAAGTTTCACACGTTTCTCTATGCGCAGTCCATGCATGCGTCTATGCAACAAACTACAGAAAAATTTTAAAGAAGTTCGCGAACTATTTCATTTATACAATGCTACCAATTTTTTTCGAACTGTGAACTGTTAAGTTACAGGTACTGAAACAGTTCAGAATAGTTCATCAAAGTGAATAGTTCAAATGAACTATTCATTCACGAAATTAACACCTCTAAATTGAATATAGTTAAATAAATTACTTACATTTATGTTATAAAAACTTAAATACCTGAAACATTTGATCATTGGTGAGTACAAATAGCATAAGATGACTTATGCTGTTTTGATCAATAATAAATTATTGAAATGTATGGTATTATAATCTTAAGTTGATTTAAGATTTTAAGACCATTTTAAATTATCGATCTTGTTTGATCCAAAACTCTTAACTAGACATACGTGTTTTGTTTCTTATATTAAGTGACTTAAAATGTTTAAACCAAAACAAATTTAACTGTTAGTGGGTTATAGTTTTAACTTTTTGTTATCTGTACCAACAAAATATAAAAATGTAAAAATTATTGATTCTAATAACACTATAATCTAAAAATGTCAATTTTTGACTTAAGACATTTATAACATGCACTAAAAATATATATAATAAAAAATAAAATAAAAAACTTTGATATTAATTGTTATTTATAAATGTTTTAAGGTTTCAACTTTATTAATTGGTTATTATTTTGAATTATTAATATTTCTTAGTTTTTCAAAATTATTTATGTATATTAATATTAAGCATACATAACAAATTAAGAATAATCAATAGTTCTACTAAAATAAATGAAATTTCACCAAGATTGTTCTAAAAATAGAAACCTATTCTTATTTTAATATAAAATGTATACTCAATATAATGAAATACAATGTAATAAATTAACTATTACTAGCCTTACTTAGCTTATTTACAGGTTTTTAAAAGAAAATAAAAAAAAACATTAAAATAAGTTGAAAATGTTATTCATTATATTTATAAGAATAAAATAAGCTCAATAATTGAATGCAATTTTTTTTAGGAGACCATTAGTAAATCAGTAACACATTTTTTTTTAAACTATCTGAGATTGGAGATTTGTACATAGATTACTGTTCTATTTTTATATTATATGTTAAACGGTAATTCTATAACCTATATTATAAGACATAATAGAATAATAACATCATTGAGTCATCAAGTTAGTTGCAGATATTTTAAAATCTGAAAATGCTGGCTATTAATTATTTCTATTACTATACAAATCAATCTTGATTTAAAACTTTTATTATTGAAGTAAAATTAATTTTGTTTGATTTTAATGTGAAGACATACTTCTGAACACATATTTTCATGGCATAGTTTTTCTGTATTATTTTCTAAAATACACTTAAGATTGCAGACACCGCATCAGCATACCCTGCACATAGGGACCCATTGAGGGGTGGGGGGAAAGAGAGCACTTGCCTTCTTCCCCCCCTCTGAAAAAATAATATGAACTTATAATTTAATAAAATACAATTTTTAACTATTAGGATATGAAATAAGTATAAATATACTCAATGCTATAAGTATTACACAACTTTTATCGTATTAGCAACATATAGGTACCACTGCTAATTTGTGGTGTACCCATAAATATTCAACACAACAGATATTTTATCTGGCACGTCTTAATATTTTCTAATTTATGAATTGACAGCTGATATTAAAATACACGCACCGGCACCTTATGTATTAATTTTAATATTTTCAGATTGAAATGAAGAAATTTGCAGTTTTTATTAACAGAATAATACATTTGATTATAATGTATTAAATGTATTTTAATTAATTATTATAAACCACAAAAATATTAATAATATATATAATATAACATAATACAATACTTATAATATCATATTTATATTTTTTATGTAAAAATAACATTAAACATTTCTTTACCATGAATTTAAGAATTTTTTTATTTTGCCCCCCCCCCCCCCCCTGAAAAGTTATCTATGGACGCCCATGACCTTGAATTACATTATAACAATATTCTTAGTAAAATTTCTTTAGTCATAGTGTTCATTATATAAAACTTAATATATAATATATCATAAATTATTTTAAAGTATTAATATACATTGTATCCAAAGACGGACAATGAGACATTTTTTTAATATATTAAGAGATTAAAATTAAAGAATTTACCAAATGAATAATCTAAATTTACCTCCATAACAAATTTATGTTCAGCAATAATTATATCTTACAATACTGCAAATGATTTATAATTAACAGCATAATTTCTTTTTACTGTTTTTAGGCAATTTAGACAATTTTTATTGGTATGAATGTTAAAATTATTATTATTATTATTATTACTTGAATATTTTTTTCAAGTTAAATATTATAAATTTTTCTAATTATTTGCTATCTATTAAATGCATTTAATGGAATAATTTGAATCATTAGACCACGGTTATTTGCTTAATATTATACCGCTACTATGAATCAGCAGATTCATAAGCTTTTAAATACTTAGAAACATGCAAGCATAGTAATATGTAAAATACGTTTATAATACTTCAAAATACCCATTCAAATAATAAAAACATGGCGAATGACAGATACTTATGGCTATCATGACAAGGCAAGACCTTCAGACAATGATGATGAATACTTCAAGTTATATTAAATGGTCACATACAGATCCACATGCTTTGTTAACAATTAGTTTTACTTATTTTAGATTTAAAATAATACTGATTACAAAACAAAATAAAATTTTAAAATTCCCATATTAATATAAAAATACATAGGGTTGCCAACTTTTAAATTGTTTAATGTAGGACAATTTTTTTCATATCCAATTTATATACCATAGTTTTAGCGGCATAGCCAGGATTTTTTTTAGTGGTTGACGGTGGGGGGGTACAAAGTAAAAAATTAAAGGACAACTAATATGGTAATTTATCCTGGTTAATGGTTATATGAACATATAAACCATTTCCATTCCCGCTATGCACCATAATTATATTATAATTTAATAAAAAAAAATATACATCTAAGACTAATACATTATATTTATATCGCTTTTATTGAATTGCTTATTGACTCTTTTGAATATTTGACTTAGAGAATTCAACATACAGTATATCATGAAAATTAATAGTAAATACATATTTAAATATTTAAAATAACAATATAATAAAAAGTAATTTTAAGAATTAACAATATAATAAATAACATAAAATATAACACTTGGCTAGTTTGATGTTTACTACCTTATTTAAATCTTATTTATACACCATGAATCAAAATGAGGAAATTTAACAAATAGTAACAATATTATTCTTACAAGTTATAACCGACTTAGAATTTTTATCACAGAAAGTTAAATATTTTAAAATATATGAATATAACAACAGTGTAACTAATGAGAACTAATAAAAAAAAAAATTATAAACATGTCTTTTAACAAACAGAAAAAAAAAATTATAATTAATTAAAAAAATAATAATTAAGTATCCTATTTAAATGAATACTTATTTTGGTTTTTTGCCAATTTAATTAAATCTTTATCATTTTTAACAGACTTGGAAAATTCAAAACAGTCTTGTTTATAATTGAAATAAATCAATATTTCAGCTCTTATGAGAGATGTTGAACACCTATTCCTCTCATCTCTCCATTTAATATTCATTACTGAAAATACTCGTTCAGTAAATGCACTACTTGAGGGTAATGTTCAATATACGAGTAAATAGGTATTTTTGTAAAATGTAGGATTGTCCTACAAAATATTTATAGTATTGTTGGACGTAGGACAATTCAAACAAATGTAGGACAATCCTCCCCAATGTAGGACAGTTGGCAACCCTAAAAATACATGTATATTGTTTACTAATTTACTATTTACATTATATAAAAATTTAATACTGTCTTATCGTCTGTCATAGTTTGACTAGGTATCTTATCTAACATGTTGATATCAGTTTATTTCTAATTGTATAATAACATGTACTTTTACCTCAATCGGTAGGATTTTCATGCACACTAATTATAATACGTTAAATTATATAAAACGCATGCCTTTACATTAATTAGCTAAATTTATGCTAAGTAGACATAAGTGTTGATGAACCTTACAAATCATTAGCTAGAATGGACTTAATGAAAACAAGATATGGTCATCTAGTGAAACAATGATGTTAATAGAGCAATACCAAAGATATAAAAAATACAACACAATAAAATCATAGAGTTCTAGTCAGGAAGCAGCAAGCAATTTAACGTCACTCATTGTAACGCTTTAAAATTCTTTTAAATTTGTTTATATAAATATTTTGTAAACTGTTTGAAAATTATATCAAATTAGTGATATAATGCCGATATTAGATTCGGAATCGTATTAGAAATAGATTTGGCCAACTAATTTTTAACTATATTGGTTAATCATTGATTTTAACCAAAATCGATTAAAACCGATTCCAAATCTAATATCGGCATGTTCGCTTGAATTTTAAATCGTATTTAATTAAATGTAATCTTATTTTTAAATATATTATCTCATTTAATTAATTACTTGTGTATACTAATGCCCTTGGGCGCCAAGTAAACATATTCTAAAATCAATTGCGTTTTCGATCATAGACAATTATTCCATTATCTATCCGGAAAATCAATGATATGGATTACGTTGATCCATCGATGTTTTTCGGTTGTTGGCACTGTCGCTTCGGTGTTTATGACATGACGTGGCGGGTGCGCGAGTATCCCTTCCACTGAAACGGACGTTTAAACTGTTTGTTGTTGGGACTGTTGGCTAGCGCATAGTTGTACCTGGACAGTTTTAAAACCGTCATTACTGCTTACAACAATTGTTCTGCACGTGGCCATTCATTGTCGTACCGTTCGTTTGGTGTTCTTATTCTGAGAGCAATATTTTTGTCGTTACTCGTTGTCGAACAAACAATTGACGTTTAATTGTAAGTTTGCAGTAGTTGTTATTATCCTGTTGTATGATTCTCTAGCCGAAGAGTGTGTCGTGCTTCGTGTGCATCATCGGTTGTGCAGTCTTTCGTGGTGTCCCGTTAACCGTTGTAGTGCGTCGTAGCGTAATCGTGTTGTTTTTATCCAAATCGTTCTCAATATCAAAACCATGTCTTGTAGAAAATGTAATACTAAAGTTTCCGCGACAAAATCGGCAACTTGCAGTAACTGTGGTTCAATTTTTCATCCGGCATGTACGGAACTTACAACTTTTGCCAGCTACAAAAGCATTAAGGATTTCTGGAACTGTGAAAGTTGCAACGAAAGATTTAATCAAGTTTCATCAAGTAAGAAGTTGAGAAATGATTGGAATTTAATTGACGACCAAAACGAGACAAAAGACATTGATATGACTGATATGAAGGAAGTAGTAAAAAAAATTGAATCTTTCTCTATCAATATGTCATTGGTAGAACAATCTTTGATTTTTTTCTCAAAATCATGTGATAATCTCAATTTTGAGTTGAAAATGGCAATGAATAGTATTTCTGAATTGAAAAACAAAAATCAAGCATATGAATTACAATGTAATAAACTTGAGAGTGAAGTAGAAATTCTAAAAGAAAAAATGAATTTTGCTGAACAATCAGCCTTGGCATATAATATAGAAATTGATGGAATTCCAAAAACGTCCGATGAAGATATTTGCAACATTCTGAAGACTGTCGCTCAATTGTTGAACTGTAAATTAAATAGTAATGACATAGTTTATTCCTTTAGAAAGCCATTATTTAATAATTCTGAAGGAAAAATAATTGTACAATTTAATTCAAAAACCGTTAAAGACATGATCATGAATAGTGTAAAATCTCGTAGAAAACTTAATAAACCAATCAAAGCAAAGGATATTAATTGTAATTTTGGTAATTCTACAGTATATATAAATGATCAACTTACTGATTACAACAAAAGACTATTTTGGCTGGCTAAAGAAGTTTCAAAATATTATAATTACGAACACACATGGGCAAACATGACAGGGGTATTTATTTCAAATGAAGGAAAATATTTAAGAATTTCAAACTTAAAAACATTACAAAAATTGGATGTTGAAATGAAAATATCAGCTTTATGGGAATAGTTCTTCTAAAGTTTTTACATAAAACTAAAAGGTAAACATTTTGTACTATAATTTGTATTTTTGCATTATTATGAATTATTTTCTTTTTTTTTCAATTTCAATAGTACTTAACAAATATGATTCACACATTGTATTAATGTGACAAAACATTTAAATGAATTAATAATTTTTTTTTAAATAGATATTATGGAAATTACATTTAATATAATTTTTTCAAATATAGTTAGAAAAAAAAAAACTTATTATAAATAATTTACATATTATTTATTTATTTATTTATTTATTAAATTAGATTAAATATTATAATTTATCTATTTTATGTAAGAATACTATTCTAAACTGAATATGTATTTAATTTTCATTATATTTAGTTCTTACAAGTTAGGTTTTCGATAGTTTAAAATTATTTTTAATTTGTTGTTTCTATACAAATTTACATATATTCTATACTGATATAAATATTAATTCAACAAAATTAGATAATATTAAAGTTGATATCAAAATATTATAATTTTTTTGGGAATACATTTTGCATAAATAAAATCACTAAAGTAATCAGATTGTTGACTTGTATCAGTGATACATTTATTTTAAGTATAAATTATTTTTATGTTTGTAAAAGCTATATAACTTATCATTACTGTATAATATTTTTTTTAATACAATTGCTGTTGATAAAAGAAACGATGGTAACATAAGGACTAAAATATTTGTTTTAATTATCAATTTACATATTAAGAATTAAATTATTTTTTTCTGAAAACCAATTTTTTATTAAATTTGTGTTTTAGGTGATATTTTTGAAAATTATTTAATATTGCTGAGAACCATAATACATTTTCTTGTATGGATAGATTGAAACTTAAGAAACCCTTTCATTCAAATACTGACATACAGTACAGTACAGGTAGTATATTCGAGTTAAGTAAAATCATTAATACATTTTTATTTGTAAGATTTTTAAAAGTATCAGTTTCATATTATTATATCACTCGTCAAAAAATTTACGATGTATTTAAAACAAAAACTATGTTACTGAATTTGGAATTTTTATACTTATTATATTTATTTGATATGTATTATATTTAATTAAAATTAAGAATTTTACAAGCTTTTTTTTAGATTTAAACATTACTTAATAATAACTATTGTCTACTTTATAAGTCTTAAGATTTTGAAGTCCATAATTTTTATTGTATTTTTTATTTTAAATAAAACAAACATTAGTATTTTTAAAATTATTATTATTGTATTATTAGTTAACATATAATTTTTAATTGTAAGAGTAAATATTGATATTTCTCATATTATTGTTTTTTCAAATGTTAAATTCAAAAACTATTATAGTGTACTCTGAACTTCATCTGTACAGCCTACTAATGAGTTTAAAATGTTTCTACTGTATTATTTTCATATTATTTCATTGTGCTATCCAAAAAAAAATATTAAAATATAAAATATGTCATTAATTTAGAAAAATTTTTGTCGAATGGTTTGGCTAATTATATGCGATACCTATAATATTATTTTAAATTTACCAAAGTTATTGTATTTTGTTGTTACTGTTACATTTATGTAACTGTTGGTTAAAATGTGAAATTAGTATTATAAAGATTAATATTAAAAAAAAACTGCTACAACATTTCTCTAAGTGCCGTCAAAAATTTAAAAATATTAATTATGGATAAATTTGGTTAATTTGTGCAAAATGTTTTGCTACAAATGTAAGACGATCACCTTTGAATGATTTATATAGGTGTTTGTGGTATTTATGGTATGTATACGATACAATAGTTACAATATTATATTTGATAAAAAAATTTTGATACTGATGTAATTTTGCAATATTTTTGTTTTTTTTAACATTTAGATTTATAAAATAAAAACTTCAATAGATAATAACAATTGGTAATTACTTAAAATCTTCATTATGTTCAACAACAAGACATGGATTTACTTCTATTTTTAAATTTAATATAATAATATCAATTGTACTTCAATTAAATTTGAGTTGCAGGAACTAAATAATATTTACACTTTAATAATATTGAACTTTTAATTCATGATAAATGAAATAAAAATAAGTGCTTGGTTTAGAAAAAAACTAGATGAGGAATTTAGTGGATGTTTAATGAACAAGTGTTCTACACAAAATTAACTGTCGCCCTCCACACCCATTCATAATCACAAAAAATCATTTAATTTGTTACACAAAAATATTTTAAAAGAAAAAAAAGTTATTTATTAATTATTTTTTTTTAAATATTAAATGTTAAATTATTAATTAATTATCCTACAAAAATAAAAACTTAAACTACGTACTAAATAAGGTCCATAAATGTTTATCTGATTTTTTTTTTACCATTTGTAATCCAACTCTCAACATAATAATCTGGTTTGAACTACTGAATGAAAGGTCTGATATAGTTAAGGAAAACCAATGAAGATATATACCCTGTAGTCAATGCATTTCTTTTTGATGTAACTATATTGTTCATCACATTGAATGACCTTTCACATTCAAAGTAAGAAATTGCAATTGTTCTGACTGCAGTCAAAAGAGGATGTAGATAGTTTATTTGTGAGAAATGTTTTGTATCTTTAAACTCACGGAATTCTCTGATCGTAGTTTTTTCATCTATATGAAACCTAATCTTCTAACACAGTCATCTCCATACAGAATATCAACATTATCAGGCCAGCTATTAAAATTTAACACAAACTCAAATTCACTTTTAAAGTTAATTTTATTTTTAGTCACATAATTTGCTTGAGTAGTAAATAAGACATTATAATTTATAAAGATTTAATCCATACATTTATGACATAATCACAGATATATGCTCATATTTATGTGGGCATAATACAATTTCTTAGCAATTTAACAATCAATTTTTTTTTTTCATAGTTGATTAAAATGTACAAATATAATGGCTTATAAATTATAGGTATATTTTGCATCAGAAAACTGATGATTTACAAATTCACTATAGACAATGCTGCAATCCCAGCATTCTGTTTCAAACGAGGTTTCAAATAAATAAAAGGGATATGTTAAAAAAAAATTAAGCAATAAGGGGGACTCCACCCCCCCCCCCAATCAAGCACTGATAACAATCTATATAATTGTAGTAAGTTGATAACTGCGTAAGATATTTATTATTAATTAGAAGGGTCTGGATCTGTATGCACTTAAAATAATAAGCATATATGCATTAAAAAATCTTTGAATATGTATTTGATATGCTTCTATAAGTTGTTTTATAAACAATTTTGATATTCATTTTGCATGTTGCCAAAACACAAATACATATTCATATTTTTTACATTATATAGCTCAGTTTACAATGGATAAAGACCAAAAAGACAATATAATCGGTATAACTGATTCAAATTGAAGTTATGAAATAATCCCGCGTTATACTTTAAATGGGTGTACAATTAATAATTCCAATAACACCAGGGCTATGTTAGGTAGATGTAGGTACTTATTACTAAGGAAGAAGTTTTGTTGACACAGTACCTGCCTAAGTTTCGATTCAGAAATTAGTAAGACAATAATTTTATTAATATGTGTATATATATATACATAAATGTATTTATTTATTAATTAAATTAGCGAGTATACAAATGATACCTGTCATTGGATTAAGCAAAATTTAAAAGATAGAAGAGAATAAAAGAACAAGAGAACATAGACGAATAAAGAGGATTTTCTTAAGTGGTCATGTAACTTGACCACCAAAAGAAACATGTATAATTTCAAATACTAATCAAATATTTAAAAAAAAAGACTGAATACTTTCATATACTTTTGGGTTTTTTTTTATAGGTTATAATTAAGGTTAGATTAATTTAATATAATGTATAATATTTAATCATATTTAATTTGTTAAACAATTTCCTATAACACTTTAGATACATAATAATATTATAATATGTTATATATAAAGTTTTCCTTGTTTTTTTTTTTTTTTTTTTTTTTGTCATAGCTGCTCTACTCACACTGAATATCTGCTTGACTGGAGCGCTGCTAAAGTATTGAATTTGATAAAAACTTATTTATTAATGTAAATTGAAACATTAATACTAAAAGTCAGTAAAAAATATATAATCATAACAATTCAGAAGTTAAACTTACTTTCTTAAGTATTGATGAATTATTTAAACTACCCAGACCGCCCTTGTGTGTTCCAAAGAACATATCATTAGGCAAACATATTTCTTGATTGTTTTTTAAAACTTATATCAAATAAAGATTCTTTTAAATCCTAAAATAAATATACAGGTATAGGTAGTAGATATATAGTACAAAGTATAAATTATTATACATAAATATATTGAATATAGCTTAAAAAAAGATTGTTAGAATTATAAAATACTTTATAAGTACCTACTATGGTTGAAAATAAGTTTATTGTATGAGTTGAACATCTAAGTAAACAATAAGGTAAACTTGTATCTTTTATATCATGCATCAATATATTTAAATCTAAAGCTTCCACCTCATTTGTTTCAGTTTCCTTACTATCATTGTTTTCAAGAATAAATTTGTCTTCCACATTATCATCATTATCGCTGTAATCAAATAAATGACCCTATATTCTAAAATGTTTATAACTTCTTCTTCTTCTTCTTCTTCTGCCTCGCCTTCCTCCCAACTATTTGGGGTCGGCCACCCTTGTCCTACACTTCCACTTCACTCGGTCAATCACATCTCCTCTGCACACACCGACAGCCCTCATGTCATTCTCCATAGTCTCCAACCATCTCTTTTTTGGTCTTCCTCTTCCTCTTTTCCCTTCAACGTCCATCTTCATAACCACTCTTACTGCATTCGTTTCCTCTCGCCTCATCACATGCCCAAACCATCTCAGCCTATTTTCTCTCATCTTGTCCACAATTGGCGCTACACCAACACTACCTCTCACGTATTCATTCCTTATTCTATCTTCTCTTGTCACTCCACTCAACCATCTAAGCATTCTCATTTCCGCGACACTCATACTTTGTTCTATTCTCCTGTTAACCGCCCAACACTCTGAACCATACAGCATAGTTGGTCTCACTACACTTTTATAAAATTTACCTTTCAGCCTCATTGGAATTCTCTTATCGCATAACACGCTCAATGCTTCTTTCCATTTCATCCACCCGCACTTAACCTTTTAACTGCTGACTTCAAAAATCTTAAGCATCTGCTCTGTGCTGACTATATTTCTTAAAATATTTAGATGGTATTTACACATTATAAAGATAGATAGATACTCAATAAAACTAAAAAAATTATAAAAAAAAAATTGGGCCAAAATTTACTAAATTATAGATAGTTGTAAAACTCTTAGACAGTGGTTCTTAAAATGCACCCGATAAACTCAAGTACAAAATCAATCAATTAATTAAACTTTTATCATATATTAAATTTTTTAACACAATTTAAATTTTTTAAAAAACAATTGTCATACTTCATAAAAAAATTACAATAAACAATAATAAAAATAAAATATAAGCACGACAGTATAATCAAAAATTTGATTTGAAACATTTCCGTTTATCAATAATTAATCATAGTTTGGGAACCTTGGAAAATCAAATATTTATTTTTACTCATAACTTCTTTGATAATGTTCAGACTTTTTTTTTATTGTCTCTTTGGATTTAACTAATCATTTACCACAGTTGCATGTTATCACATTTTTAAAAATAACAATTGTTGATTTTTAAAATGATAGGACACATATGTGTGTCCATAGCTCCACAGAGTTCGACTGTCCAAAAACGAAACACAGTAACTACCACTTTCAATATTTTACAGGAGAGCCAGTTTACTAAACATTATTGGGCCGCTGATAAGTTTTGATGATGAGATATTGAAATTGGTTTTCTAGATATATAGGACCCTATAAAAATGTATATTCCTGATAAAAATTATCAATTTTGTCGAAGTCTCGGACTTACGACGGATACTTGGTTTTGGTTTGTGATTTATGAAGTAAATTAATTTCAATGAAAAATATAAAACACAGCAATAGCCAATACTGTGTTTTGTATTTTTCATTGAAATTAATTCACTTCATAAATCCTTATACACTGTTGTGCGCGCTTTTTGATTACTGCACAACTTTATTATTATTATGTTTTCCGTAGAACAGTACGGGACCGAAAGAACAAATATCCGATATTCTTAATAAAAGTTAGATTTATTATATTCAAAGAGGTTCTGACAGGAGGTTCTGCTTAGAGTCGTACGCTACTCACTACACACTTCACAAGACTGCTTGATCGTTCAGACGAGGGCCGAGCCAGTCACCAAAGGGTTGATTCAGCACATTCCTTGGCTCGGTCCCCACTGGGCGATCAATTCGTGGAAGTCTCATACTAACTAATACGATGTACAATACATGTCTTATACATTATACAAAAACTACACTTAATATTACAATGACTCGTAGGGGTTCCTAACACCCCCTTCCTTAAATGAGACATGGGGGCCTAATGGTCCCCTATGTTTCACATATTTAATGTAACATTCCACTAACTTAAAGATTTTTATCGTCCTCTTCAGGAGAATGTTTTTCTGCGATTTCCGGTTCGTACATTTTAATATTCTTACTTCTAATTTTTACTACAATTATACTAATGATAACTAATACTATGCATGTCATAAGATACAATATCAAAATGTTAATTTCAATTTTAAAAATAAAAAATGTTTCAACTTCCTTATGTTGAAGATCATTTACATCCATTGCTTTACTTGCTAAATCTACAAAGTTCTTAATTGTTCTTATACTAGACGGGTTCTGCGGTATTACAATTTCGAGGGTTTTCTTTAAATATGATAATACATTATTATTTTGATTTTCTGCTATTAAATCTAAATTTACATTGGTATTAGTGCTATGCATAGGTAAATGGACCGAATTTTCTGTATGCACATCACAGTTGGAAGAAATAGTCATTCTGCCCACACCAAAGACTTCGATTTTATGATTTTCTGCTGAATTTAGACAAGTAATAGAACAAAAATCAGATTTTGTATAGAATAGCCATGAGTTTGTATTTGACAAACTATGCCATACTGAGGTGTCTAATGATAAAAATTTAATTTTACAAGTTTTCGGTGTATTTTGTCTATTAGTTAAAAGTGAAGTTTCGCACATGTCTGATTTCGATCTTTGGTGAACAGGTTGATTACTTTTACAAAGTTTATGATTTTTAAGTTCCTTACATGCTTTCCATTGATTTTCTGTCAATACGAAAAATTTTTCGTTATCATTGCTAAGTGCTAGGTACTCTACGTCAGGTGCTAATAAGACTACCGAATTATCGTCATATGGAATTCGTAAAGGGATTGGTTTAAAAACTTTATATTCGTCATTCGAAACTAAAGGAAGTTTGGCATTGAAAATTATGAAATGATCCTTATGGATTATGGATATATCCATTACCTTGAAAAGTTGTGGGAGAGATTCTGTGTTTACTTCTATAGGAAGAGCAATTCCTATTGGTAGATTTATTTTTATTTCCCTTAACTCTTTTATTATTTTCTTTGGGGAAAATACATTGGTATACACATTTCCATTTACTGCTGAATTGATTAATCTTATAAGGTTTTGCGTTTCGTAAGCGTATTGATTTAATATGATTTCGAATAGAACAGCCTGTTCTAAAAGTTTTGTTTTGATAAGTATCTGATCAAGATGTTCTGCATTTATTCGTACTTGCCTCTGTAAATAGTTTATGTTCTGTCTTAATTTTTCTTGATTTGTTGCAAGATGATACAGTGTATCATTCGTCTCGTCTATTGAGGCTTGTGTGATTCTGATTTTATTTTCCGCAATGTTTATGTCTTTTTGTTTATTTTTTATTAATTCACTGATCTTTTTAGTAATGAAATCAATGTCTAAGTTAACAAAAGATCCATATAATACGTTGGCCAGACGACTTACAGCTCTTTCGATTCCTCGACGATTTCTTCCATTAGAGTCTGAGTTTTCTCCTATTGATGCTAATATACTGTTATGATTGTTCTCTATTTCATATAAATGTGGAATAGTCGCTTTGGAAATTGTCCACATAATAAAGGAAGATCTGTTTTTTCAAATTGTTCTGATAGTTGTAGACAAATATTTGTTGTCGCGTCGTAAAATTCTTTTAATATTTCATATTTAGAACTGTATAGCGTGAGATCAGTATATGCAATCAGATCCCAATTTATATATGTATTCTTGATCACTTCCTGAAATTCGAAGTAGAGTCCACTATTTTGAGGGAATTTCGTAATATTAACACTTGGCGCTGTTTGATTTTCTGCTACTATAGATGTTCTGCAAATTAGAAATAGTGCCGTTTTAGTAAATTTTTATGTACTACCTTTCTTTTGTTCTTGTGCTTTATTGCTATGTTAACATTATTGGGCAAAATTTCTAATATTTCGAATGGTCCTGTCCACTGTGGTGTGAGTTTATTACGAAAAGATTTCGTTTCTAAGTATACCTTATCACCTATTGCAAACGGTACTAAGTGAAGTCTTCACTGGATTCCTTATCATATTTTTTCTTAGATTTTTCCTTACTAGTTAGGAGTCGATTTTTGGCTATTTCTTGAGTTTCTTGCATTTTTCTTTTTAATTCAAATTGATAATCTACATAATTATATTGAGGTTCTGGATCTTTCGTCAAACTGGTAGGTTATAATTCTACCTTCCTACCGAAAAATAATTCATATTACCCGTTGTCGAGTGGTTACTAGAATTATAAGCAAACATCGCAAATGGTATATATCCGTCCCAATTCGATTGATCTTTACTTACAAAACTTCTGAGATAGTCTCCTAAAATACGATGACTTTTTTCTAAAGAGCCATTACTCTGAGGATGGTATGGACTTGTTGATGACTTTTTAATTTTCAAAAGGCGACATAGTTCTGTGAACACTTGACTGAGAAATTCTGTTCCGCAATCAGTAACAATACTTTTAGGCAAGCCGTGAAGACAAACAAACTGTGTAACAAAATAGTATGCTACAGTGTTTGCTTCATGATTTTCTGCTGGCATTGCCCAAGAAAATTTTGTTAGATCATCTTGTATGGTTATAATATATGCGTTATTCTTATTTGTCTTTGGCAAAGGTCCCACAATATCTATAAAGATTTTCTCTAGAGGGACTGACGATGTGGTTGTAATCACCATTGGTGCTTTGACATTCCGATTCGATGTCTTACTGATTTGGCATGTAGGACAGCGTTTAATATAGTATTTTATTTGCTGTTTCATTCCTATCCATGAAAATGAGTTTTTCACTCTGTTATATGTTCTCTCTACACCTTGATGTCCTGCAAGAGGAGTATCGTGATTGTCTGAAATAGTTTTAGTTTTCTCCTCTTCGCTAAGGTTATCTTTACTGAACGCTATTATTTTTACCGAAGAATTTCCAAAAATATAGCATATGATCGATTTGACTTGTTCCCAACTAAGCTGGTCTAATCCACAACCAAGTTTTGGTATTGCTACCTCAGTTAGGTGATTTTGCTCACAAATCGTTTTTAAATTAATAAGAGTCTTAAACAGATTTTCATAAGAAGGTTTCTTTCAGTGATTTTCTTTAGTAATTAAATAGAAAATGAATCGACTTCCTTGCTTCAAATATGCCACTTCTGTGATTTTCTTTCGTTGCAATTGTAACTCTTACCAAATTTTCTTCTAAACTTCAATGCAATTCCTTTTGTCATTTTCAAATCTTTTGATACACAATGTGCTAGATGAACATTTTCATTAACTTCAAATAAATTTCCCGACGTTTCTTCTAGATTTTTTGTTGACGACTTGTCTGTTTTTTTTTTGATTTTCTGTATTTCTTGTAAGATAGTTCCTCATTGTCATCTATTTCGGTAGATTGTAGTCCTTGGATTTTCTGCGTTTCTACTGGTACTTCATTTTGTGATAGGTTGACACTCATTTTACAGTTTTCGAATTCTTGCAGTTCTGCTTGTGCTCGAGTGGTTACATGAATCCGACTAAGTGCGTCTGCGTTTGTATTTATTGCTCCTGGTTTATAATGTACTTCGTATTCGTACTCTTCAAGTTTTAATCACCATCTTGTTAATCTGGATCCAGGATCCTTGATACTGAACAACCATGTAAGCGCTCGATGATCTGAGATAATATTAAACTTTTGTCCTAGGAGATATGGACGAAATTGTTTAACACCCCACAAAATTGAGCAGAACTCTTTTTCAGTTGTGCTGTAATTTTGTTCTGCGCGGTTGAGTGTTTTTGATGCATATGCTATTGGTAGATCCTCACCGATAGGGCCTTGTGACAACACACATCCAATAGCATATTTACTAGCATCGCAAGTGATATGGAACGGTCTGGTAAAATCTGGATACTGTAAGATTGGTTCCTTTGTAAGTGTTGATTTCAATGTTTCAAAAGCTTCCTGACAACGATCTGACCAAATGAAGGGTACATCCTTTTTTAATAGAGAAGTTGATGGTTTCGCTATTTGTCCATAGTTTTCTACGAAACGTCTATAGTATCCTGATAACCCCAAGAAACTTTTTACTTGTTTGGGATTGGTCGGAATTGGAAAATCTAGGACGCATTTGATTTTTTGTGGATCTGGTTGTACTCCTCTGTCAGTAATTACATGACCTAAATAGTTAACTTCTTTCCTCATGAACAAACATTTTAAAGGTTGAAGTTTGAGATTGAACTTTCGTAGTCGCTCGAATACGTCTAAAAGTTTCTACTTGTGGTCTTCTATACTAACCGCATATACGATTATGTCGTCTAGGTATACGAATGCTTTGATTCCGTTAATACCCATTAACACCGAGTTTATAAGTCTCTGAAAAAATGCAGGTGCCCCATTTAGACCGAATGGTACTCTTAAGAATTCAAAGTGTCCCTTTTCTGTTGAAAATGCTGTTTTTTCAAGGTGCTCTGGATGCATCTGTACTTGGTGATATCCTTGTGCAAGGTCTAGAGTCGTGTAGTATTTCGATTTCCCTAATTGATCTAGAATGTCTGCTATGTTTGGAAGAGGGTATGCGTCTCCTGTAGATATGCTATTAAGCTTTATAAAGTCTACACACACACGAAACTTTACTTCGCCATTTTTATCTGGTTTTTTGGGAACCACCAACAGGGGTGCATTCCACGGGCTTTTACTTGATGTGATTATTTTATCTTCCTCAAGTTTCTCTACTTGCTTATTGATTTCTTCTTTATGACGAAAAGGTAATCTATACGGGCTTTCGTTAATAGGTCTTGCTGCTGATGGGACGTTTATTTCATGAAACACTGCATCTGTGCAGGTCAATGCATCTCCGTCTAAATGAAAGATGTCCGAATATTCTTCGCAAATATCCAATACTGATGCTTTTTCTTCTTCATTTAAATTTTCTGTTTGTATTACTTTCCTAAGTTGAATTAATCGTTGACTACTTGACTTACTTTGAGGTTCTGCATTTGTAATATAGCATTGTTTAATCTCTCCAAAGACTTCATACCAAAGTTGTTGCAACTGGGGATTTTCTGTGTCAATATCCTGTTCGGAAGAATTTATTACTGATATGAGAGCTTTGTTGTCTTTTACTTTAACAATAGTGTTACCACCTACTAGATTGTCTGTGATTTTCTGCGCATGTATTATTAACTCTGTATCATCAGTTAGATTATTTACGTTTACAATCATTATCGATTCTGTACGAGCAGCTATTACACATCGATTACATTCATTAAATACTACTCGATTTGTTTGGAAATTTATTAATGGTTTATGTTTTTTCAGAAATGGTTTTCCTAAAATCCCTTCATGTGGTATATTGAAATTCGGATGCACTACGTGAAATTCAGTTGGTATTTCCTTATTGCATAATTGTAAAGCCAATTCTATTTTACCAAGGGTCTGCGTCACATGTTCATTGATTCCTGTTAGTCTGTGGTAAATTGTTTCATTTACAAGTACCTGTGGGTGTAAGACTGATAGTTTGATTAAATTTACATCACTGCCTGTATCTAATAAGAGTTTGATTATGTTAGGGATGGTCTGCTTCGTTTCCACTATGAGGTGGTCTTCACTTAATTCTGATGAGCATGTGAGTGTTCTTGCAATTTGATAATGGCGGTTTGAAGGTCTCCTGCCAGGCGTTCGCCACGTGCCTGGCGTCTTGAGTTTTCCGTCTTCTTCGAAGAGCCTGATGGTCCTTGTTGATTTTCTGCGTCCTTTTTTGATTGGTTGTATGCTCTCTTTCTGCATTCCACAACTTTATGCCCCACTTTTTTGCAATAATTACAAGTTATTTGGTGTACACTTTTTTGACCTTGTTCTACCCATGTCTTCTGATTTTCCATTTTTTTTGTACAAAATTTAGCGTAATGTCCTTTTACTCCACAATTATGACAATTACCTGTTGTATGAGGGTATTGTTGGTTATTTTTTGATGTTATGCTGTCTCTTAGATATTGTTTAGCTCCTCTATTTGAATTTCTAATTCTTTCTTCTTCACGTGCAGCTTGTATTGCCCTTTCTAGAGTGTCTGGGTTTCGTGCTTTGATGTAATGTTTTAATTCTCCTAATCCTTCCATGAATACCTAAATTACCTGTTTATTGATGGTTCGCTCGATTGCTTTTGCACTTTCAGGACTGAGATCTGCGGTTTCTTGTTCAACTAAGAGGTTTTGCAACTGTTCGATACGCATTGAATATGAAAGAACATCTTCCCCATTTTTTTGTTTCATTGCGTAAAGTTCTAAATATAAATATGGTGTAGTGCGTTGTGGTTCAAGGTTTGTCTTCAACAGTTCACGAAGTTCTTCCCATTTTTCAAAAGTCTTATACTTTACTATTTGGCGAGCTTTACCGACCAAACGTGTTTGGATTGCCTGTAACAATTTCGGTATGGCTGCTTCCACAACACAACTTACAGCAAATTCACATTTTTCCAAAAATAATTCGAGTGTTTCCATAACTTTTCCATCAAAAGAATCTGGCAACAGCCTGATGGCGTCCTGTAGACCTATTTGAGTACTTGTGATTGTGTTACTTTCTTTTTGGAATTGAGTTTGCGTATGGAGAGCTTCTCTTACGTTTTGTTCTATTAGTTTTTTGATATCCGTATTGATTTCTTCGTTTTGATTAGTGGTCATTGCAGATGAATATTCTTGGTTAAATGACCACTAACTTATAGATGGGTTTTCTTTGTACACGATATCTTTCACGCTCCAAGTGATTTTCTTTTCTTCGATAACTAATGAATGTTCTTCTCGCTCTGGAGTTTGTCTATTGTCTTGATTTATTGAATAGTTTTGAGGCTCTTGATCTTCTTCTCGTGAGTGTAAAGGTGGGTTTGTAGTATCTAAGATATTTTTGCACTCCTCCAATAGATTTGATGTAGTGTCTAATATAGTTTTAGTACTACCTACCAACCTTGTCGATTGTTTTAATATAAATTTATTATTCGTAAGGGACCTATGATCGTTTAAACTTTTACTTCGTCTATTATGTTTTACTCGAGACCTAGTTTGCCTAGTATTTAATAACGCTAGATTGTCAGTAATAATTCTACTTGGTTGATAATCAGGGTCACTCGAATTTTCAGAACTAGTAATGTCACTCATTTAATATTAGCTATACTTCGTAAAAATACTTTAGATTTGTACCATACACCACAGCAATATTTAATTATTATCCCATGCAAAATTAATTCATAAAAAAAAATTAATACTAAAAGCAATGAAAGCACGTTTACAAAAATACAACTTATATTTTGTTTTACAAAAATACTTACAGTACGATGAATATGCTTATCTGATATATCATGATGGTCTGCTGTAATCTACTTTAATGATATTTTGCCAAATATTCGTCGGTTTTCTGGGTTGTTTATTTTTCCGGTTTATCTCGATGTCGCTCCCACGAAGTCTAAATATTTTTTCTTTGATGGTCTGCGCTCCGGAGCTGCTGGCACGGAGACCAATATTAAATATTGGGTTTCGTAATGATGAATATATATAATATTATATAATATATATAATATATATAATATATAATATATATAATAATGACGCCGTTGATTGTTCAACACACAATGTAAACATTATATGTGTGTCAGTAAATTATGTTGACGTCGGCATTAGTGTCATCGACTGCGGATCGTTCACGGTCGAGGTCATTGATCGCGATGTGACGTTAGTGTCACCACTATTTGATTAACATTTAAAATATTGATCACTAGATGTCACTGCGTTCACAGGGAACCGGTTGTCGACGCGGCGGCGAACTGGGCGTTGGCCGATGACGTAATTGAAATGTTCGGGCGGCCAACTATTGCGCGATGTATTTGAATAATATATAGATTTTGTTACCTTAATTATCCTGAATTCTAGATTTTGTGATTATCTCAATTTTCTTCGTCCTAATTCGGAATCATACAAATAATTTGGTAGTTACTGATTATTAAATCCTAAACTAATGGTAATACCACAAAGAGGTTAGAATAAAAAAAACCCATATTTTAACAAGGAATATGGATTTGTAAAAAAGTCAATTTTGATAAGAGGTGTAGTTACTGTGTTTCGATTTTGGACAGCCGAGTTGCATACCTTGGACGCATATAAGCGTCCATAGCAGTGAAAAGGTTAATTTAATCTTATGTTTTACATCCATATCAAAGCCCCCGTCCTTTTGAACAAAAGATCCTAAATATTTAAAGCTCTCAACTTCACCTATCACATCACCATCTATTGTCAGTTGTCTCCTCATTCCTTCAACTTCTTGGTCTCTTTGTCCAAAATCATACTCAATATACTCAGTTTTATTTCTACTAATTCTCAATCCCTTTTCTCCGAGGGCTAACCTCCACTCATTTAACCTATTATTGACAACTTCTAGGTTTTCTCCTATCAGAACTATATCATCCGCAAACATCATACACCATGGTATCTCACCCTGTATCTCCTTTGAAACCTCATCCATTACCACTGAGAACAGGTAGGGGCTTAGAGCTGACCCCTGGTGCACACCTACTCCTATACTGAAACCTTCTGATACTCCACACCGACTCCTGACACTAGTACTCGACCCTTCATACATATCCTGGATCAAATTAACATACATTTTTGGGACATTTTTTCTCATTAATGCCCACCTTAAAACTTCCCTTGGCACCCTGTCATACGCCTTTTCTAAATCTATAAACACCATGCATAGTTTTTTATTCTTTTCTCTGTACTTCTCTACTAATTGCCTAACACAAAATAACGACTCCATTGTCGATTTTCCTGGCATAAAACCAAACTGGTTTTCTGATATCGACGTCTCACTTCTTATCCTCTTCTCTATAATCTTTTCCCAAATCTTCATACTATGACTCTGAGCTTTATTCCTCTATAGTTCCCACATTCTTGTATGTCTCCTTTTCCTTTAAATATTGGTACAATAAAACTCTTTCTCCAATCTTCTGGCATTTTTCCCTCTATAAGTACCTTATTAAAAAGATTTTTCAATTACCCAATGCTTATATCCCCTAATATTTTCCACACCTCTACAGGTATTCCATCTGATTTTGTTATCAGCCTTTGTGCGATCAACATATGCTTTTGTGCGCTCCGTGATATAATAAATTACGTTTAATTAATGTGTAAATGAGTACATTTTAATATATTATTTATTTTAATAATTTTCGTTTAATTACTGTATAATTACTTCACTTTAGTATATTATTTATTTTTATTTCAATGGAAGAAGTCAATTCATCGGAAAAACTAGATAAAATTATTAAATCTATCAATGATATTAAAGCTATTCAAAATAAGCTAATAATTTCAGTAAATGCTTTTCGTGATGATAAAAAATTTCTGGATAAAAATTTTTCTGATATTGACGGTAAGCTTGATATTATTTCTAATTAGTTTGATGAAATTCTTGCTAATAATATTTCACTTACCACCAAAATTGAACATCTGGAGTCTAAAGTAACTCAGCTTGAAGTTGATAGTAGAAATTCAACTTCTTTAAATCAGGAACATATTTTTGCGGAGATTTCTGATTGTCTATCTAGAAGCCGCAATATAATTCTGTTCATTATACCTGAAACTCCTGTTCGACCCAATTCTGATGATAAAACTTTTATTTCAAATATATTTAAGAAAATTGATCTATCCATTGAACCTATTATTATTATTCGCTTAGGTAAAACTTCTAACAAATGTCGACCTATTCGAGCTACACTACCGAACTTACATGATGTTTATGATGTTCTAAAAAACAAACGTAAACTTATTAATTCGGTTGATTTTAAACTTGTGAGTATATCAACTGATAGAACATTGTTACAAAAAAATCACCTGAAAAGTGTAATTGATGAATTAAATGCTAGAAAAACGGCAGGAGAAACTGTTCATCAAATACGTCAATAATTTGCCTGTCATCTCAAAAATCTAATAAAACCTAATGTTATATTAAATAAATTGTATTTATATTATCAGAATGTACATGGTATAAATACTAAACTAGATGTTTTTGTCCGTAATGTTTCGTTGTTTGATTATGATGTAATTGTTTTATCTTAAACCTGGCTACGGCAAGAGGTCAACGATAGTGAACTAGGCCTCCTTCCAAATTATTCAATTTTTCGCTGTGATAGATGCAGCGTTATTGAAAATGATATCAGATGAAGTGGTGTTCTAATTGCCATCAAAAATCATTATCATTGCAGTCAAATAACTATCCATAACAACAACATCGAGCAATTATTTGTAAAATTAATAATTGGGTCTACTATGTTTATAATTGGTGCTGTGTACATTCCTCCTCATTCTAGTTTAAATGTGTATAATAATTATACTGATATCAGTATATTTGTTACTTAAAAAACAAAACGCCACAGGAACATAAAAAGTGTTTGTAAATACTCGTACGTGAACAGTATAAAGTTGAACAAAATATTTCGGAGCGAATGAAAATGTCCCATCTCCAAAAACATGTTCTGCACTTTGTAGCAATTCCAAATTTTGTTTACATAATATAAATATATTTTCATCTTCACTAACGAAACAAAATTTATTACCTTTATAAGTAAGATTATGCTGATCAACAACTAATTTTTTTTTAGCTTCTTCTAAAGATCTCGGTATGTTTGGAAAGGATTTTTTTCGTTTTTCATATATGGATCTTCGAATTAATTTCATATCGCTATATTGAAGATGTTCAGAGTTATCATTGTTTTTCAATTCCAGGCGTATTAGTTTATTTGGTTTAATATGTAAATCCTCTTCGGCTCTACGTTTCAATTTGCTTCTTACTACTTCTCGATGAATTGTTCGGTCGTCGTACTCGTCATGGGTATGCGTGTTTGTCATTTTTAAAATTTTATATGATTCATTAACTAACCTAACTACAGCACTCACGGAACATTTTTTATTTGTACACCTAAAATGTTTATCGCCAGATTTTAAAGTTCGGAATTCTCTAAATTTATAACTTTCTATGTTTAAACATTTTTTTCCTCGACGCTTTTCAAAAACATCACAAATTTCGATATCCATAGTTAATATAGTTAGTAGTTATAGTACAGCTTTCTGGCGAATGACTGTTTAAAAGCATTATGCTTTCCTAATACACACGATTATTTTAAATCAATATATATTGATTATTGATATGTTGGTAATTTGTACCGATAATTCAATTACTTTAGGTAAGTCCAAATTTAAAAATATAAAATATATATTACTCAGTGTTTATGTTTGCGCGAACGAGTCGTCCATTTACAGGTAAACGACTGATTTCGTTGTGCGCAAACGAGTCATCGATATCTAGGTAAAAAATTTAGATTGTGCGCAAACGAGTTGCACCGCTTATATCATCCAGCTCTATTAATTAGTACTCCTATCTATGAAAATAATGAGCCTTTATACTATAATGACACTAAATATGATTACGTAAATTGTGATTATAATATTATAAGGTCTTCACTTGCTAGTGTTAATTGGGATCTGATGTTTAAGGATTTACACATAAATGAGGCAGTTAACATTTTTTATTACAATGTTTTTAAAACTATTGGTAGTAACTGTAATAAAATAACATATTTTGCTAGTAAACATCCGATATGGTTTAGTTCGTTTTTAAAAAACTTAATTTATAGGAAAAAAATTGCCCACATGTTGTACAAGCAAAATACCTCACAATCAAATTATAATACTTTTTACAACTTACGTGCTCAGTGTAAATCTCGATCCAAATTAGATTATAATAATTTAGACTAAAAATTCAATCCTCTATTAACTTTAATCCAAAATTTTTTGGAAATTTGTTAATCAAAAAAAAAAAATTAGACTCATCATTTTCTAACACAATGAATTATAACAATAGTGAAATAAGTGGTGGTAATGATATTGTTTATTGTTTTGCTAGTTATTTTTCTAGTGTATATGATCATAATTTAATTACGCCAACATCTACAAATAAATTATCATCCACTTGTTCAAATAATATAGTTGACATTAACTTACATTCTTGCACACTAAGCATTACCGATGTTCTGAATGAATTTGATACTATTAATAATAAAACGTGTCCTGGTCCTGACATGATATCTAATTTATTCTTTATACAATGCAAATTTGTTTTGGCTGTTCCTTTATTATATTTATTTAATTTATCTATTTCTTCAGGTGTTTTTCCATCCGAATGGAAAATTAGCTACATTACACCGATCAAAAAAGGAAATTATTTATCTAATATACTTAATTATATGCCTATTTCCTTGATTTCTATTATACCTAAAATATTCGAATCCTTAGTATCAAAACAAATTTATTCGATACTTGCACCAATAGTTAATGAGGATCAACATGGATTTATAAAGGGAAAATCTACAACGACCAATTTATTAATTTTTCAAGCATTTATTTTGGATGCTTTTGCAACAGGATGTCAAGTAGACGTAATTTACATTGATTTTTCAAAAGCTTTCGATAAAGTAAACCATTCCTATCTTTTTGAAAAACTTTTTGCTATTGGCATTCGTGATCCAATGTTATCGTGGCTTATCTCATATGTAACAAATAGAAAACAGATTATCAAAGTCAAAAACTTTACTTCATGTCCTTTTAATATTCCGTCTGGCATTCCACAAGATTCGCATTTAGCTCCTTTACTTTTATATTATTTATTAATGATTTAAATTTCGATAACTCTAATAAATTAATATTTACTGATGATATGAAATTTTTTCGAGTAATAAAGTCATCCTCAGATTCTGTTTTGTCACAAAACGACTTAAATCGTTTATTAATCTGGTGTGAAAGAAACAAATTAATGCTGAATGTCGATAAATGTAAAGCAATGTCTTTTTCTAGATCTCGTTATCCAGTTATTCATAATTATTATTTAGATAATATTTTACTTAATCGGGTGGTTGAAAATTTAGATTTAGGTATTACGTTTAGTTCTAATCAAATTTTCAAAAAACATTATCTTAATATTTCTAAAAAATCATCATCTATTCTAGGATTCATTAGTAGGACATGTAAAGATTTTACAAACTCCTTCACCCTTATGATATTATATTTTTCATTGGTACTTTCTATCTTAGAATATAATTCAATTATCTGGTCTTCTTCTGCTAATACTCATATCCAAAGCCTTAAAGGTATACAAAATCGTTTCCTACGGTTTTTATCATACAAGTGTAATATCCCACGTCAGCGTCATACTCCATATTAGCCGTTATTAGATATTTTAAATATGAATAGTCTTGAAATCAGGAGAAATATTATTGATTTAAAGTTCCTATATAAAGTATTTAATGGTTTCTTTTATTCTTGTGAAATATTAAATTATTTAAATTTTGCTCCTATTAATAGGATTATGAGGTTAGCTAATGATACGCAGGTCGATTTTTTTTAGTTTTAACTCTATTGAGTCTTTTTATTAATTTATTATTAATTATTACCTGTGAATTATGTATTAATATTATATATCTTATAGATGTTAATTCTATTATTGTATTTAATTATTTTATATATATATCTATTAATTTTACTCTGCTTTAATATTATATTATCTATATTTTCTCTTTTCTCTTATCTGTAATTAATATGTTCTATAATGATTAATATTATGTCATTATGCCGATTTATAACTGTTATAGGGCTATGCCCGTTTAATTATATAAATAAATAAATAAATAAATCTGGTCCTACCGCTTTTTTCTTTTTCATCGCCTTCACCGCATCTCTCACTTCCTCCTCACTCACTAGACCAATCAATCCTTCATTCCATGAAATACTCTCTAAAGCTTCTTTTGGATACTCCTCGTTCAGTAATTTC
>JASXSY010000160.1:0-82477 GCA_034509805.1 Sipha maydis
ACATAACCATCATGATTACGCGAGAAAGGATGCCATCCAGTGATAGAACTTTAATAGATTCAATTTTGTAGTATATTTCTTTTGATGTAATTTATATTACGTTGTATTATCAGTTAAAGTAAAAAAAAAAAAATGTTATCGTTCTCAACGGCTTACAATTTGGACGTATAATTACGATTTCTAATTTACGTCGATACAAGTTGTCCTACACCTCCGATTGTATTAATTATTGTTGTTATAAACGATATTAGGTAAGTTTTAAAATTTGCAATGCGATTATTGTATATAATAAGTTATAACACGGCAAAGATATGATGTAAGTTATTTAAGTGGGAAGAGTTTAAAATAAATAATTTTGGCACTGCATCGCCCGGCGACACTTATCTTTTTATAAAATAACAATATTTAGAAGAAAAAAAAGTTTCATAGAGGTTAGCATCAGTACGTATCGTGCTGTTTAAACGTTTCTAGTTACCCATTATTGTCACCTATTTAAATTCAGAAGTTGTGTCTTACCTTATTACTTACCTATTATTGTCTCATATGTTATATTTTTTTTATTATTATTTTTTTTTAATTGTGTCAAAATATATGTGGATATATATGGAGGAAACGACAGTAAAACCACTGACTACTGTCACGTTGCACTCGTATTCTTCCACATAATATGTAAATTGACTTATAATTTATTGTCGACAACCATATCAGTCGCGGTATTATAAAGGTTAATTATATCCCACAATCGACGGTGCTGATGTTCATATAACAATATGTCGTAAGTACCTTCGCTCTAATTTGTATTAACGAAGTGTTTTTTCTTTATTTTTAAAGTATCTTGCGCGTTGTTTAGAAAAGGCGAGTAACGCGAGTATAACCAAACATTGTATAGTATTTCTTTAAGAAACAACACGTAGTTTTTTAAAAACAAGTCCATTCATGAAGCTTAGAAAATTATTTAGTACAATAAATGTTTTATACTTCGAGGCAAAATTCTCAATTTTATAAAATTGATCATCTATTGATATATTTTAACCGTACTCGTGCAAGGAAATTATAATTTTGTCGGATTTGTCATATTAATGAAGTTAATATGAATAAAGTAAAATTTCTAAATGTTTCACAGACAAAAATTAATACAATTATTCATAAATTTATATTAATATTAATTTACAAAAATGAATTAGGTTGTACAAAATAATTATTGAATGAATGGTCAAAAATTAAATTTCGATGACTGACAGCAAATATTTTTTTCTTAAAAAGAGCAATATCTATTTTTGATAATTATTTTTCAATAAATTCATTTACTTTCATTTTTTAGCTGTATATTTTAGTATTATTTCTATAATTTTACTCCACAGTGAGTACAAGGACATTATAATATACACTGCCCACGCTGCGGCATACCTGACAATAAATTTGTTATTTCTAAAGGTTAGAAAAAAAGTAATAAATAACAGTATTATATTAGTCTGCAACTTCTGATCACACTCATGTAGTATTTCTGCTCATTACTATTATTACGTCATATACTTTATAATGACTCAGATAGTTGGAGATGTAAGTATGTATTATATGAATGTAGATTGGTCTGAGGTTGTATGAAAGTATAAGATATCGATGCCATAATGTATAAAAAATATATGTTTTCGACATTTATGTTATGCACGAATCGTGTGCAGTAAATTAAATCAGTTAGAATTCCATTAGTGAACTCAAAATAATAAAAATAATTTTTGAAATCGATTTTCAGATATTGTTTATCAAATATTTATTGGCTTTTAAAATCGAAGCAATGGAATTATTTATTAGTCATGCGATCTTATTAAATGTATTAAGATCATAATTATATTGTAGACAACTGCGGTGAACTTTGATCACTCGGATAGTTGTGTTTGTACATTATTTTTTTGATACTATTTTAAATGATTGCTTACACCTACTCCATTTGGTTTTTTCGATTACATAATTTTTTATAGTTATTTTAAATATAAGAAACGTATTTTATTTCCATATAAGACGAAAGCAACACGTGCACGTTTAAGCTACAGTTTCTTCCCATATTATCAAGAATTGAAAAAAAACTTACAATGATACGATATTATTATTCGTCTTGAATGATACTTCAGAAACAAGTATACGAGCATTCCTACCCCTTGTGTAAACACACAGTACATATAGTGGTTCCATTAATTTAGGGTTCGAATTCATGGAGTAGTTATTAGTTTTACTATTTACTAACTGCTGGTTAATGTAACCATCAGATATGCATCAGTATTATTATAAAACATATGTGTCTACAACAGACGAAATGATGTGTAATGTCGAATGTTCGAATTTTAAAACCTAATATCACCAAACATCAGTAAAGTGTTCAACCAATACGTAAAATATACATTAAATTAAAAATCTTTAGTACATTAACGATTTTTATACTTTACTTTGCAATGCCATGATAATAATCATATATATATATAATTTATCCAGTTAAAGAATACCTCTAATCAAGTATTGTGAACTCTATCGATTTTAATTGCGATAATCTAATAGCTATTTTTCGAGAGTACATTTAAATATTCACGGTTATAAGTGTTATAAGTTAATATTCATCACGTTAAATTGCAGGTGAAAGAGTAAGTTGACGCTATTTTAAATTCATTTTATTATTATACCTAGTTTAAAATTAAAAACGAATAATTATCTAACTCATAGTAAATTATATAGATATTTAAATAATGGACTAAATATCATAATGTGTAATCACACTTTTCCCAATGTAATTAATCCTTTTCTTTTGATATATATTGATTTGTAAAATTAGCTCTCAATTATTAATTGATATAAAATGTGAAAATAATTTCTATAGTTATATACGTACATTTTTTTTCACGTTTGGAACCGACGACGACCCCGGAACTGTTTTTCACATTGCTTCGGGGCATTGAAGTTATAAATTGAATCGTGAGATTAAAATTTGTTTTATTCCTATTGAATATCCTAAATAAAACAAATCGAGATTCGCGTTTAGTTTTCGTAAATCATAACGTAATTTTATAAGTCGTTTTGTGCTCAGGATTCAAGGCTAGAACGAACAGAGTATTTTGGATCGACATCGTCAAAAACAACGTAAACTCGTAAACAAGTGCGTGAACTTTTTCGTAAACAGGAACTGGGAAAGAAACATGTGACCGCGGAAAGTCGATAGTACGGTAATCTTCGTAGTGAGAACACGCATGAGTGTGGAAGGGTTGACACGTCGCATAAGATGGTTGCTGGTGGAGGAGTCCGTTGCCGTTTTCCGGTCTTCCGATTACTGTGCGTCGAACTTTCGCGGAACGTGACTGAAGTGTGACCTTGGATGACGGTTAGAGAACCTGGATGTAAATTTTCTAAAATTCTTTCGAGTTGGCGTGCGTGGATGCGACGTACCGCCCTTTGTTTGTGGGTGGCGCACGCGAATCAATAAGGACCGTTTGAGCGTTCACACACGCTTACACGCTTGCGATGCACAGAATTATAGCAAGAGTGATCGCGTATGTGTGAGTGACGTATCTGACTTCACTCAATTAGGGTTGGGGGAGGGGATTAAAGCTCACTCGTGAAAGGTGGAGGATAAATTTCTTTCACTTCCGTCCTCAAAAAAATCCTAGATGTGTCCTGGGAGTTTAAAACAACATTTTATTTAAGTACAATAATAGGTATTTATTTATTTTTAAAATTTACACAACTTAAGTTTTTTGAAAATATGCTAAAAGTGTTACTGTCTTAAACATATAAAACAACTTAAACAGTATTAGACCTCTTTCACACGACGCCACCATGGAAGTACGGCCATAGTGGCGCGGCCAAAAGAAACACAGAACTAGATTATGGTCTTCACACGTGGTGGCGCGGCCAAATTGGTGGCGCTACCAGTCGCGACTGTCGTGACCAAAACAGCTGGACGCGCGATCACATAAAGTGGCGCCACCAAAATATTTATATGGTTTCTTATGAAAAACGCGCGTTATTTTCAATTGATCGGCCACCAGTCGCGCGACCAGACGTATCTGCACTGTATTTAACAACACGGACAGCCGAAATGTCGATACTGAAAAATTTATATTTGAAGCAGAAAATCGTCCTGCTATTTGGAATTCTGCAAGTATGCAAATCGTATTTTAAAAAATAAGAGTTGGGAGGAGTTGGTGGACATATTCAGTATCCATAATGAATGTAATATTTTTTTTCTTTGCACGTCTACTACACGGCTGTACAAATAAGCAACACATGCCAACTCTTCAACTTCCATTTTGGAACTAAATATTGGTTTAATTAGCTTGTTTAAATGTTGTACATTGTAAAATAAAACAAAATAATGCGTCTGGTGGCGTGTTTGGTGGCTATACTTTTTTGGTGGCGCCGTGTGAAAGGGGCCTTAGGTACTAAAAAACAATATTTGTTTAAAACAATAATCGACAATCGGTGATTGGACTAAATCATAGATTCTAAGTTTTTTCTTTTTGTAAATTTTTGTAATTTTTTCTTAGTAAATATTTAGCGAATTCATACACGAACATAACATTTTATGGAGGGGAGATCGTCCCATCGTTACCGTTCAAACACGCCACAGGCGTTTATGCAAATCATCATGGTGCCGTTTTTAGGACTGGACATGTGGGCTCACACTACCGCGAATGCGTCCGATACAGTGCGCGGGCTATAAATATATTTCACGAACCGCGGACGGACAGACGGAACGGGTGATTGTTCCGATCTCGTCGAGCCGCGGGGCAATCTGCCAGGCGAACATCGTTCGTGAGTAAAAAAGCAGCTGCCCCGCGGCCGACCGACCAAAACTCGTGTACAGTAAGTGGTGTGCCACTGCTTATGCGTACACCACTGCATGTGTATTGTATGTCACTATTTTTAATTCACACGCGGTCGACGTTCTTCGTGCACCACCGCACGTGGCCCACGAATATTCGCGTGCGGATTGCGACGTCCGGTGCGCACCTGCTACGCGTTTAAAAGCTTTACCGTCCGGACGTTTTACACCAGTGTTTTCCGACATTTTCTTTCATTCCACGTACCTTTTGAAGATTTTCGAAAACCTCGTGCATCGCTGACTTCCCTAAAATTTTTTATTATTTATTTTATTTTTTTTTTCAAAACTATTATACAAGATGCATTATAACATGTTGATTGTTTTAGAGATTATTAATTTTCACATTTTACATCTTAGCAATAATTTTAATATTTCAAACAATATTTACTATTCCAATATGACCTCCCTCTCCTTGGTCAGAACTTGAAATCCTCCTTGAGGTATATTTTCTTCCGTTAATAAATACTGCGTTAAACAATGTACAGAGATGGATTAAGAATGTTTTTCTACCTTGGACGTTTAAATCAAAACGATTTTTCAATAGTCTTTTTTTTTTTTTTTTTTTTTTTATAAAAAAATTTTAATTTTACTGGAAAAGGAAGTTAAAAACTAAAAAACAAAGTGGCACGTCTGTAGACCGGCCGATTGGGAAAATTCGCGAAATTACAATCCACACCTAATAGCATTCAAATATTTCATTCGTGTAAATAAAACGCTGAGTAAAATGTACACTTTCACAGGCGTGTTACGTTTTTAATATACAACGGAATATTCTATACATTAACAAATAATAATAACAATGAAATATATGGAAATGTCGTGATTATAAAACACAGTAAATATCGTATGTAGAATGTTTATAATATCCTGAATAAAGAATTTATGTAATATTTATATTAACATAATACATATTCTAATATATATATATATATAAATTTGCGGTCTGTTTATTTATATTTTTCAATCCAGATTATTCATATTAATTTGATTTTAATATCAATATTACAGGCACATATTTTTCAAGTGTACATACAAATTGACGCATGTAAGCGAAGACGAGAACAATAGTATTCTATATCACTCAGTAGAAATGACTGTTGGCAATGTGCAACAGTAGGGGTCCTATAGGAAAATGCATGGGCGACTGATATTCCAGTGTTTTTTGTGTGTTTAGTTTGCATTGAAGTTCCAAGATGGTAGACATAATATTATATTGTAGTTGCTTCAAGGTGTCCCTAAAGGTATACCCATTACAATATCTCCTGAGAGAATGAAGATGATTAAATACTATTTTTTTATTTGACACACAAAGACCATTGAACCGTTCAAATTAATTTTCAGCAGAATAAACTCTAAAAAATGGCCACCTTCAAATTTGTTGAAAACTTTTTAGTACTTAAATACTTTTTTTTAAATGTATACTGAGACACAAAAAATTAATTAAAATATGAATAGTTAAAGTCGGTATTCCTGAGAGTCATGTAGAAAAAAAAGTTTTTGATTATCTTCATTATCTTAAGAGGTAAATATCGCAAAACCACCAACAATTTTTATTTACAGCTTGAAATCTAATTATTTCTCAGTAAAGTCTTAATTTTGCTGATGCGTTTCGAATTCGTGAATACCAATTATCATTGATTTTTTTTTATACCTATTAATAATATTATTTATTAAATATTGTTTTGTGCAAGTATTTGTTTACAATGAATATTTTATTGTCTTTACATTAAAAACATTTTTATTCTAGTTTGGTTAATTGATCATTACTTAATATTGTAGGTACGTTTAATAATAAAACAACGTGCGTTAGTAATTTGTATTTATGACTTTAATTTTTATTGCAACTTATACGTTAAAGTATGAAGGCACTTTAAGGTATGAAGGCGCATTAACTCGTATAGCGATTCAATTATTTATTTATATAATTAAAAGTAGTTTTAACATGCATTAAGTTGTATTTATAAATTTAGAAATAAATGTTAAAAATTGGAATAACCTCAACAATATTGTTCCTAGACATATAAAACAAGGAAAATAATTTAAATAATATTTAGACGTCAATAGTCAAGAATTCGAGGTTGAAGTATTGTTAAGTGATGATATTAAGAATGGCTAAAAACTATTATTGTTTTAACGTATCATGAACTTTGTAAAACTATGGTTATATCAAGCTTATTATAAAAATGTCCTTTGATTATGCAACATATTTAAAGAATATATTCAAAAAACAATCAAGCTTATAGTTTTTCGTTAATTTCCTCAAATGTTGAAATTATCGTTTTTAAGAACTAATCCTTTTCCATTAAAACCATTTTTTTTCTATTAGTGCATATCGATAGGAATAATAGTTTTTAAGATTGAAGTATAACATTATTATTAATATTATACTATTTTAGTAAAATAATATAATACGTATAATGAGTGTTGATAAAATATTGTCATTTCCAATTATTATTTCTAATGATTTGTCGACAAATTAAAAATTTTGATTTTCAAACTAAATTATTTTAAATTCTGGTTTTACTTTCTACTCTGTAATGCAGAAGAATTAATATATTTAATATAATTAATTATTTTTTTCTTTTTTATTTAGTATTAAGTTTTTTTTTTGTCGTTTTTAATTAAACCATTTGGATACATTTTAATTTATTAATTTATCATTTGATATGCGGTTTACTCATTTATAGTGAATTTAATAAATAAAAATAAATGATTTTACTTTAATTTTTAAAACTCAAATATATTTGATTGTTAATAGTTTTGTATTAAAATTAAAATACATTACATAAATGTAAAAGGGTTAAATCATGAAATGGTCTTTTTAAGTAATATTTACTTTTTGTCTGTTCAATTTTATCTTTTTCTCTTATTGAAAACGTGGAACAAGTTTATACACTTACATAAAATATTTTTCATTATCCATCAAGGTAATGATGATTTTAATTATTTTTTTAATTTTAATTCGACGGATGAATTATTATTTGTTGATACTTGTTTAGTTTGTCGGTCTAAGTTTATTTCCGCTGTTAAATATTAAATTTTATTTTTGTTTTTTTTTTCGGGACTTTTTCGCACAATAGATGTATGACTTTTAAGAAAGAGTTTTATTGTACCAATATTTAAAGGAAAAGGAGACATACAAGAATGTGGGAACTATAGAGGAATAAAGCTCATGAGTCATAGTATGAAGATCTGGGAAAAGATTATAGAGAAGAGGATAAGAAGTGAGACGTCGATATCAGAAAACCAGTTTGGTTGTATGCCAGGGAAATCAGCAATGGAGCCAGTATTTTGTGTTAGGCAATTAGTAGAGAAGTACAGAGAAAATAATAAAAAACTATGCATGGTGTTTATAGATTTAGAAAAGGCGTATGACAGAGTGCCAAGGGAAGTTTTAAGATGGGCATTGATAAGAAAAAATGTCCCAAAAATGTATGTTAATTTGATCCAGGATATGTATGAAGGGTCGAGTACTAGTGTCAAGAGTCGGTGTGGAGTATCAGAAGCATCGGGCGTGTTATGCGATAAGAGAATTTGAATGAGGCTGAAAGGTAAATTTTATAAAAGTGTAGTGAGACCAATTATGCTGTATGGTTCAGAGTGTTGGGCGGTTAACAGGAGAATAGAACAAAGTATGAGTGTCGTGGAAATGAGAATGCTTAGAATCTAAGCCTTAGATGGTTGAGTGGAGTGACAAGGGAAGATAGAATAAGGAACGAATACGTGAGATGTAGTGTTAGTGTAGCGTCAATTATGGACAAGATGAGAGAAAATAGGCTGAGATGGTTTGGGCATGGTTTTGATACAAGAAAATTTCTTATAAATATAAATATAAATGCATTATTATTATTATTTATTTTTATAAATAAGAGTAAATGATTTTTCGAGTTTTCGAAAGTTTATTTTATCTTTACAATAAAATTGCAGTAATATTTTCTAATTTCCAATATTATTTTTAATATTTTTAATTGCTCAAGTAACTGATTTTAAAAAATGCGATTTTTGATGAGTATAACGTATTTGATCATTATATTTTTATGTTACTGTAATATGCATGACAATTTATAGATTAGTTAACAGTAAACATTCAAATAATAAATAATTTAAAAAAATATTAGCGAAACATTTTATATTTTATATTTTAATCCATTTCAGTTTTTACGAGAAAGATTTTTTAATAAATATATAATTGTATCTAATATAAAACGATTATCTTGATACGATTCGTTCCCAAAATTATTTTTTTAATTCAAGCATCTATTTTTAGTTTTAATTATATAGGTCACAGTCCTCGGAACCGGCAAAAAGCCTTCCAAAATTAAACAGCGTATATATAAACTTAAACTAGTAGGAAATTAATCATAATAATAATTTATTTCGTTGAAAATTGATCCTCCTTAATTAATCTTATGTTCAATTTATACAAGATCCATACTAACTTTGACAGAATCATAATATATTTTGTTAAAAAAATTTATAAAAAAAATTGTAATGTAATATTAATATGTATTATTAATATAAATCATAAAATGTACAATAGCGAAAATTCAAAACGAACAGAAAAGTAACAGAAAAGATTATTATGTTTGAAATTCAAATATATTACTGTATATTTATATATCAATATATATATTGTAAATATATATAAACCAAGCTGTGTAATTCGGGTTTTTTTATTTATACTTTGATGGTATGTAATTTCGTTTTGTTGTTTAATCGGAAGGGATTGGTCATAATTTTTTTTACATTGTTTCTTTCAATGATATCCATATTAAACATTAGTTATATTCCAGGACAATGGAGAGCGATGATGATTATTACACTGTTTCGGAGTGTTTAAGTTCAAAAGTTTCTTCGTACGGCTCTTGTACGCCAGTCGCTTCTGACCAAGATGACGAGGTAAGTAGTATCACGTTTGTTTTATAATATATATACTTACCGTATATTGCGAATGCATAATGATACGAAATTATAACATTAATTTAATGATAAGTATTACACGTCGTATGGGGATTAGAATTCTAGACATTGCATCATACGAGTATGTAATAATATTACTATGTATTGGGTTTTAAGGTTTCACACATTTTATTTTACTTATTTTTAATTTTAAATAGGTAAAAAATGTTATCATCCCTCATATCGATTAAAAATGTAAATTATACAATGCTATACATATGTTAATTAATTCTGACCGTTTGTAGCATAGTTATTGAAACAATTATATATTATTAAATATAGTCATTGCATTTACATCGGTTTTCTTTTATTAATCTATATTATATAAAATGAATTAATGTTATGTGAGGTGCACGTGAAAATTTTATTTGGTTTTTTTTTTTAATTTTTCAGTACGATATGGGTACCGTAGTCCGAGAAGTATTACAAACCAGACGACTGATGTTATCGCCCGTTCGAGGATGTGTGGAAACTAACGAATCTATTTACAGAGAAACGCCAATACTACGAACTGAAACGCCGCAGCCTGAAGTAAGTGCCTACCTAATATGTACTTCTAAATCCGTTGCCCGACCATAAAATACATCAAAGTGTTGTTTATTATTAGTTATATTATACTGCATTTGTATGACGAATGCATCAAAGATTGAAAGGTCAGAAAATTAGCTACACTCTGGCTATTTGAGTTATTTTATTGTTTTATATTTTAATTACATCGTTAATTTTTATGACTCCAATCGTGACACTAAACAAGTGTAAGTTGTGGTGTACAGTTCATTTCATAAAAACCGCAACAGACAAACCGGAGCTTAAATTTAAACGGTACACAATCGGAACATGATGGTTAGAAATTAGCATTTTTCAAAACTACATAGAAATAAAAAAAAAATCCATTGATGGTAATTTCATTTGATGATTTGACATTCTGCATTTCTATTTTATTTATGTGATTATTATAATTGTCAGATATCTGTAGTTATTATATTTTTAGTAGTGGTTAATATTCGTATAATTTAAACTCTAAGCCGGATCCACGGGCCACGTGATGTCAATCGAAAATAAAAATGAAGTACAATATATACTTACTTTATTGAATATTTCCACATGAATTCCTCTAGACTATTCCTATTCTTACTTTCCTATTCTTTAAACTCTAGAGAATATAGATTTTCCGATGTAGCAATTATTATTCAAAAGTAATTTATTTTAAAATGAGAAATTTATGAATTATTCGGTTGAAGTATATTATAATATATAACAATTATATTTTAACGCATAATAACATTATAATATACAGGATTATTCAAAATGATTCATCCAATTTAAAATACTTACATCTATTTATATTTTATACTGAGAACAGTATTTTATACATTAAACTAAAGAAAAATATGTCAAATTTAATTGATTATACTTATAAATGTTCTATGTTCTATGCTCCTTTGGTCACACGAATAACATCTAGTTGGTAGTCAAATTCATTCCATGCTTCTTGCAACATGTCTTTTGTAATTGATTTCACCGCCGTTGTTATTCGATATTTCAATTTATTTGTAGTTGATGACAATGGTGGTATACACACAGCATCTTTAACACATCCCCAAAAGAAATAATCACATTACGTGAGATCTGGTGATCTAGGAGGCCAGCTGCAAAGTGTTCAGTCATTTGGTTCATTGCGTTCAATCCAACGGTTAGGGAGCGTTGAAAACTCTAATTCTTTCCACATTATCATCGGATACACGAGGTCGACCTGTGCTTTTTCCTTTGCACAAACACCCGGTTTCTTCAAACTGCTTATACCATCGATATATGCTCTGATCAGTCGGTGCATCGATCCCATAATGACGACGAAAATTGCGTTGCACAGTTATTATCGATTAACACTTCGAAAATCCCAACACACAAAACGCTTTATGCTGTCCAGTCGACATATTTGCGGAAAATAACTTGCCTTAAGGTCTATTTACATATAACCGTTCCGTATCCGTGCCGTCCGTTCCGTGTCCGGCGATTTAAATTTGATTACTTGTTATGAAATGGGCATGTTTACACAATGTCAAGTCCGTTCCGTAATTTTAGATTTGTCGGAGACAATGTTTTGGGAAATTTCACTGATACGGATATACTCGTCGGCAGAGTTGGGCAAAATTTTATCTAAATAACTATTCGAATAAATATGTATTCGAATAAAAAATCATTTGAATGATTTTTTCACAATTATTCGAATAAAAAGGTATTCGAATAATTTCCAAACGTTATTATTCAAATAAAAATGTATTCGAATAATTTTCAAACGTATTATTCAAATAATTTTCTAACGATATTATTCGAATAATTTCCAAACTTTATTATTCAAATAAAAAATTATTCGGATTATTTCCAAACGTATTTTTTGAATAAAAATTATTTTGATAATTTCAAAACGTTATTATTTAAATAAAAAATTATACTAGTACAAAATTTGTATCATATAGTGGTAATAAGATTATTTTTTTTTAATAATTTACTAATCAAACGTTTGATTGATTTTTATTATAAAATTGTAAATACTGTAGCTTGTTCTGACGCTTCACGAATGCGAGGAACATATTATAGCCATAGTTATAGCCATTATTAAAATAATTTTTTATTCGAAGAATATTGTTAGAAAATTATTCGAATAATAACGTTTGAAAATTATTCGAATAATTGTGAAAAAATCATTCGAATAAAATGTCATCTAAATAATCATCTAAATAAAATTTCATTCGAATAACGCCCTACTCTGCCTGTACTGTATGTATGTTCGAACATGTGTAAAAATAATAAATTATGATACGTTCTATAGATAACATGTTAAATTATAATATATATAACATGAATATAATTTTTTTTAAATTCTATTAACATTGTTAATACTTAAAAAATAATTTTTTGTTGAACAACGTGAAAGATATAATTTTTATTTGTTCATTTTTTTTTTTGATTACTATTGAAATGAACGATTGGTCATATTGTTATTTTTGTGATTCAATTTTTTTTCCTATGAATACCATTCTATACATTTTTGTTTACCACGAATTACTTTTTTTAATGATTTTTTCATCATAACGTTAATACATGTTGCATAATAATCTTCAACATGGGTTGCGTTAAAACCGTGAATTTTATTGTATGGGTGAATATGGATATATTTTGTATGTAAATTTTGTATTTTCAATATTTAAGTTTTAATAAAAATTAGTTAGGTGTGTAGAACAACTATAAGTTACCAATTCAAGCTTTCTTAGCGCATAAGCAAAACTCGACAAACATAAAATGTTAAACATAAATTAAAATACTATTCTAATAATAAAATAAAAATGCGAGTGTTAAAATGCTCAAAAAATGTAGAACCCAGTCATAAGAAAAATTCCCGGTTTAATATATTTAAATAAGTACAAGAAAATAGCGCAGTAACTACGTGTGTACACTATACAGTTATAATTTATAACTTTTATTTAGAAAATGTGTGGATCGATTAACACAGATAATATGCAAACTATTTGAATGTTTTAACACGTTTAGAGAACAGTTTGCCAAAAAATAATATTCGGTTGAATAGATGATATTAGATGTAGTGTTTCCGTCCCATTACGATCGATGTCAAATATTGCTATTTTAATTTAACGTTTCTAGAGCATTACATTAAGATATTACTGCTATATATTAATACATAATATTATAATATATTTTATTACTAGAACAGTACCAGGCGGAGTTATAAATATAAGACTATAGCGCATTATATTCGTAGAATAATATGGTTCGTAAAGTGTAAAAAAAAAAAAAATGAAAAAAGAATGTGCTATTTTCAACTAAGAGTCTAAACGAAGATTAAGATTGTAAACCACATGCCTATGAACTGTAACTTATAGATAAAATATTTTACATCGCTGGGTTAGATATATTATTCTGAGAGATAGACAACAAATTTCAGTTACTTTGCGGTGTTCTCACAATTTTCGATTTGTGACAGATCTCGTGACAGGTAATATGCACTCTCAAGTACGTAGTTATTCGCGTTGGTTACCGTTTTCGTCACAGTTCTTTGTACGCACACGGAGTGAAGTTATTGAAGTCTAGAAATTGTTGCACCGAAAAGGCTTCTCTCCTGGTTTTATACCATAACATGTTTGTAAAGTGCACGTAATATTGTGATAGGTACGTGCGTATAATGTCGCAACCGTGACGTACCTGATGCTATTTACGCCCACGCGACCAGTGTTGTGTGGTAGCGGTAGAAAAACAATCGTACAAAAAACACAACACACGACAGATGATGACGGTTTATGAATTAAAATATTTACACGGGAATACGGGAGACTCGTACGTATAGTATTATTATTATTATTATTATAATTTTTATTATTATAATTACAATTATTATTATAATTACCATTATAATTTGATGTCGCGTCGAATGCGCGTGAAAACGAAAACAACTAACGACGGCTGCAATGGAAGGGGTTACAGGGGAGAGGTTTCGCGCCGCGACCGTCGTCGTGCGGTATAGTGTGTGGTGGTCATCTCGAACGCGTGCAGTCAGTCCGAACCAGGTGGACCGATCGGTCGCGTCTGTCCCCTCTGCTCTTCGATCGCCGTCACCGCCGCCGCTGCCGCCGTCTGTTACACCGTCGCGTGCGTTCTCCCATAGAGCCGTAATATACGTTATCGCGCCGCGGTCGTCGTCGCAGCGATCGAACGCTGTGTTTGGTTTGAATTTATTTGAATTTATTTTATTTATTTATTTCCTACCGAAAACTAACGAACGCGCGCGGCACCAGGCGTTCGCCTCGATGCGGCGAGCGCAGTAGCAACTGCTGCAGTTGCAGCACAATCGACGGGTGCATTGCGGCACGTCAAACGAGCAACAGCCGGGTGGTGCCGACATGGAACGTAATGCTCGGCCGCCGGCCACTACCGTCAGCACCATAGCGGTCCGGAGCGGCGCCACGAGGATCGTCATAGCACTGTTGCAGGTACACCGGTGTTACAAAAATCCGTGTTCATGCAGGGCGATCGCTATACACGTTTTTGAGGTGCTCGCCTTCATAAACCTGCACACCTTTCTTGGTTTTACTAGTTTTGTTTAGGGTTTTAGGGAAAATATGTGCGATTAGATATTACTATTATATATATATATATATATATATATACACACACACACACACACACACATATATATATATATATATATATATATATATATATATATATACGTTCTACAACTTCAAATTAACTTGGGCGCCACTGCTTAGGTACTGGACATTACAGGTACCTACTGAAGGACGGTTTCTACTTGAATTCGTCGATTTCGAGCCGGTATAGATCAATTTTCTTGTGTAGATATTCTCGAATGTTGCTCGACATCTCGTCCCTTATCCCCCGTCGAGTTTTATCAGCTGGTCTCATCGCTAACATAATCACTCTCTCTCTCTCTCACACACACACTCGGTCTATCTCTCTTTCATCCTGCTGATACGAATACGTACGCCACCTAATATATAACGGCAACACCTCAACGATATTCTCGAACTCTATACGTAGTGTATGCATGTGTGCAGATAATACCAATACGATTATACACTGTACAACATCTGCAACGGACGAAGATACGTGCGTGTACACAATGATGGTACACAATAATACGTATTGCAAAAGATTACAGTTATCGTGTGTGGTGCAAAACCTAGTCTGTTGTTAGAATCGGAATGGGGCAGCACCCCTCGTGAGATGGGTTCGACTGTTTTGTCGTGATGCGATATCGAGAAAATATTTAATGTCACTCGGCAGCAATGTCATACCCAATAACTAAAAATATTTACGATTTGGTTTAAATATTCGCATTCCAAGATTTTTTTTTTTTTATCACAAGTTGATATTTATTATTTGAGGTTTAATCATATTTTTAAAATAGGTGTAATATGCTTACGGCAATCGACTAAATGTAGACGGATAAAATCATAGATGTGCGCACGGGGGAGGGGGTGCTGGGTATGCTTGAACACCCCCAAAATCTTTTAAATGGGGCCCTACAATTTAAGTACAAGAATATGGGGTTTATATTTTAACTTGTGTTCCTCAAATAAAATGTAATTTATTCTAAAATATTTGGTAAAAATAAATTATGTTTCGTAATAAAAAAAAATAAAACTAAATTTTCTAAACGTTTGTGCAAAAACCTATTATGATAATATTACTGCTGCAATTTGCTATAAAAGTGCAAATCATAAATAATTGAAGCTATCCGAGAAATATTTACGAAATTCAAGGAAAACATATTCATTAGGGCTAATATACTACAATATTAAATAAAAATTAAAGTTTATTTATGCTTTATATTTTATTATATGTACCTACACGTTATGGTAAAATAAGACCTAAAAGTATTGTAGACACCCCTGAAAAACAAGTCTGCGCACGTCTATAGCTATAATAAATTACAACGACCATTTTTTCTACGGTTTATGAAAAAAAAGTCGAATTTCTGAATGGACATAAGACATTTTCACGTTGGTTATGTGCGGATGATATTATGCGAGAACCTACTGGAGGCTTGTTGAACCACGTGCGCAATACTGACATAAAATTCGAAAATGCCATAAGATCATCGAGTAAAACTATTATAATTATTATCGTTTTATTATTATCGCTATATGTTTATAATGTAATATAGTAAAACTATGATTGAATGATTTAAAAAGAAAAAGGAATTCAGTCTCAGATCACGTGCAACTTCGTCGCTGACTGATTATTCGTTTTTCAATTCACTGAAGAGACTATCGGTTTTTATTTGTTACGTGCCGTAACGCATCTAATAATTGGGGCCTCACACGCTATTTGTACTTTCATTAGAACTGAGTTGTATTTACCGTCGCGTTACACGCAATCTGATCGTGGAAAACGTCTGGATAAGTCGCGTATATCAACATATACAATATAGGTCACACACGATAACTCGTAAAATATGCGCGGGCTCAGACTAATCTAAATCAGACTAAATCTTTCAATTAGCATCGGACCAATGTCCTTGTGAATTGGTATCCGGAACTCAACCGTAAAGTAAGATAGTGATTGTTGTATGCATTTGACGTTTTTACACTACAACGATTCAATAACTTTGAAAGCTTCCCTGATTTTTTTAATTTTGTCAGCATCGGCAAAAATCGAAACAAATCTACAGGTGTGATTACTATCCTATCATATCCATGTGTTTAAATATTTATATTTACACGTTTGCAGATGTGCACGTGTGAAGTTATTCCTTTATAATGCATCCTATCCGATTTTCTTAATATTTTCACCAATACTTTAGTGTGTTTATAATAATTGCAATGATTATTTATATATAAAACGTACATTAATGATTAGTGTTTAAGTATATATTAAACATACATAATAACTTAAAAGAAAAAAGGAAAAAACTTCTTGATTGTTACGTCGACCCCTCCTCACCTCAAAGCTGTGACTTTGTCCACGTATCCTTTATCGCTGCTAAAGACTCTTTGGGTAGGTTTATGATAATTCGCGCTTTCCCACGTCGGCGATTCGCACAATGATTAATGTCATCAAAAGGGTTATACTTATACGGGCCATCACTCGTGCGCGCGTCGTTGTATTGTGTGTACATTTTAGTACAGCGTGCGCTCGTCGAACGAATTCTTCGAAGAATGTTGCCCCGTCGCGGTGATTCCTATTTTGGAAATAGCGGAAATGAAAGTCGGTGAAATATCATTACACACACACACGTGTATGTGTATACATTAGTCGTTGTCGTCGTCGCCGTCATCATTCTCTGCAGATGTGTAGACGAAAACAGTGGCAACCGGTAAATTGCTGCAGTTGTCGGTCGAGATTCCGTTTTCCGAAAGATTTTATTATTAATGATTTCTCGCTGTGCGAAACATAAGTATATCATTTGTACTTACTGCCGGTTTTACTCCGTATCATATAATTTTGTTTTCCGTTGACTTTACTCACGCATCGTCGGATCTATAATGTGATGATACCATCGTGAAATATTGTGCATTTGTGTTTGTGGGTGAAATAATTAATACAATTAGAGGCTCGACGGGACGTTATCATTGTCGGACAATATATCGTAGAGACTCGTTAGAAGACCGACTACATAAACGAGTAAAAAATTAAAAGGCTTGAAATATTAAATATCTGGGAATAAATTATATAAATTATTAAAATATGAATATAAATAATAATATGTAACACCTAGGCTTATAAAATGAATAAATAAATAAAGCGAAGAAGAATAAATTAATATACTTAGCTCTCATTCGCGGTTTTCAATGTTTTCAAAATATTTTAATAATGTACCTATTATACTATACTGGTTGCTTTACTTTGTATAGCTAATGATTTCTTATGCAGGATGTTTATACGATATTATACATTTAAGTACGCTTGCAGTACAATTATTTCGTTCTACTCGTCCCGTTGCTGCACAATTATATTAGTTAGGTCACTTATAGTTATTTTTTTGTTCGGTTTGTGCGCGTAGTATGAATAATTCCCACCCGCAATTACCTCATGCGCCACCGCCGCGTATAAGTCATCATCGTGTAATTCGAGAGTGCCCCTTGCGCGTGATTGCATTTCGCATACAGCCTAATTTGTTGGCATGAGATGTTCCGTATTTTTAGAATATATCTCGTATGGCCAGCAGCAGGAGTTCATCTGAAGCGGTCCGAGTTGAACTGCGAATAATAAACGAACGTAATACGCCGAGGAAAATGTAAAAATAGTTGGAATCGTCGTTGGCCTAAACAATATAAATGGGTTTTGACCCTAGAGTAAATACGCGATAGTGTCCGCACAGAAACAATTCAGTACTTTAAGTATATTTTCGGATGTTATGTTATATATTATGCAGTATGTAGTCATCACCGTGTATGCATGTGATTATGACGGTTTTTTTATTTTTATTTTTATACACAATCATATATTTTTATTACGAGTACAACTCTATATTTACCTTTGCTTTGAATTGGATTTTGACAAGCAATAAAAAACACTTACAAATAAAGTAATTAAAAAGAAAAGAACGTTGTATTGTTTTTAGCGAATAACTACGTGCCTACATTTTAAACGTATTGATATTTATATAAAAAATATATTATATTCGTTGTATGAATAGTAGTTTTAGAAATCACACTGTACTTTTATCCTGATTCAAAAATCACATATGAACAGTTTTGTGGACATTAATTAATTGTATGTGCAAGATGATTTATCGTAAATGACGAAAAATAAATAATATTTTGTTAGAAAATATGTTTACAAAATATGTCATTATTGCCATGTATAATAAAATATTGAACGGAAGATAGACGGACATAACATCAATGACCCAGAAAATTAGAAAAATATTTACTTTTATTATGATATCATCTAGCCGTTTGAAAATTATTTGAATTCGACATATTTCGTACGCTTTCCTAGTGTTATTTATAAAATATAAAAATTAATATATAGTAAATAGCTCATGTTAAAATAGATATCTGGTTGATTGAACTTTAATATAAAATAGTGATAACGATAATTTAAATAATATATTTATAAATATTTAGTTTAATTTCCGTAATGCATTTTAAATTATATTTTCTATAAGCCTTATAAATGTTTTTTGAGTAAAAATACACTTACTTTTTTTATTTTATGACTTTTTTAAATACAATTGATCATGCTGAAAATGGCGTTTGATTAATCTTATTCCATAGCAATTTTTGTTTTTCTACAATAGAAACGATTTTTTTGTTCAATATAATGGTTTCGAGTTTAAATTATTTATAGCCAAACATGTTTTTTATTATAATAGTATTATAGATTATAATCACCGCGGGTGTATAAACCTATTGTGATATTTCAATTTGTACGGAATATAGTTATGTTTCAAATGTTCTAAGCGCATTACACATGTCATAGACTCGACTGAACCTGTATATTGAACACAAAACAATAGGCTATTACGGGTAATATGCATTTAACCATTATACATATGTATATCTATTAGTAAATAGCATGCGTTTCGTGTATACAATTTTTGATCATATTTTTTGAGGTCATACATCACTTGGCAATATTTTTTTATAAATATCTGTTTGTGTGTATTTTAAAGTAAATTTTATAAACTGTCAAATTCATTATCGTAATGCGCATAAAATATATAATGTGTTACACATTATGTATGTTCATATAAGCCATTTTAACGGTCGTACCTACATTAAATAAAAGGCGATCAGAGGGTTCGCTTGCAATTAATCGCACGTAGCCAGCTGCAAATAGGAGATATTATCGAAGTGTTATGCGACAGTCTAATACGAGTATCGTTTAATAAAAAAAAGTAAAATAATAATCATACATCCAAAAATTGTACATTGAACAATAGAGTTGCGTTGGCAGTAATATAATACAGTAAGTAGGTAGGTATAGTCATAAGTTTTGGAATGAAATTAAATATATGTTAGTTCACGAAATACAATTTAATTTATTTTACTTAAACATTATATGTTTATATATTATATTGTATACACTGTGGTACCATGTGCACTTATCGAATCGAAATAAAATATTTCATATTTCATTATTTTATATTTTATTATTTAAAATATTTGTTTAAATAGTTTTAGTAAAATGGAGACAGAAAAAATAAAAAGCTGTGGGTTGATTGCATGTATAATTTTTCCGGATAATGCGTGTACATTTAATAATTAAAATTTAATTTTTTTTCTAATACAATAATACTATTATATTAATTTCGATTTTTCGTATTATAAAATTAATTTGTTTATCTTTACCACTTCCGTAAAATGTAAAATTAGTTTATACGTGAATGCAATGTGGTTTCGTTTTATGTTTTATAGTATATAAAATTTAGTTTTAAATCACATGTATACTATATGTGTACAATAATTCTTTTTCTTCAAATGATAGTGCGTTAAAATGAACGACCTATTAGTAGGTGTATGTATCGTATACACGTGTCAACTGTAACATGGTCATCATGGACAAGAAATATTCCTTTTATAATAAACTAAATCATAACGCACAACATTTTTTATTTTTATATAACGCTTACGTTTCGCGAAGCGTTTAATTTATGCGTAAAATATCACCGAAATCGTTATACAGCTACAAATTTAGTTCAGTAACCTAATGCCTTTAGTTTAGTATCTTTGTATATTTTATGTACGCAAGTTTAATTGTTATTTAATGCAATGTGAGAACTAGAAATAATTTCATTCGTCGGACAAATAGCAAAACGTGTACCCATTAAAAACAGTTTTTGCGTTTACAGCCGTTTAAAAAAAAATGTATACATCATGCAGTATAACATATGAAACAGATGTTTACTTAATATTTTCAATTGGCTTTATATAGTCGTGCCTTAAACGCATAATTTATCGAACAGAATATGCGCCGGCAGGACGAGTGGTTTGTTGATAAACACGCATTCGTACACTTCATAATGTTCGTCCCTTAAAGGACCTATAATGTACAGGTACTATAAATTATTCACACGTTTCATGTACATGATAATAACATGCGTATACGTATAATAGATGATACCACTTGGGTAAAACAAAAATTTTATAGGAATCTCAAGTATCGAGTATTTCTGTCATATTCCGAACATTATTATTTACACAACATCGTTGTCGTTTCAGTCGCACGAAACAACTAAGATTTTAGAGTGCGTGGTATAATTGCAGATCACTTTATTTTATCGAAAATAACCGTTTACATAATTTTTCTTAACTGTACACAGTCGGCTTCGGCTATTGTATTGTAAATTGTATGAAACTTACACTGTAAGCGGTTTATATTTACACGCGATCGGCGAATTGCTAAGATGACAGTTCCGTACTCAAATGAAACGTAGAGCACGAGAAGTTTCGTTACGTTTTCGCCGTATTGCAATAAATAGCGTTCACTGCTGTCTGTAGGCACCGGGCGTTTGCAGACTAGTTATATAATAACAATACAATACAGCCGGAACTCGGAAAAACATCGAACGCACGATAATCCGCGCGTGGTCGCCCGCAACGCTGTATTGACCGGTATGCATTGTAAACATACAAACACACACACACACATATATATATATATATATATGAGTATATATTGGATCTACGGAAAAAATCACCCGTATGGAGATCGACGAAAAAAATATACATTTTACTGAATGTCTCTGGATGTGTACTTACAGAGTGTTCCAAAACCGGTTGAAACGGTATCTGTAAAAAACAATCGTCTGCGTGCAACATCTCGGCGAAGGATATTGGCCAATCGTTCAAATGTTATCTACTGCAGCAGTATATATGCGCAACTATATCAACGCCCAAATGGATATAACATCCCATTTGTATCATATTATTATGGTTGTAGTATATGTATGTAGATATGGTATGTGTATGTCAAGGCAGTGTATTACATTTCAAGATTGTATTAATTGGTGGTTGGTCCGATGTAATAATATCAATAGGACGAGTAATTTTTCTTCTCCTTTTCGTGCAAATACCGATCGCTGAATAGATATATACATCGGTGTTGTACAGAAATAGGATCTCTGCTTGGTTCTTAATTGTGAGTTCACCTATAACAATAATGGCGAACGATTTATAAATTCAAATTTATAAGACTTCTACAATAATGCAGAGGTGGTCAAGAAGAAGAATGACCTTGCACCGGTCCCAAAGTAAATACATTTCAGTAAGAGAAAGAATCGAAATAAATTGAGGTTATAATGACGTTGCTGTTACATGTATAGGGCTGCAATAAAAAAGCCAAGCAAAATAAATCGAAAATGGCCGTTTATTTATTTTATGTACTTCTAAGAAGTCTGAAAAAAATGTATAATATATTATCAAATAATTACTTTTCAATAATTGTACGCACAGTCGATTTTTTATCGAACCACGAATGCTGCGATTGTTTTCTATCACCAGACTTTAATTAGTTTGCTTGATCATTTACATTTTACGTGTACACCTTCACACGTTACCGCATTTTAAGTATTATTTTACCGTACCTATAATGGATTTGTGTCTAAAACATGCGTTCGAGGTTTAGATGTATATAACATATAGATTATATATATATATATATATATATATTGCATTATCAATGCGTAGCAATATTAACCTACGTGATACGTCAAAAAGAAATAATAAAATAAATCGTGTGGGATATTGATTACGATTTAAAAGCCAAACACTAATGATTGACCATTTAGATTTGTATGGTAATCAAATTTGAAATTGCGATAAGCAATCTTGGTCTCTAAAAGTATCGCACAAAATAGGTCCGTTGCCGATGTATTTATATTTTACAATATTATGCTCGTATGGTGAATACCACACTCAAGTAGCAAATATGGCATATAAATGCACACACTCACACTTTATACGTTGGTTAAAATTGTTCGTTTGGTCGTCACGTGTTTTACGTGCAAGTGCGGCAGTGTTCACAAAGCAATATTTTTGTTGTCACTTCGAGACCTGCATAATATTATTGAAACTTATTATATGCGTATACGATTCCCGTTAGATTATTTTATGTTTACATGATTGTTTTAACGATACACTTGAAACAAAAAATGGAATAATTTTCAAGTAGTAGTTCTAATAAATTGATAGAAAAAGAAAACCGCACGTTTGACTTGCATAATAATTATTGTACCTATATGTGTGTTTTTCACCTAGCTTAAAATTTGTTATGATTTAAGTCAGTATTTTTTACTTTTTTTCGGAGTTAGAATTTTTGGCTCATTTCGAATATATGCAGTGTGTACAGCTACTATAGCAGCTAACCTATAGGTTTGGGTTCATATACTACACTATTTATGTGGTTTTGTGATGTGATTATTGATTTTTATGAGAGTCTCGAACGCAACATTTCAAATAAATATATTGAATATATTATTCTATAAACTTCAACCGGCCACGCAGACGGCTATGGTCTCTTCGTTCTTGTATAAATGCGAGTGTGTATAAAACGTAAACGTCAATACACGTAATAAAATACTCGTTCTTCGAAAAATAGTCTGCTATTACAAATGTTTATGCATGGTGACCTACGTTCAATTTTTTCGTTTTTTTTCTTTTGTTCAAATTTTCATTATTTATTAAAAGACTAGGAGAAATATGTTCGTTAAATGCGTACCATTTACTATGATACATCTTAAGCGTGATTGGGTCGAGGCCTTAGATACCTTGCAAATAAACCATCGACAGGATTATTCGTATTTAAATGATATACAATTATATTATTAAAGTTCACTAAAAAAATAGGGTTATGCAGCTATACCCTCATGAGTATCAATCTTCCTACGTAGTATCAAATTCGAAATCACTAAGTTTACGATACCTGTTAGAATAAAAAATCTACTTGAATACAAATATTATATATTACTTCTGTATGTCGTGATGGCCATTTTAATTATCCCTTCGGCAATAGCAGCAGATTTCAATGTATGCCGATGTACCAATAATGCGATCATAATATTGAAATACGCATCACCCGTTCCCGTTCTTCCAGTCAAGAACATTATTATTATTATTACTATCTCGGCCGTCTTTCCAACGTCATCAACAGCTGACAATTACAAGAAATTATTTACAAATGCCGAGAAGTGTAAAACTGGTACAACTATCGTGGGATGACCAAATCGAGGTCTGCGAGACACGAAGTCACGTAATTTTTGCTTGTTGTATTCATTGGACATTATTAATTCGCCAAACATCAACACCGGATGCTTCGTTATAAGTCGCACGTTCTTCAAGATCTATACGGTCAGACTTCTATCGGACAACTTTAGGACATTCGTGCATGCGTGCGTATGTATACAAACGTCATGTGCACTTACTGTTGCTTATAGCTGCCCCAACGGTTTTTGCGATTTCCGTATAAGCGTTTTGAAGGATTTTTTTTATTTTTATTATCACTCGAGTTTGAAGTGTTGTAGATAACTACACACGAATAAAATATGCAAAATAAAGGAAACATTTTTCTTTCAATAAAACTGTTTATTATTATAACAGCTGAATATTATGATTTTATCTATAAACCTACCGAACGGTGTTATCTTGTGTGTATTCCATTCATTTATACTTACATTGAATTTATAAATCACTAATTTGCATTCAAAAAATATATATACTTTAGTATATTTCATCTTCTAAATATATTAATTATTATGTGTGCCAATGCATTTGTTATTATAATTATTTTGAAAATACAATTTATATACATTTTATAAAAAAAAAAAAAAAATTACTCTTTATGTAAGTAATTAAAACCCTTTTATTTAAATTAATTATATATACATATTTAAACTTTAATAATAGTTTTAACATTATATTGCATAATATTGAGATAACATAATCACAATTATTGTGATTAATGTTAATAAAGAAATTTGGAAAGGGTTGAAATAATTTCGATTTTTAAATATTCCATGTAGTAAATCAAGATCAATAATGAAGTCCATTAATAGCCCTAAACAAATATATATTTATGCGTGTATATATAAATATATATAGGTTTAATACATAATTATGTAGTAATTACTATAATAAATATGTACGTTGAATGTACGTGTTACGAAAACTGGGATCTCATAAGTATGTTTATTAAACAGATTATAGTGTTTAACAATCTCATTGTATCAAAGAAATTGTTCGATATTTATTATCTATATGTGTAGATATAACACTAATAAATTATTCTTACATTTAAAACAGAAAAAATGTAGGTGTAACGATTGTTGTAGGATGTCAAAATGAAGACCGTTAGGAGTATTTGAACGCAATGAATCCATTACATTTATAGCTATCATGTTGGATCGTATATAAAAACAGATGAATGAAAAATAACGAGTAAATGCCGACTATGTATATATATTAAATATAATTTAACCGATTAAATAAATAATAATAAAGAAATTTAAGTTTATTAAAGAGGTTTAATTATTATGTAATTGTCTATGTACTCTTTGATAGAAAGAGATGACATTTAAAATGACTAAACAAATTTCTTTACGTGTTTTTTGATCGTATTGTATTTACTGTATGTTAGATAAAGAATTTTTTTTCTAATTGCTAAAAAACAATAATAGTGAATTTCTATTATTCATTGTATTTTCCATGTAGTTACTAACTAACTAATTACTAGTTAGGTGTTCTACAAATATTACGAGTAATTTTAACATACATAATAATTATGTTAATTTTGTATTACTATGCGTCAAAAATTAGATCATTGTTTCTTGAAATGAAATAATATAACATTCTTATTTGTTGAATTTAAAATATCCTTACGTTATTTTACTTATTAATGAAATAAATTATAGAAATTGAAAAACTGGAGGACGAAAAAAATTATATTTATGTGAAACGTGTAGGTTTGTATGTGTATAATAGTATATGTAACTTAACCATTTTTTTCTTCTAAAACTGTGCAGTACACCTATAAAATAAACTAATACTATATTGTACACTAAATAAGCAGCACGAATCGCTGGTAGACACTGCCGCCGCACCACAGCACGACAAACATATGGTCGATTGTCATAGTTTTTAGCCGTTCACGAGTTTCTGGAAAAAATCTCACATTGTTTATGAATTTTTACCGTGCGCTAAAATATTATTACTTTATATTTATATATGTGTACATCAAATCGGTTTTCTAATATCCTTACGTGGAAATGAATATACATAAATATACGAAATCTAGGTCCACGTTTTATTGCCGTTGTATTCCGTTAAACTGCACGTATCACATACCTATCATCGTTCATGTACTTAACCATACGCCAAGATCATGGCATATATTGAAAACTCAAAAGAAGAAGAAGAAGAAGAATTTTTTCTATTTTGTTTCTGTGCCAATACGTGTTAAATGATATATGTAAAATAAAACTAATATATAGGTATATATATATATATATATATATATATATATATATATAAATTGTATAGTATATTGTATACTATATTGTATAGTATATTGCATATTAGCCTCATGTTAAATAAATAGCTATTCTTTAACATTTGCGTGATAGTGATAGACATGTGCACAGAGTTGGGTGTATTCGGGCATTTCCCGAAACTATGTAAATGAGCCCTATAATTTAAGTCTAAGAGTTAGGGGCCCGTATTTTAACTGATTTTGCTCAAATTAAATGTAATTTTTTCTAAAATATTTGGTAAAAAATAAATGATAATTTGTAGTAGAAAAGTAAAATAAAATGTTATTAATTTTCCTTCAAAGACTTCTTATAAAAATATTACACTTCAAGACGACAAGGATTTCATTTGAGTCGTGATATATCGACAACGTCTGTTCCGTGAACGATATTGTAGGTCACACGTTATGCACTATACAGTTTAATATACTATAATAATATAAACGTTGGTATATTGTTAATTTTCGATTCATTTACATTGTAATTTTATATATTTATATTTGTACAACATGCATGTTTTATAAGGTTATTAATAAAAAAAATTCCTTCGTGAGTTTGTATGATTAATACTCTGACAGAATAGTAATGCGGACATTACAGAAAAACGGAAACCCGAGAAAAGACCACGATCGAAAAATATGAGATTAAAATACGTTCACGTTAAATATACGTACACACTTACATACCAGCTTGCTCTGTCAGCCTTATACTATCACTTCGTACGATTTTTTGTTTCTAGTGAATGGAATATATTTGTTTTTAAAACGAAATATTTCTGCTTCAGATATACATGTACTCGTATTATACTATCGTTACATAATTTTGTTCACTATAGTTTCAATGTTAAATTATGAATACATTACATTATTATATACACATGCGTATACATCCATATACGTGAAGTATTATGTATAACCGCGTTATATCGCGCGAACCATTCAGAAGTAATCGGACACGGTTCCTTTTAATTTATAGGTGTATAATTTAAAACATATATATGTTCTGTTATATATATATATATATATATGTGTGTGTGTGTGTGTGCGCGTGTAAGTATATAATGTCTGTGGCATATCTAATGTGACACCATTATTAATATTTTGATGTTATAAGATATCGCTATGCTCTCACTTTCATTTCGACGAATTTTTGTGTTTAAATAATAATCTTTTTTTTCTTCACCACAATAACAGCTAGAGGTGGACTCAAGCGTGTCCTTTATTCTAATGTGTGTACGATCCGATATATATCTCAATGACTACAATACCAATGTACGCAGTACGACGTAGGACGTCAAAAGGTATAGTAACACATTTTATGTGTTGCTGTTTTTGATTCGAATACCGACGGTTTCTGCGTTCTGCCGATCCGTCGAGTGATAACATCCGACGTGGGCATTAAAACTCTTTTGAAAGGCGCATGTGAAAAAAAAGGTGTTCGATGGCCCTCTAAAACAAAACGTTATAACTAATAACATTATTAGTATCAGTGTTCAATAACCGTTGAATTATCGACATAATCTCAGGCGGCATCATGGTTAAGTAATCGAGTTTATTAAATTACAGTTATTTGAGATTCTTATGTTCATTAATATATAAAGTATTCGAAGGATTCTCACACATAATCATTACTATATGTAGGATCAGGAGGAGAGATCCTTATTTTACTTAATATATTTCAACGTTCCTCTTAAAATAGTGATGAATTCTATTGTATAAAACGGAAAACTTCGTATTCTTTATGAACGTGGAAATAATTACGTATTATTATTGGTTAAATATAATGAGTTGCTTAGTTAAAAACTCTATTTTGTGTTATGATTTTTTTTTTCTTGTAATTATATTGGAAGAGGTTGGATTGGGAGAGGGGTACATCTTATATTCTCAGGATCTCAGATTTTTGAAAAATATAATAATACTTTCGCGTCCTTCTACTAACTATTATATTCTAATATCTACGTATGAGTAGGTATATAGGCGGTTAGGCAAAACGATTATAAGTTATTTACAGTTTGTTATACATTGGCACGTGAATACGAATATTCGCTGTCACCGCGCCGGAAATCCATAACGCGGCCGGACGAGCAGTAAATCAAAAAATCTCTAGACAAGTAGAACAAATTAACGACGGGTTTGTGCGAGTTTACGCGCGCGTTGTCAGTCTCGTCCGTGTTTGGTAAGACTCTCCGCCACGCCGCCGCCGACCACGACCGACTATTCTCTTTGTATAACTTATTTATTCTTTTTATTTTTTTTTAACGGGACTCGACCGATTCGCTGCGGCGGTGACGGCGGCGCTCGGCGCGGTTTAAAATCGCAGTAGGTTTATAGGTGATATGAACGATCATGCTTGCTTGTACCTAATGTCACCGGGCTGCAGCAGTATGTTACACAGTCGGCGCGGCACTGCGGTCGGTGACGTGCGAAACATCGGATTTATATGGATTAGGTTAAATCAAAAACAACAGCTACAATAATAATAACAATATTCATACGAGTAATACAAACTATTACCTTTGTGCACGTCGCGTTATGCATCGCGGTTAATCGTTCCGTAACTGATTTTAACGCGTAGTCATAATAATAATAACGTCTACGTGTTCACGCCGCTACAGCATCATCTATATAATAGTATTATTGACGGAGACGCATTCGAATACGTTTGACCGTGTGTCGTATAACGTATGATATTTATAATAATCGTTTTATTGTAATCGTGCGTGTGTGTGGAGTGTGTCTCTGGTGCTATCGGAATTAACAACGATTTATTGACCCGCACGACATGACTACGATTGACCGCGGTAAGATGAAATATTCAGTTAGATAATGAACGAGCGAGAGAGAATCACGGTACGCGTCGATAAAACAATCAGAAAAAAAAGGAACCGGATGGGCCTCGCTCTGCTGTACACTTGGGGGTGAAGTGCGACTCTTCATAGGATAGGTTATTATAATGGATTTGTTAAATTTGAATTCAATGATAGGTATCATTGTATACGAAAAACGATTCTGAACGGAGATGATATGTTTGTCTAGAATATAATACAATGTTATTTATAAATATTGTAATAAGTATATTTTATTTTTAAACGAAAAATTTAGAAAAACCGAAAATTTAAATTGTCTATAAATAAGTTAAAATATGTCAAAATACTTTGAAATTTTAACCATGTATAGAAAACGTGTGCCTATGGATATTAATAATTTTTGAATGACATTAAGAACTACTTCTGTGGAATCTTCTATTAATATTTCAAGTATTTTGTAGGAGCCAAATTTTTTTTATCACCGATTATAAAAATAAAATGTAAAAAAATCGAATATTTTAAATGCCTATAAGTGGCTTAAAAATCAATATAATATTTTGAAAAAAATATTACATAAAGGAAATGCCAATCTTAACAGCTGGTAGAAATTTCAAAAATCTGCGACTTATACTTTTTGAATTATAACAAATATTTAAAATCGTTTGAGAATAAATCGCTATTTTATGCAATTTCGTAAATATTTAAATTTCAAATAGTCGTAACATTTTTTCTTCTAAGTCCGGTAAAAATTTTTTTAAAGATTTTTGAATTAAGAGTAGCTTATAGATAACCTCGTGTTAAAATTTTGAACCTTAAGTATGAACAGAAAAAATTTTATGAATTTTTATCTACAAAATAACTTGCAAATTATCGTGATTTTTACACATTTTACACAAATTTGAGCTTTAAGGGCTTATAAAAAAAATTTGAGTAAACCGATCACCGATATTTTTTAGTTACGATAAGTTTAACTTATTATAAACCTTGTATTAAATTTTCAAGAGTCTTCGGTCTGCCAATTAAATTTTATAGATGTTTAAAAACAAAAATTTTACAAAAATCGAAAATTTAAATTGTCTATATATAAGTCAAAATATGTCAAAATACTTTGAAAACATAACCATGTATAGAAAACGTCAATATAAAGATTTGGAGAAAATTTCAAGTTGTTGCAATTTTTGGTTTTTGAGTTAGAGCATTTAAAAAAAATGTAATTTGTAAAAACGTGATTTTGCGTAAAATTTCCAGTCTTTTCGTAATTTTTTTATCGTTTTTTTCGATTTTTTTAAAAAGTATTGAAAAGTTGGATTTTTGTTTAGCCAAAGTACCATCTACATTCACTTTCCTTTCAGAAAAGTTGCTGCTTAAGCAAATCGAAGCATTTTTACTGCCAAAAAAGGTGTCGTCAGACACAAAAAAAAAAATAAAAAAATAAAAAAAAAACACACATCATTGTCAAACCAATAGATTCCATCACTCCGTTCAGAATCTAAAATAAAGAATCAAACAATGTGAAAAATTTGAATTTTGTCACGCTGACTATACACAATCAACAAGCACCAGCGCATGCGTATTCGTACACATCGCATACATGCGTACGATCCGTTAATTGGCGACCCTTTACGCAGAGATTCAGCAGATCTTTTTCCTGCACAGTCCCGTGTGGGGTCGTAGTAATAATGAGCAGTAATAACACATGTTAAAACGATAAACACGTAAATTGTATTATTATTATCTTACATGCACGCACAATATAGCAAAATATGTTTGAACGTGTTCGTATGTGGACGCGATGCAACATGAAATAATATCTTAGCGCTTAGGAAGTGTTTTTATTGAAAATTGCATTAGGTTATTTTGAAAAATGATAGCACAATATTGTGGTTTCAACGAGTCGAGTTGTATTATTTTTACGACAAACTTATAATTTACAAACGAAGAATCTTAAATTTAAAATATTGTAAGTTTTTAATAATTTATGTTTCGTCAAACAATTCAAATGTTTGCATTTTTTTTTTAGATTCTGAGTGAAACGAATAATGTATAGGTTTAACCACGATATGCATGTTTTTTTTACATGATTTCAACCTGATGAGTTCCTTCAATTTTCATAAACATAAAACATTTCTCAAAAGAAATGTTGTCTATTTAGTACTTAGAAGAGATTTATTTTACTAATATCTCAAAAGTTTTCTTAATAATTACAAAAAAATGACTAAAACTTATTAAAATACGGCATATCGTTTTTTTGACAAAACCGAATTTTTATTTTTATTGTAATTCAACAAATGATAATCGAAGGGGCTTGAATTTTGTGTGCAATAGTTATCATATCGTTTGCTATGAATGATAGAGTATTGAAAATTTATTTTCTTTGAGTAATTTATAGAAAATTGAAATTTTCTTTATTTAAAATTTTCGAAAATCGAATACATTATTATAGTCAAAAATGAATAAATCTTTAATTTGTATTCTAAAGGCTTAAATATTTGATATAAGATTTCCTATACAATTTTCATTGTAACCTACCACAAAAAAAAAAAAAAAAAATACTTATAAGTCGTAAAAATGATTTATAAGCGTTACAAAAATAAATTTTAACTAAATCAGATATTTTATCAAATTTCAATTGAACAATATTATTTAGATTATTTATTTAAAGAAATGTCATGGTTTCTTCAAAGAAGTTGAAGCTCTTTATAGACACTTGAAATTTTCGATTTTTCTCAAATTTTATATACTTTTTATTTTTTTGCGAAAGTAAGAACATTAAAAGTAACCTTTTTAAGAAATTTGATTTTTTTAACTATACCAATCATCTATAGTAATATGAAGTGGTCCATCCAACTTCTTTTACTTAGAATCTTCAAAATAATTTATACGAAATTAATTAGTTTCAAGTGTAAAAGACCAATAGAGCAATACCGTCTTTGTATCTCATCCGACTTTGGCGTCGCAATCTATTTCTGAGTCACGCTCTTTTATAATATTACGTTCGTAGATAAAATAACTATTATCTAATTTCATTATAAAATTGTTCAGTATTATGTCGTAGCTTATGTTTATTAATTCTTTAAATACAAAAGAATTTATTTACTTATACTTCGACTTCTACAAATATAACGTACCTATATGAACAACTGAATTCAAATTAGGTAGATTTATTATAGAAAGAGACAGGTATACCATTACAGATCAAATATAATATAAACATTGTCATGTGTTAAGTATACCATTTTACTTTTTAAATTATTATGCACGCCTATGTCAGGCGAACGATTTATCATTATTATACTCCTATACTTAAAATCACGATCGTTTACAAATACAATGTGATTTTTTCAACGATAATTATTCATATGGTTTAAACACCATCTGTGTCCAATTTACTATCTAAAAAGATGATGCATGATGCACTCAAGCGCAGTTAAACCGCCACAAAAATAATAAAAACATCATTGTATAAAACTAGCGGTGTTGCTCGTTTTGCTCAGAATCCCGGTTAATCACGCAATATTTTAAACTTAATATTAATACGAATCTTATAGTAAGATGAAGAGTGGCAGGGTTTTTCCCGATGTGGCTGTGTGTTAATTGTATTAGGTTCCACGTCTGAACTTTTAACGTTATAACCTTAAGAATATGATTTGCAATTGCATTATTATTAGCTAACTATTTCACCGAATAGCTAGGCAATAACGTTTTAACACCAAACGGACGAATCCGTCAACCGAAATATCTACCACTGCCCGTGTACAACATTCGGCAGACACACTCGACGCGTCTCCGAAAATCAGTGTATCGCGTCTCTACAAATCGCAACGGTAACATTATTTAACGTCCGTCTCGTTTTGCAGTCGGACTCGTTACAAGGCCGCAAACGGCGTATAGGTACGTCCGACGCATCCGTGCATTTCTGTAAAACGTAAATTGATCGCACGTCATTGTCGGCGTACTCGCGCGCGGCGTCTGACTCCCCAGTAAGCGCCCATGTACGTGCGCCACAGGTATTGTTGTTCGCCCGCGCGCGCCGATCATTTCTCGGTTGTTGGTACGCGGCGCACGTGGGACACCCGAGAGTCACATCGTATCGTCGGCTCGCATGCGGTACGCGTAACATTTTTATTGCTATTCTCTTACTGCACAGGTGCCCGTGCCCTCGGCTAACCCCGTATCCGCACGCGTGCGAGCATTTGATGTATTTATTATAACACCAAATCCAAAGGAATCCATCGCCGAATCGCCGTTCCAACGGTAAAGCGCGCGCATCGTATCATCGTTTCATCATGATTTGTTCGCGACCGACGATCGCGGAATATAATTTCGAAACACGGGTGGAACAGCAGTTTCACGAATCCCGCGTAACGTTCGGTCTGTCTCCATGAACCGTATTTATGTATCTACCGTGCTAATTTTGTACCATAACGGACCCAGCAGCCTTTTTCCTAAAGGCTGAAGGTTTTGTGCGATCCTTCTTCTTTACTTCATTACAATGATATCGTTTTTTTAATCGTTTTATTCATTGGCTCGGAGTCATTTCGAACTTTTTCAGCTCCCGTACAAATTTCTTAAAATTTAAGTCCGCAATTTTTGCATTTGTCACTATCGAACTTTTTTTATCAAGTAAATAAGTATTAATGTTGTCTTTAAAAATCTCATGATTTTTAAATTTCTTTTGCAAAATTAATCGAATTGTCATAATAATTGTTAGTTCACAAAAAAAAAAAAAACTATATCGACATTGAGCTCACGTTGTTATATTTCTATAGTCTTATTCTTTAACTATAGCCTGAGAGAGGTATGACGTATAGTATAAGTACGTTAACTTATGTTTTCATAAAATTGACCATTTTATGTTATTAATATTTTGTTGTACAATATTCAATATTAAATTGGATAAATGATAGATAAGTATACTGTCAATCATATATGATAACGATTTTGATGGTAAAAATAAATCTTATAAAATAATGAGTGACTTTAAATATTAAAATAAAATCTTGTATATTTACTTTTTTAATAACTATTTACTTATTTTCTTTATTAAACATGATTGGAAATTTAATGGAACATTTTTTTTACAGCGAAAATTTTAATTTCAAGAAAAAACGATTTATTTATTAATGATAAATTAGTCCATTTAGATAAAAAAAAGTCGTTATTATTTTGTAATGCGTTTAGCTTGTATTGTATTATCTTGCTTAGTCGTTAATAAGTATGCTTTATTATATTTCGTATATTTAAATTACTTAATGTTAAATATTATGCAAGAATATTTTACTCAAATCAATTCAAATCATTATAAAAAGGGTAGTATAGAAACATTTATTTGGCTACTACTTATAGTAATTATCTTGTTGATTGAAAAATAAAAATAAAAGAAGAAGTGACATTTCTCGTAAAAAGGCATTACAAATAAACTTTGCGTTCAGAAAACAGAGAAATTAAATTTTTTTAAAAAAAAAACATGTTTTCATCAAGTATGTTCGGTCAAACTTTCGTTTTTCTGAACATTTTTTTTAATCGTGGTCAAATTTAATGATTCGTAAGTATATATTTTATCCATAACATTTTACCTATGATATCAACCACTATTCAATGTAATCGTTTATAAAAACAATTTTTAAGCTGCTGAGCCGATAAATAATTTTTTATTATTATTTTTCCTATGTAATCGAAACGCGCGTGCGATGGGATCATCTGTGTAGCAATGGACAATGGTTTTGACTTTTGAATTCTGAAGTACGTCAATGACCGAAGGCCGGACGTAATTTTTGTTTAACTTGGTGACAATTTATACGTTTATCTTTTCGGAAAGTCGTAAAATTCACTGTACAGTAATAACGTGTAGTAATACCTGCACTCACGAATCTATATGTCATTAACTACGATAGTAACGGTGTTCGTGCTACTGCCAATATAGTAGTTCTTTAAATAATTGATTATTCAAAAATAGAGTACGTTTGCTCGTACATAACATAAAATATATTATATTTTGCAAACACAAAGATCATTGGATTTTATGAATTTATTTTTCATTTCAAGTATCTTTGTTAATATACGACACGTGTATTTTGTAACAATACTTTAGTGTCATTACTATATACATCTCATTAAGTGATTTTACACTTCTTTGTGGATAAGAACACTATAACATATAATGATTGCTGTATTTTTGCACAGTATTGTCGATGATAGGACTTCCTAACTTTAAGATATTTTTTGCTTATAATAGTTTCAAATATATAGGTATATATACTACGTATAGGTATTACGTGACATTGGTATTTTTTTTGCCGACTGTACGGTTATATAGTAGGTATACAAACCATTAATATGCTAAAAAAAAAATAATAATAAATATCAAGCTATAATAAAAATTTGAACGTAAAACACGCACAATAAAGATCTCGTATTGGAAGAAGTAAAGGAAATTTGAACACTTTCATTGAGATGAACATTTTATTATATTTTTTTACTAATCATGTATTGTATATTATTTTCTAATCTAGTATTTTTAAAAATAACCAATTGATTATATTTATTACTTTTGATTATTATAAACTAAATACTATATTATAGTTTTTAGTCTCAATGTACCTGTATGTTCATGTATTTATTTACCAATATTTTCGAATGAATGCTTCGAATCGTGAACAAATCTGTAGATTTATAACAAAAATTCAAGTTGAGCAATAATTTAATAATTATCCAAATGTGTTGATTAGTCTATTGATTACGTATTATATAATAGTATTATTATTACGAATTAATTTTGTAACTATATTATTTTGCTCTTTTTAGTGTAGTAATAATTTATATATTATACTTATAATTACATGATTGGTAATTCAAAACCGATTGAATGTCTATATAATAGATAATAGATAACTATTTAAAAAAAAAAATAGTATAACGCATAGAAATTGAGCTATAATTTCTTAGATTTTTCGTATATAGTTTTAAAGTCGTTTTATTTCATAATTATGATATACTTTGATATGATAAAAATGTATTTACATCATGGTATTTTAGTGAGCAAAAAATGTTTTTGAATTTTAAACATTATTTTTTTTTTTATTGTTTCAGTGTCGCGATGTCTTGGAACTTAAAGTTTTGGAATTATGTCCAGAACTCACGTTACTCGGGGAGACGATGGAAGAGGCCTTGAGCTTGCAGGCCGATCATGAGAGAGTGTTGGAAAAAATACAGGTTTGAACCGTCTTGGACTTGATTGTTTTTACAGAAATTGATATTCATTATGTATCTCTTTAACAAAGGCGCTAATATGCATTTAGTTTTAGAAATATTTGTCGGTATAATAATACATAGGACGTATCTTTAATATACGGCCTATGGACATAAAGTAACAGTCATTGTTATACACCATTATTCTATAGAATATTCTATTTAACATTATTTTAACAATAAAGGGAATGCTAAATAATATATGCGTTTTAAATGTTCTTCTTTTATAGGTAAAACTCATTTCCCCATTTTACTATCCGCAATCGATTTCCTTTAGTTTCAAATTGTTAATTTACATTTTCGAGTACACTTTAAGTCTAACTGTTGACGACACTAATAGTTAAATTCAATTGAATGATTGCACTAAATAACGATACATTTTTATTTTTACTTTATTACGGAATACCTGCCAAACATGAAGAATCGTACGCTCCAATTTCGTATCGAAATAATAAATTTATAAAAATAAACCTTTAACTCTCGAACGAAGCCGGATAATACAGATCGTTTATGTACGTGCATATGTTTTAGTGAAAGGCGCCAATTTTGTTTGGAAACAAGACCTCGTCGTTAATCATTTTATTCGTTTGTCGAACGTACATTATGTATTTTATAATGTGTATAATACATATGTACTATGCCATAATACCACTTAGAACATAACAAATTTATTACTCTCGAATGAATGACTTAATTGTTTGTTCACCTTGACGCCAACAAAGACTTTCTTACATCTAATTTTTGAACATAACGCGATTGATACATCTATTAATAAGATGGACCAGAATCGACGAATTCGGATCTAATATTATTTCCAAACAGTGTTATGATTTTTATGAACAATAATAAGATTCCCTGTCGTCTCTAATTAAATAAATGTTATTATCATTTGGCTCATAATTGTACAGTTTCATGAGATCGCGTATTCAAATAGACGTACCTCTGTACAGTATCAGAATAATAATATGTTAAATGTAAGAACAAGTTGTAAATACTATTGTTTTATGTGTAAAAATAAAAACGGAAAGAGTATATAACCAACTAATTTTTTTCGAGTGGTCGAATCCGTTATAAATCTACATAAAATAAATAATGTTTCAATTCTAAGTATCTAATTGTTTAATTTACAAATATAATATTTGTTTAATCGGAATAAAAAATAAAATATTATATCCTTAAAAAATGATTGAAAAGATAGAATCTAATGAACAAAGTCTGGAAAAATATCGTGGTCATATTTTTTTTGTAGTATTTCTGCTTTCTTGTCGTTTAGTTCAGATAATGAAATCAGTTGTAAACATTTAAAAAAGTGAGAAACGTAATTACAACTTTGAAATCTACGTTCCATTTCGTTGATACCACGATCAAGTGTTATATTAAATATTTCAACTTCAAATTTTTTTTCAGGTGATTCTAATCTTTGGTCTTGATAAAGCTCATAAAATAAAACTTTTTTTTTGTTATGTCTTTGGTTTTTAAATGTTGGTGTTATGCCCCATCTTTTCGTTATTTCATTTTGTATTGTGGCACTTAAATAATTGATTTTTTTAGGTCCTCGTTATAAAAGTTCCGATAATATAGAGTCATACATCGCAAGAAGATCGATGACTGCTAAGAAGTTACCATGGTTTTCACTGTCAATTTTTTTATTGTGACCTCGAAATGATAGATTTTGAAATCCTAAATCCTAGCGTCAGAGTAATATTTATAATACGTTTTATGAGTTGCCTCCAAAATTCAACTTCTACGCTAATTTGAGATTTTAATTCTTCAGATTAAGTATTATTTTTTCCCCATCGGTCTACAGTAAGACAAGCGTTTATATGGGATAAACTTTTTTCGTGCAATTTAATTTTATTCGAAATATGTTTCCAACCATTCATACCATTGGCCTATGGACTCGATGTATAAAAAAACATGGTTGACAATAATTTAAATCAAATGATTTTGAGTAACAAATCTATTTACGATGAAACGTTAACCTCTTTGGCTTTTTTCATTATAATGTGTTGTAGAAAATGAACGATATTTGTTACCAATCAGTTTTTTTGGAAATGGGCCATCTGGTTGACACGGTCCCTTAGAAATAATAAAAATTGTATTCGATGTATTCAATGTATTTGTAAAAAAAGCTTTGTCGTTTAGAAAATCTCTCAGGGTCATTGACTGTATCACTTGTGATAAATCTGGGTATATTGAACATTCATTTTTATCATTTACACAATCTACAGTAGTCGTTTTTTCGAAATTTTCATAAATATTAAAAATTTGAACAGTCGAAATCGTAGACGGAATTAATTGTGCCTATCAATAAAATATTAGCTTTTAAGTTTTGAGCCATAACACTAAAATACGTTCTCTTAAGTACTTTAGTTCTCGACTTAGTCAAACAGTACCTATTGAATAATCAACAATTCGGTTTTACATTTTAGTATAACATTTATTTTATTTAAACTATTATAGACTGGTAATTTTAAACTACTCACAATATCAGTTATTTCCGCAGGCGTGGATTTCACAGTCGTACTTAAACTTGAATTATTTTCAAGAGCATCTCTATTCAAAAAATCATTTATTCGTGGGAGTAGTTTTTCTTTTTCAATGCTTTGATTTTTTAATTTCCTTTTTAAACTTCGACTCAAATATACACGTTTAGACATTATTAATAAATAAAATATCAAAAATAGTTGAAAATATATATTTAAATAATATATTAAGTAAATGTTAAATGTAAATATAAATAATAACTTAATATAATATGTTTGTAGTAGACAACCCGACAGGCGAAAACGGTCGTGTCGTACAATATTGTGCCGTAATAGAACTGCGATGCCTACATGATTGTGGCTGCTTTAGAAACAATATTTTTAGAATAGCATATCTGTATGACGTTTATCATTACATAATAATATACAAGATAATGAACGTTACCGCTGTACATATTTTTTGTTTCGTGTTTCAGATCAAATTTTTTTCTACGTAAATATAATTTTAAAAATAATGTTTTTTTTTTTTTATGTATGTAATAATAAATTTCCTGTGGCCCCTAATTTAGACATACCTTGGGGTCCCGGGGCCTAAGCCCCGGTGGCCCCGGCCTAAATATGACCCTTTTTATTAATAACCGTATCCCACAAGTGTCTTACAATATTAGCAAAAATTATACATTTTTAATTATATTATAATAATAAAAGACACATAATTATAATAAGTTTTTGATTTTAATATATAACTCAACCGGTACGTTTATCGTACTAATGTGTGTTGTCATAGGCGCACATAGGGTGTGAATTTAGGGGGTGCTGGAATAATTTATGGTACATAGATCCGTGGGGGGCTTTGCCCCCCACACCCCCCACCCCTAATACTATAATTAACTACATTGCAATGATTATAAATTTGTATTTAAAATAAAAACAAATATTTAAAAGTAATTATATTATAAGTTATAATATGATAATATTTAATCATTAATTATTAATGTTAAACAAGATTTAATTTCCTGTTTGATTATGCAAATTTTTGCAATATAATTTCCCCATCTATTTTATTGGTAAGATCTCTCTCAATGCTAAGCGTAGATAGCTTAGTAAATCTTTCTTGGCCCATACTGGTGCGTAACCAGTTTTTCAATCTACGCATGGCTGAGAAGGAGCGTTCACACGTTGAAGAAGAAATTGGAATTGTCATTCCCACTTGAACTAGTTTATAGACATTTGGAAACGAACTTTTATGACATTGATTTTTCAAGTCTTCAAATACAAAGTTGGCTGGTAGGCTATTCTTTAAGACCAGCATTTCTGCTGATAAACTAGTTGTTGATATTTTCAAAATATCCTGATATACATAAACAGATTTATATACTAATATTATTTCAAAAGATTTGACCATGCAATAAATATTTTAAATAGTTAGTTATTTTTTATCAAATATACCTTATAAGTGTTTATAAAACACAAACTATTTTGTTCATCCAAGTTAAAAAAGTTGTCCACAGATTCGGCCAGCTCTAAGCTTTCTTCCGAAAAACGTTTTTCTAAATTTATAATTATTGCATCAATTATTCTTAAATAAACTGTTGTACGCCAATATTCAATAGTGTTTGAAGTGTTATTTTCAGACTCTGCTCCTGTTCGATGACTCAGGGCATAATCTTGAAGTTTGGCTGGTTCACGACGTTTGCGAGTTTGTTTTTCTTTGGACACTATAGTCAGATACATACATAAATATTTTTTTAACAATACCTATTTCATTATAAAGACTTAGGTACTGACATTTTAAATGTATGTTTTATTTTATTTTATTTTATAAACATACAGTATTATTAAATAAAGCAATAATATATAATCCAAATAAATAATAAAGAACTAACCTTCGTTTGTGGATAGAATTGTCAATAGTATATTATTTTTATTTGCAAAATCTTGAACCTTTTGCCAAAATTTATCAAAAGCCTCATCAGAACGCAGATGTTTAATTATTACAAGAATTATAAATTGTATTATTAAATCAAAAAAATTGTAATTATAAGCTCTATTGTTATGACACGTATTGGTGGTATAACCAATTATTATATTCTGTTGTATAACTAAAAAAAATTATTATTATTATTACTATATATTTTTTTTAAAAGACTAGGTATTTAAACAAATAAACTATGTATATCAAAATTAATATTTTTAATTTTATCTATATCATGCGTTTCCGTTAAAAATCGCCCCTCCCGTTATCTTGATCTGGATCCGCCCCTGAATATAGGTATATCACAGAATAGATTAAATCTATTTTGTGCCTATCATTATTTAAATAATAATATATAAGTTTATAATATTTAATTGATATAAGAAATATTTATAATTTTTACTTACTGTAATATTTGTACTTAACAGAGGATCATCAACAAGTTCTTCGTTGTTACTCCGTTTACTTAATTGTGCCGGTTCGTCCAAAACTTTTGGATTCGGCTTCGTTCTTTTATTAAAAATACCGAACATGATTATAATATTATGTTGGATAATTAACAAATAACAATACAAAATAGACTTTGAATAAAAAAATCAAGCATATAAAATGTAAATAACTATGGCCAATGAATCATATCGGAAATATGATTGGTAATAATATTTGTTATTCCCCAAACGGTTCAGTGTAATCCACTGTTTAAATATTAGTAAAAACCAAGTGATAACAAAAGTTATAAATAGAACATAATTTCGTAGCCACGACTGTCTAGCCAACCGTGAACAGTAGATAATAATCTTACTCTATAATAAGAATATAAAGTAAGATTAGATAAATGATAATATGATTTCCTATAATATTATGATTGCTGTTTATTGTTTAATGTTTAGACGAAAAATACGTGCAATCATACAATACTGCTTAGCACCCCCAAGCACCCCCCTATGTGCGCCTATGTGTGTTGTACATAAACTGTGCGTTGTGTGGTTATAATTCAACCACGTAAACCACGTACATTTAACGTCCGATTCGAGATTTCGATCGGTGATGTTGATCGATAACTAGGTCATAATTTCCCATGATTTGAATATTGCCGCAATGTTCTGTTGAAAGACTATAGTATATTCTTAGCGAGCGAAACATCTCTCGCTTGTTTTCCGATCCGAGCCCCGATGGAATTGTATTCGTAAAAAATAATAACGTATCCAAATTAGTCGTGGTTTTGAAAGACACTGCATAAGTGGACACCTCGATCCGCAGACTTACACCATTGTCACGTATAACAACCGGTGCATGCGTACTGAATAATTATGCCATCGGATTTCATTAAAATAATAATAAATAAACAAATATAATGTAGCGGTTTGCGAATACTCGCATATTTATATGTCTCTGTATATGTGTGTGTGTGTGTGTGTGTGTGTGTGTGTACGTTCATACCATTTATGGCAGTAACCGGCTACGGCATTAGCCTTGACTCGATATGCATATTATACACCCGATGCAGTGTACGTACATTCCGCGCGCGTGCGTGAACGTAACACTAAAACAAACGTGTTTTCGTGATCGTACCGGCGCGTGCGTAATGACTTACAGCTGTAAACGATTATTATTACCATTATTATTAGTATTATAATTATTATTATTATTATTATTATTATTGTTGTTATTATATGCGTGCGCAGGAAAAGCAGAGTCCCGTCAACGAACTATTGAAAAAAGCCGACCATCTGATAGCTACGCAAAACACGCAGCCCGAGGTGTATGCCGCCATGGCCGATTCGCTGGGGCTGGCTTGGAAGGACGTGAACGACGTACTACAGAAGAGGAGTTACCTGTTGCATCTGAACGTCGAGTACCATCGGTAATAACGTGTCCCTGCGCAATTCGTCGTTGCCCGAGGGTTTTTCGAATTTCGCGAATTCCGTAACCCGGAAACGAGAACGGTGCACCTCGATAATGTGATCGTTTCACTGTACACAGGCAAGCCGAGGTGTGCTTGAGACGGATCAGCACGCTGGAAACGCTCTGTCACAGTCACCTACCTACTGACGTCGAATCGATCAAGAGCCATTTGGAACACATCCAAGAGGTCCGCAAGTCCATACTAGAGGCGCTCATGGTCGCTTTGGGAAATGGCACGCAGCTGTTGGACGTTTTGAAGGAACTGCAGACTAAAGGCACACTGGATTCTAGGCCGGCATATAATTACAATGTGGTTTCACTTGGTAAGATAATAATAATAATAATAATAACATATTTTCTACGAGGTACTAAAGTTGAATGAAATCGCATTTACAACCGAGAGATATATTTTCTTTATTGCATAATGACGTGCCAATGCAGATTTGACCACTAATGCGCTCGAGTCAACAACAGTACACTTCATCTGTTCAATCATTGTGGATTTGATGTTTAATATTTGAAAAAATGGAAAACAACATGCATTTTATAGTATCTACAGTAGTGAGGCATATTGGTTTTAGGCGTAGATCGCGACAAATACGTGATACATATGTCTGCAGATTAGGTTAATATTCGAGCCTTTGTCTGTCACTTAGTATTTAAATAATATTCATATATTCAATATATATTTAGATATATGTATATATATTAAATCGTTGTTATTTTCGTGTACGGATCGAATACGAGTATACGAAATTAACAACGATTTTGAAGTCTTCGATAGTTGCGGACTATTAGATTTATACTAATCGCAAAGTAAAATATATAAAACTTTAAGAAAATATTGAAAAATTAAAAAAAATGAAAATGATAATGAACCGTTAAATTTACTTTTATCCCGCAAACAATGTAAACATTTTTAGTAAATATTTATGGTGATGATTCATAAAAAATAGCGTCAACAGTTCATTAAAACAGTGTACAATGAAGAGTGCATTTCAATATTTGTTGACGAGCCGTTAATCTGTATGGTCAAAAATCCATTAAGAAACACATGTTCATTGATTGAAATGATATGCATAGAGAGTACCGAGTTTAATTTTTGTTTAAAACCAATTTTTCATAATTCTCAGCTGTATTTTATCGAGTGCTCGTCGCAATACACATTAATTAATTCTCGTTTTGTATATACAATTTTAGTACGAGTATATACATTTTAAGTCTAGAATTTGCAACGTATTTTTGTCTTTACGTTGAAGTTATCTGACTATAATTTATATTTTGATCACATGGTTGGGGAGAGGGGGTAAATAAACTCATTCAAATCTACAAAATACCTTTTTTTTTTGTTGTCTACTTCTTATATCATGTTCAATTATATTATTATTCATGAATTCACAAACAGTACAATTTTTATGTTTCGAATCTTTTGTATAACCACAAGCGTGGAATAGTAAATATAAACATTTATTTTATTTAACATAAAACGATGACGGTTTATTAACAATACGTGTGTTGTTGTGTGTTTCTAGCTGTATCCCAAGTCGAACATTGGCTGGAGAAACTTCACGACAAACGTCATTCGTTAGACGTTGACTGTCACGAACGCAAGACAATGCTGGAAAAACGACTGACGATATCTCTTCTAGTCACCGACCTTAATTTACTTGAAAACATACTGTCTGAACGTAGAAGTTCTCTAGACATAACCCAAAACTGCCTGGGGGATTCACAGTATGAGTGTTCCAAGCTGACGGAAGTTAACGCTAACCTGATAACCGAGGCCAAAGACATCAGGGATCAGGCATTGAGGGTGGTGAAAGCCACCGAGCAACTGGTGTTGACAAAAGGTTATATGGAAGACGATTACAAGTACAAGTCGTATAAACTGTTGGAGCTGGCTACCGAGTACTTGGAAGAGCTTACCAGGAGAGAACATCTCCTAGACACCGCTATGAAATTTTTCGAATCGGCTGAGAAAGTAATTGGATTCAATAATAATTACCAACCAGTGGGTTGGTTTGTTTTTGATTTAGAAAAATATTTATTATCATTTTCACACACGATTTAGGTACTCCGAGCATGGGAAACGATACTTCAACATTCGTCGGATGAAAAGTTGACATCGAAGAACACATATGTTACAGAGACGGTTAAAACGAACCGGCGCCTCAGTAATTCAAGAAGGAAACTTAATATTGAAAGACATACCCGAAGCAGAGGTATTTAATTCGTTCCATTTATTTTGTTAGATTGAAACCAACCAGTATTATTATATATATTTATACATATGTGTGTATAATTTTTTTAGGGCGTAAGACGGGTCGTGGAAGAGTTGGAACGAAAGAAACAATTAATATTATCAATTGTTATGAAAGACCACGACAAATATTTAGAATCCTCCGAAGCAATTAACACGTTTTCGGAAAACTATAACAAAGTATTAACTTATACGGAGTTAAATAATTTAGTAGTTGACATAATACGCTTCTGATGTAATTATTGCTAGTGACATTTTTATCTATTACTAGCAAAATGCATAAAATAATAATTATAATATTACATGCACCGTAATTATTGCAATATTTATTAGAGAAGTTTCTTGTCAGAAAATGTCGTTATCGTTTTTTTTTTCTTTAGTAGATTATTTATTATTCTTAATTACACATTCTGATATCTACTTAATTTGCTTATAAATGTAATGTACATGAGTATAAAAATATATAATATTAGTTAACGTTACATTTCCCTTTACTTTCATAAAATATATATAATGATTTTACGTTTTATAAGTTTATAAATAAAACATAATTAGATAATTGTATCTTTAAATTTAATTTACAGTATAGTTTAAGTATGTAATTACCTCATTAACGTATGTATGTTTTCAGATATTTTCGTGGCTTGTGAGTTCGGCTGAATCATTTTTACATGGACATAATTCCATGGGTAGAAAACTTACGGAAGCTCGAGAGCTTTTAGTATCTTATAAAAGTCTACAAAGAGATCTAAGGGTACGTTCTTAATACTGTAAAATAATTTTAAAATTAAATCTTATACTACAATTACGTAGAGTTTGGTATCGATATTTTTAACGTGTAAGCAGATGTATTAGAGTAGTTATATTGTTCAAAAAATACTAATATTTAGGTCAATGTGGTCAATGTATATTGGATAACAAGTCATTTTTGATTCTGAAAATTTGCATAATTTTAATCGGTTACAAATATCGGCCTATAAAATTAGGTTAATTGTTCGACAGATTTTATCACATCATCGTTACTAGCAATATAACATATTGTTTGGCTATATTATGGCTTTAGTTTCTGTTATTTAAATATTTTAAACCACGACAGCCAAGTGCATAACTTTAAACCGGTGTTTAGCGTGTTTGATCAAATATTACTTACACCTTATGAAATTTTTTTTTAGACCCGAGGGATCGACATTAATGCGTTGGTAAATTCGACTAATTTGCCGCCATTGACGTATATTGATGCCGAGACAAGAGTAGATCTAGAAGGAAAATCTATCGCCTTGAAAGATCATTGGACGTATTTGGACAGGATAGTAGACTGGAGGATACAATTGGCAGAGCTATACGTTAAATTCCTTTCGTTGTGCGAGAATTTGAATGTTGAATTTTCGAACTTGGATTCGATTGTCGGAGATCAAGGCGTTGACATGCCTGACCAAAAATCAGATACTGCCCATAAACATTGGACCAGTATTTTGCAGTTATATGTGCAGCTGAAAAACACTGGAGAAAAATTTTTACACCAAAGTTTAAAGGTGAGCGAATAGAAAATTTTTTTAATTTAGATGTATTGATGAAATTTTATACATTGGTTTAGATTTTATTTTTATTTTCTCCGTGGATTAGTTTACGATTTGATAATCTTTATAACAATTACTTTTTATCCAAAAATTATTTGATTATATTATAGGCGTCACGTGAGAAGCATATTTACCATTGTTGATAATTATGTGTATTGATAAGTTCAACTAAAACATTTTTGGTAATAGTTTTAGTATTATGTATTGTTTATGAAAAATTAATTTATTTTATTCTCATAAAAAATATTACACTTACGTCAATGTAGCGGTAAAGTATCACTTTGTGTTTAAAATAAATAAAACTACACATATGACAGAAGCTAAGATAAAACAATAAATTAGAATAAACAATATTGATGAATAAATCAATAAATAAATAAATAAATAAATAAATGAAAAAATAATTAATAAACTATAGACAAAAATATATCATAAAGCCGGTATTATACTGGATCGACAATATACTGTGTCGTGTCGAACGTGTTGTCGATTTGTAGATTATTATTAAAGCATACGTTCGACATTTATAAAAATTAATTTATTTATTCCCTGCACCCATATCATCAGTTGAACTTCGGCTATCGTGTGGTTATCGATTCAGTTTCCTTTGATGTTTACCAACTTTTTGTCGATCAGGATTTCTGTCGATCGTCAAGTAAAAATCGAACGGAATTCGGTAGCAAATGTCGAATCAACGTGTCGATCGACTGATGTCGATCCAGTGTAATACCGGCTTATGGATCAGGTACTAAATAAATGTAGTATTTCGAAGATACACCTAGATACACAGAGAGTCGTTTAAAAATAATGTTAACATAATAATGCAACAGTCTGTAAAATATACACTTTTAGTGTTAGTGTTTTTATACACTTTGCACTTATAACAATAATTAATGTTGGAATTGTCGTTTGAAGCCAAGAAAGTAGTTTTTAATTTTATGCCGGTTAAAAATCTAAAATCAATTTAAATAAGAGTCGTATTGTGTTGAGTAACGAGCTACTCAATGACATAATCGCTTATTTTTTCCTTGGCTCTTAGTCGATTTCTATTTTTTAAATTATGAAGTTAACACAATGACTCAACAATTAAAATATGATACTACTCTACAGAATAAATAGTTTTGGTGTGTTGACTATAAGAGTATTTATACATATTAAATATACAGTTTTAAAAACTGTGATGACACTGTTGAATGAAAGGTTTTTTTAAAGCCTAGAACAAAGAAATAGGACTAATTTAAGGAGACCAGAGTAGTATTTACGACTTCAAAGATGTAACTGTTGACAATTTAAAAGCTGTCTTATATAGTGTATCTAAAATAGGAAATCTAAAATTACGATAGGATTAAGTCCCAAATAGTTCAACTATGAATAGTGGATGATACATTAAAATATTGATTTTATTATATTAATATTATTTCGATCGTTTTAAACTGCGCTAGTAAAAATATTTTTAATACGAGGAAAACAAACATTTCCGTACAGAAATTTAACTAGGCAATTTATAATACATTTATGTATAAGCTGTACACTACCTTTAGTGTAGTAATTATTAAATTATTATTTATGCTGTGAATATAATAGAACTTTACCGCTTTTAATTGAAAGTATTAATATTTTTCGTGAATAAACTCAACATTTATAAAAACATAATTTCACTTATTTCTTAAGCACATTTATGATTTGATTACTTAGTTACAGTTTAAGCTAAACATGTTAAATATAAATATAATTATATCAATATAAGAAATTAATTTAACAAAAACAATTAGTTAGGTTTTAATTAGTTCGATTGTAATATGACCCTGTGTTAAAATAATACTTGGAGTGGTTTGACTTAATGAAATAGTATACCTCGTTATTTTTAATACATAATGTGTGCGTATGTGGATGAGTATGTGTTTATAATGTTAGTGGACACATGATGTTATAACATATTATGTGTTTTTCCAAGAATTTTATTTTAACACGTACAATAAAACTTATGATATATTACATATATGTTATAAAATTACGTTTAGTCATAAATAAAATGTAAATAGGTACTTTTTTTATAGGTTTTTATATAGCATACATTTTGTCATAATTACTTAATTCAAATTTTCGAATTTTCAAAACAAAAATGTAGTTGCATTTATCAGTCATGTAGCAAAAAAACTTACGATTCTCATATTGAAATAAAGTTCAGTGTAAATTAGTGCATCTGCTTATATTTTTTCTAATTAATTTTATCGTTTTATAGCGAATTAAACCAAGACACATTTTACTAATTTATTAACACATAAATATATATAACTTTTTTTGAGTATATATAATATATATATACTTAAAAAAAGTTATAAAAGTATAATATTTGAACGAATCATAATTTTCATAACCTTTTTCAACTACCTGATGGTTGATTAAATAGACGGACAAATATTTATTTTTAGAGTGTAAAAATAATAGTTAAGCTAGTATAGTATAACAAATTATTTTGTCAACAACTAGAGTAGTTTTATCATTGATTATCGAACTTATAATGACATTATGGATTCACATTGAAAATTCGTTAAATTTTATATGAGTGAACAGTTTTGCTTAGAATTCACAACAATCCTTTACACAGTATTTATATTATAATATTTATTACTCCTTTATCATACTATATATTTTCCTCATAAAAACATCGTATATATATAGAAACAAAAAACGTTTGATTAAAACACATGTGTATATATAAGCACGAGTAATTTAACAAATTGATCCCGATCACAATCACAACAGAAATAAATTGTTTCGTGTACAATTTTTATTTAAAAATGTTAAATTTGATATAACTATCACAAAGTGAATCAAAACTACATATGATATAAAATATTACTCTTATACTTCAAAATAAATTATAACTTCTTTTTTTTTTTTAATATATTAATTTTACTAAAATTGAAATACAAGTATGACATAGTTCAAACGATACATATAGATTGAACTATGTCATACTTGTATTTCAATTTTAGTAAAATTAATATATTAAAAAAAAAAATAACGATACATATAGATATTGATATTGCTTAAAACGTGACGTTTCATGTTTGCACTAATTTTTCAAGATTTTCGTGTAACTAATTGCAAAAAAAAAAAAAAATTCTTTCAGCGGTGATTTTTTCCCCATTTAATTTGCACGACTACACGACAATTACAAGCAAATATGAAAATTTGTATTTAATTTTTAAAAATAACAATTGATCTATAACAGTATTGATTATTTAACAAAATATATTAAATCTTAGCGTCGAATTGACAGTTATATTTCAAGTCGTTTACCGATTAAATGCGTGGATCATAAAAATACACAATTAATTTTGTACGTTCGAGAAGATTTATTGGAGTTGTGTGCGAAATAATTACAAAACGCATGTAAGAGCATACTCTTGTTAAAAGAGGGTTTTCAGTTAAAAATAAAAAAAGGTTTATTATAAAAATGATTTCTATCGCAGCCCAATTTAAAACGATTTTTTTTCTCGTTTACATCTTTTGGCAACGCGCGTTTGGTCACGAGTTATATAGCTGATTCGCCAATTCGTTCATTTGAAAATTGGCTAGAGCGAGACCTCGGTGAAGTTGACTAATCGCGTAATGGATTCGCCCATTAAGATTTTTAATAATTGTCGTCTGCGGGTATATACGTGAATGATGTTTTGCCATTTTCCATCCGAGGTGTATACGGTTAGCAAAATAATTTTTATATTTGCAGACCAGACAGCAGGTCTGGCAGCGACTTCATCGTTGTTGTTCAAACACACAATCGTTTTTCCTGTATTGTGTGCTGCAGAGTCGACGGTGAAATGCAAATTTAAATGAGTGCATCACACACGACCACCATAATAACAAGACACGGACCATTACCACAAGCTATAGCTGTGATTTTTTGTTTCTTTTAAGAATATCGCATAGTAAAAAAATAATAAAATACTGTTATAAGACGCAAACGTTACCTACCTATGTGCGAGAATCCGTTAATACGAGACACCACGTGTGTGCTGCGAATTTGTTTGGTGCACGTGTTTTCGCGACGACGATTGCACTGTAGTGGCGTTATTTAAATTTTTTTCGAAAGAGACAGAGAGAGAGAAATAGAGGGAGAAAGAATGAGGGAAAAGGGGTAAAATTGTTGCCGGTCTATATAAAAACCAAGTGGTTTTTAAAAACGACGTAAAAACAGCGCCTTTTGAGCTGGTTTTAAAATCAAATGGAAGCGATTGTCTTCCTTACATTTCTCCAGTCTAAATTTCACGATCAGTCACCGATGTACACATGATGCGCCGTTAGTTGTGTATTACAGGGAACCGATAACGTGGTGCTAGGCGATGAGTAACTTGTGAGATGGGCAGATGGTCTCCTGCCCGTCTTCTATGGGGAAAGGGTAATTGAAAGAGTGCGTGTGTGGGTGTGTGTGTGTGTGTGTGTGTGTGTGTGTGTGTGTGTGTGTATGTGTGCGTTGCGTGTGCGTGTATATGTGTAGGTGTGCATGTGCGTGTGTGTGCGAGTGAAAGACATGCAGACGCTGCTTTTCTCTTCGTCTTTGCTCAGGACACTCCCTCCGTCCGCACGCGTATATTATTTTCGACTTTTGGGTTTTAATTAACGTGCCGCGCGCGTAAGCGTCCGTGCGCGTGCTGGTGGGGTCCGGCTAGCTAGCTAGCTGGCTGGCATGGTTCCTAATCGAGGGATGTCGTCCGTTAATATTATACCGACCGTCGTGTGTTACAGTCGGAAGACGCTCATCTGGAACTAGACGCGGCCCGGGAGCGCGTGCGATCGCTACTGGACTCGTCCGCGGACAGGAAAACGAGAACGACTTCCGTCTGGGAGACTTGGCAGCGGGCGTCCGCCGAAAACAAATTGGACCGAGTGCTTTGGTCGCAAACCATGTGCGAGAGTAGCAAGGTGAGTACTTCGAATCCTTCCGATTGTTTCTTATGCTTGTGCGCATTACAATATGTGTTCGTTATTGCTATTATTTTCCCGTTGTTATTGTTATTATTATTATTATTATTATTATATTATACACACATTTAAAACATAGTGTCTGGTGGTGACGCGATGTAACCGGGAGACTAGCACTAGAGAGCACTATAAAAATATTATGAAACCCTTTACAATACTTTCTTGTTGAAGTTTTGTTTGAAAACTCCAAGTCTTATATAATTTGAACGTTTATTTGATAATATGGTTACCACGATTTATGACCTGTTGCGGTGGCTTAGGAAAAATAATATTTTTCTGAATCAAAACCTAATCTATAAAATTTTGATGCAATGAATAAAAAGCAAATATTGAACTAAAAAAAGTAAATCTTTGTTCGAAAAGTCATAAGTACATACATAAAGTAATATAATTCTGAGTTATAGCATTCATTTTTAAACCCTCATAAATCGTGCTTCCCCAGTGATATTTATAATTACAGTTTCGTAAAAGAAAATCTCTTCAGTGCTCATCGATTGCAGAGATGACTCCAAATAATATAATGAAGATAGGCTGAAAATGACAGATGTAATGTTATTCGCTATTAAAAAAACACATTTGTTCTAGTAGGCTGTGTATCGTTTATCTTACTATACATGTTTGTACTTATTTATTTTATTATGTTGAGTTTATAAATAAAAAAAGTTTTTTTTGTCGTGGTCAGTTAAGCTTACACGATATTAAATAAAATCTAGAATAAATGTTAACAGCGAATTATTCTTGATGTAATGAGTAAGAAACCCTAGAATAATGTGAATTTTAGTAATGAATATTTAATCAATTTATCATGATATAATATGTAATCAATATATAAGTAGCAACTAAATCTTTAAAACAATCAAAAGACTTCAATATTGAAAATTTAAAATATTTAATTTATTTTTATTTTTATAAATATATTTATTTTAAAAATCAAATGCGTTATTAATTATTGAACATTTTTAAATTAATAATTTATCAATTATATAGGGTAAAAACATGTAACTATGAATAGAAAAAAAAATACATTGCATAGGAATATTTTTTCAAGGAATTCATTTATTCGTATTTTAAACGTTAATTTATATGTTAGTTAAGGTTAGTAATTTATATTTTATTTAATTTTTGGTAAATTTTATATTTATTTTTTATTGTTCAAACTTACTATTTGTCTGAAAAACAAACAAATAGTATATATTAACGGACAGAATATATTAAATAATATTTTGTTAGTAATTATTTACATAAAGTTCTAAAAATTCCAGAAAAATTGCAATTTATTAATTTATATCACTAACCTTGGTTCAAAGTTTTTAAATATAAACGAATTTTATGACACAATTTTATGGATCAATGCCAAAATCGATGAAACTAAGAAACTTAGTCTTTCCACGTCATAAGTTTCGACGTCTCATACACACATATAACTTGTCAAAACAAATTAATAATCTATTTTTTTTTAAAGATTATAAATATATATACATTATTTTTTTTTGTCTAATGATGTTTATTTTTTGTACAGACTGTAGACTGGGTTTCCAAATTGGAATCTCAATTATATCCAGTGTTGAAATCTGAACCATCTTCAGTTGATCGACATATTTCAGAAGTTCAGCAAAAATTGAATAACGTTTTACCAGAAGTTCAAAGAGCTCAAAATGAAATTGAATCTAGAATAAAAACAGCCGAAGAACTCATTGGAAAAGGTTGGTTTTAAATAAAAAAAAAAATTTCTTAGATTTCGTTTTTAACAGCAATCCGGCAATAACCGATGTTATCACAATTTAAAAAATATATGAATAGCTTAAAATAAATGTAAACATATTAATATTAGATGTTTAAAATTAATTTTGACGCTATCTTTCTAATGCTAATTATTTTATTTACAATATTTATCTACTGTTTATTATTATTACTTTTTTTTTATGTACCATTTTTGTGTATATTAATTTAAAAAAAATATTAATTTCACAATTCAATAATTATTTGTTTTTAAGGAAATATCCTAGGTGATAACGTTTCAATTCCTCCGAGGTTGAAAGAACTACATAACCGTCTTGTTGGAATTACTACAGAGTACCAAACACTTTTAGACATGTTTTTGTCATTTTTCAATTCTTTACAAGAAGTTTGTATTCGAATCAAATATATAAATAACGTTTATGAGTGTTTAAAAATAACTTAAAATTAATGTATTTTTAAGTTTCATGATCGCGTCAAAGAAGCTGAACAAGGTAGGCCTTCTGATATCTTTAATCTCAAGGTGGATGGAGTTGAAGAGCTTTTGCAGAACCACAACAAATCTAGACAAACAGTTTTGGATAGTTTTAAAATTGTTTATGCCGAAAATATTCGTTTAATGGATAAAATCAAGCAACAAGTATATTTGAAAAAGTAACTTTACTAGATTTAAAATGTAATGATTTCTTTTTTCATTATTTAGGAACCTCTAAAATCCGGAGAACAAGACATGTACGTTGTTCGTTATTTGATGGAAAACGAGAGAAACCTTTGGGATCAATCATGCGAGTCTTATTGTCAAAAAATCGAGCAGCAACAACAATTAAGTCAGTTCGACAATGACCTCATTCAGATCAACAATAACCTGAACGATCTTTCGCAACAATTAGCATCCACACGAGGACAATATGGCGCAAATTTAGCATCTGCCAAGTCCGCCTCACTTGCCTTCCATTACTTCGAAAAAACTATATTAGTTAGTCAGAAAATTTGAATGAGTATTTCCGAATGATAACAAATGTTTTTTTTTTTTTTCTTAATTTAATAATAGCTTTTAGAGCAGCGCATTGAAACATTCATTAACGCAGCAAACTCATTGATGAACTTTGATCATACTAAGTCTGAACATATCCGTGAGGAATTAAATAAGCTGAAGATCAGATGGGATACGTTCCAAACACAAGTGTTCGAGAGTCGTAACCATATCGATCTCTGTGTACAATATTTTACATTGATAAATGAAGTAATTATACTTAAACTCTATTAAATTATTTTTATACGTTCTTAAATGTGATTATTGTGTATATCATACAAACAGGCTCAAGAATGGTTCCACGAAGGCAGTATACTTTTAATGAATATTGCTCGAAAATCTACCGAAGTGAAAACAAGCGAAGAAGCTTCTATTCTTTTAAAAGAAATAGAAATATTTCTGAAGCCAGGTGACATAAAACAAGAAGAACGATTGAATCAAATACACGAGCTCAGTGTTCAACTTTTCGGAGAGCAAGCAATTGCTGAAGTACCACAAGTAGTCACAGAAAATAAAGAGCTCCTCGATTCATTTTCTTTGATTGCTAAAGAACTCAAGTCGTTTGACAATAAACTTAAATCTAAAGAAAAATACGATGGTTATAACGACGTTAATAAAATAATTACTAACACATACGAAGAAATAATGACGTCCACCTCCATGACTAATGTAAATAAAATCAAGTTTTTTTTATATATACTCGTGTATATATATATATTAAGTTTTACGTATTATAGGGTGTATTATCGAATGAAGATAACGTTTCATCGCCGAAGAAAGTAAAATTTGATGAAATTGTGAAACCTAAACCTGTTATTACTATGCCATTAAAAGATACCATTGTTGACGAAGGAAAACAATTCAAATTTGAATGCTGGTAACTTTTATTTTTATTTATTTTCCTGTAAATGTATAGTATGATATATTTTTAAAATTTAAAATCTCTATAACATATTTTAATATAATATATTATAGTATTGAAGGTGAACCTTCAAAAGTAACCTGGTACAAAGATAATATTTCAATCGATAATAATCCAGACTATCAGACATCGAAAATTGATAATCGTTATATACTGACGATCGAGGAAACATTTGTCGAAGATTCAGCTCAGTTTACATGCAGAGCTGAAAATGCATCTGGTTTCAATGAAACGAGTGCATATTTGTCAATTAAAGGTGTTTACATTAAATTGCGACACATTTTATGTAATTGAATAAATTGTTTGACTCTTGTTCAATATTTTCATGTAGAATGTGAACCAGAAAATCAAATTAGTCCGTCGGTATTCACAAAATTACTATCAGATCTGACAGTAAAAGAAAGTGAGACTAGTATGTTGTCCTGTAAGGCGGAAGGAAATCCCCTTCCGACGGTACAGTGGTATAAGGATGATATATGTATTGATAATAATCCTCAATACCAAATCACGTATAATAACGGTGAGGCGTTGTTAAAAATAGAACATACCAGTACTTCTCTTAGTGGAAAATATACTTGTGTAGCAACTAATAGACTTGGTTCAGATTCTACGTCATGCAAATTATTCGTTAACGGTGAGTACTTACACTAGAATAAAAATGTAATTAGCGTTATATTTTTATACTATAATTATTATATGATTGTTTTTTCTTTTGATGAACAATTTTACATATTGAGACTTATTTCTATTAATTAATTATTTTTAGTTCTAGAAAAGCCTCAAAATGGTCCAAAATTTGTTACACTTTTGTCTAATGTAATGGCTAGAGCCGGTCAAAAATTAAAATTAGAATGTGAAGTGGAAACGGATAAGCCACCGACACTGATATGGTTCCACAATGGAAAGATTATGAAAGAAATAAAAGATTTCAAGGTTAATTTTTATTTAGTTTTGTGACGTCGAAAAATATTTTTATTTAAATAGTGGTGTGTCTAGGTTTCCGAAAATCGCGGGAAAATTAACTTGATTATCCCGGAAGCGTATCCGAAGGACGCGGGTACTTATAGTTTAACAATCAAAACGGAACACGGCGAAGCGTCGAGCAGCTGCCACGTGTCGGTAAAAGGTATACTGCCCAATGAGACGTCTGATTCAGAGATCGCAAGTGACTTGGAGCCGATCAAGCCATCAATACAGTTGCCTTTAAAAGATCAAACCGTCCTCGAGGGTGGTAGCGTTAATTTAAAATGCATAATCGTCGGACAACCCGAACCCGAGGTAATGATCAACGTGACTTAAAAAGTATTCGAAAAAAACGATTAAATCAAATATTAAAATTTATATAATTGATCTAACAGGTCATTTGGTACCGCGACGGGAGACCTGTCAAAGAGTCGAAAGATATTCAACTTTTGTTCCAAGGAGATCAGTGTTCGCTAGTAATCAGAGAGACGTTTATCGACGACGCGGGAGAATACAAAGTGGTCGCTATCAACTCGGCGGGCGAAGCCAGTAGTACTTGCGTGTTGAACATCGAACCCAAACCAGGTAAGCAAAGCCAATGTGGCTGAGGAAGCTCGAACAGTGCGCGATGATATTTTGATATGACGTCGATTTTGGGCTTATTTTATTTTTTCGCAGTGCCCGACATCGATGAACTAGTGGTTTCGCCAAAGTTCACCAAGCTATTGTCGGATGTGTTGGTGAGAGAGGGCGATTCTATCGTGTTGGAGTGCAACGCCGAAGGCTGTCCGAAACCTATTTTCAAATGGATTAGAAACACCGTGGAAATCAAACCTGACCACAGAATTACAGTAATACGCGTTTTTGGTGTTTTACAATTAACTATCGACAGTATGGTATACGATATTTTGTTGAAACTTCCAGCTGAGTTCAGACGAAAACGGCACGGCCACACTTCGCATACAAAGCGCTTTGTCTATTGACAAAGGGCAGTATACCGTGGTAGCCAAAAATAAAGCAGGGGAAGCCAAATGTTTTTCACACGTCATCGTGAAAGCCATTTCGACTTTCGACGCGGCAGCTGTGCCCGTCACGGACGAAGTTCATTTCGAAGAGAAATTGGAAAAACCAGTATTTATCGAAACTTTTTCGGATGTGGACGTATTCACGGGCGAAAGTGTCAAATTTGAGTGCATCGTTATTGGCAAACCCGCTCCAAAGGTCAGTTCTCTATGGTTGTATAATTTTACCTAGCCAAAATGTTTCGAACCACTTTACTCGGTTTATTAGGTCCGATGGTTTTTCAACGAGAAACCGGTGAGTGGAAAATCGTTCCTAGTATCCACCAGTGGTGATCGTCAGGTTCTCACCATACCTGAAGCCGATGTCGAACACAACGGAAGGATCGAATGCATTGCCGAAAACGAAGCGGGAAAATGCAGCTGTGTGTCTTCGCTTAAAATAAAAGGTGCCACATAATATGACTATCATCATTTCGTACTATTATTTTAATAAGCCAAAGCAAATAATAGAAAAAAATAAAATTAATACACAGTCAAAAATATTTTTATTTAATTATACACTTAAACACACTACTCAAACGCACCTAACGAGTAGCGGTGGATATAAAGATTATAAACTATTCTTGTCACAAAGTTAGACGAAAGATGTCTGAGTAACAGTGTTCTAAAAATATAGCCCGTGCTAGCGTTCATGTCCAACGTATGCATTCCCATCGTACAGTCACCGCACACTATACAATCCTTACACATCTGTCGCTCATCTCGCTTCATAATAATATTATATTATTTGACTTTTTCCAACGAAAGCCGTTCAGCGATTAATTTATTTACTTGTCTATTTGCACGAAGAACGCGAAGTTGTACCGTTTACTATGGCCAAAAACAACGGAAGCGATAATAATACCAGTCACACCGTTTCCGAAGTGTACGAGTCCAGTTCTAAATTCGAGTCAAAACAATCGATGTTTGTATCATCGTCGTCGTCGATCAACGGTGATAGCGCTCCTAAGTTTAAATTGGATTCGTACAGTTTGCAATCGGAGAAACAGAGTAAACAATTTGGAAGTAACGCTCCGGTGCAGGTTAGTTGATATTTTCAGAGTGAATATAATAACGATTACAGTTATTTTTTTTATTATCTTTATTCCCTATCGTGTTTACTTTTTTTACCGAAACAAAAATTTTCTAGTCCGAATCGCTACGAACGGAAGAATACCACAATTTGGACGGGAAAAAAACCCAACACGTGACCGATTTGAGTTCTACCAACATATCCGAAGAACATCAGACATCATTTTTCGAACGAGGCTTGCTCAACCAAGGGCTCGTCAAGGACGATTCTCAAAAATCGCTGACAGACAGAAATATCTCGAAACACGTCAGAAAGCAAATGGCGCCGCGTTTCGTTTCGGCTCCACAAGGGAAAATGGCGGAGCAAGGGGAAGACGTTTATTTGGATGCCATAATAGACAGTTATCCACCGTCCGATATCACATGGAGTAAAAACGGCATTGAATTGATTTCCGACGGTTATAAGTTTAACATCACCAATGAAGTTAATAAAACACGTTTGGATGTTAAGCGTCTGACTGTAGAAGACGCAGGCCAGTACACGTGTAAGGCCACGAATGCCGCCGGTGGTACAAGTTGTACGACCGATATTATTGTCAGAAGTAAGTGTTGTATTTCATTACGTATTTTTGGTTCTGAGTGAAATTCGAATCTATGTGACTAGTAAATATTCGTTTGTAGAAAACGTGTTTCCACCAGTAATGTGCCGGAGATTATTGCCGAATACGGTTGCCGAGGGTGAGAGGGTTGTTTTGGAAATCGAAGTGGCCGGAACCCCGGAACCCGTGGTTAGCTGGTTTAAAAATAATCAACCATTAGTGTTCCCGTCGAGTGCGTATAGATTAAGACAGCAAGGGAGTTGCAGTGCGATTGTCATCGAAAAAGGTGACGATATTAAAGCATCGTAAGGAAATGTAATTCACTCTGTACAACGTATAAACGGCTATCGTTTACAGCTACTATGGAACACGCTGGAGAATACAAAGTTGTTGCGAAAAATGAAGGCGGAGAGGCAGTGAGCTGTGCCGATTTACGAGTGGTCCAGCCCTTGCCTGATGTAGGGCTAAATATGTTACCAACGTTCACTACAAACGACAACACAGATAAAGTAAATGTGGTAAGTTGCATTACGTAGTACTATTAAAATCTCTTATGTTATTATTATTTTAATAATGTCTTTTGTTTTGAACTCTATAAGTTTTTAAAACATTGTACTGAAAATTAGTAAATAATTATTTGTATCTTGTATAAGTTAGTGAAAATGTTATCCGAAAGTTATTGCATTAAAATATTAATGATTGGCATTATATTTGAATAATGATAGCATAAATTTTTACGTCAACTGATAAAAACAAGTTAGATATTTTTTAATAAGTTTAGTTAATTGATAATAGGTACTTTAATTTCTATAAAGCTTTTTTTAATATAAATGATTGTTAAAAATAATAACAACTTTGTCGACAGGCAATCCATTTTAACTGTTGATCGCGAAAAGAAAATTATTAGTTGATAATTTATTGAATTCAAATACATTTTCGTGTATTGTGTATTTTTAATCGAGTTTTTTAAAAGTAAATATTTTATAAATCTATAGGATTATTACAAAAGTATTGTACCGGGATATCAATCAAAACAGATGAATATTACAAGTAAAACGGAAAAAAAATCACACTTTTCCAAATCTGTTTTTGTCAAGGAATCGACCAACAGCAGCAAAGACGTGATTATGACTGTTAACCATTCAGAAGAAAATAATTTTAATTTAAACTCCAACAGTATTAATACTAATTTCGAAACAAACGAAAAACAGATATCAGTTCAAAATGAAAACATAGAAGATGGTTCGATAACGAAGAAGAGCGCTTTACAGTTCTTCAAGAACGTCATAGAAGATAATAAAGCTGAAAAAAATGCTGAAAAATCCAGTTTTTCGAATATCGCTTCACCGACAGTTTCATTTAAAATAGAAAGTCCAGTGGAAAAGTTCAAAGACTCAAAAAATGTTTCATCCACAGAGACGTATAATATTGAAGAAAGCGTATCGAATAGCTCGTTTAAACAGTTAAATGAGTCGGAAGTCATTTTAGAACCTGGCCCCCCGCCCACTTTTGACTACATGCCAAGAGTACAGACGGTAAAAAAAGATCAAATGACCGAACGGTTGAAAAGACTATCGACCAATCAAAAATTATTATCGCCCGAACAAATTCCATCGGGAGCTGTAAGAATATTTCCCGATATGACTTCCGAGATAAAACAAGAAGTAATAGAAGATACTTGCGTGAAGAAAGAAGTAATAAAATCTGGTTTATCCGACCACACATCGATGCAAAAACACGTCACGTCGTATGGATCAGCAGCACACAGTGTACCGCATAGTGTACCGTATAGTGCACCGCATAGTGTACCGCACAGTGCATCGCATGGTGAAACACATGTCCCATTGTTAAGACCACAAGCGGATATAGAAGTGCGACCAGGTTCCCCGAGACCGTCTGCAGAAGCAATATCTATGGAAAAACTCTGGTCCAAATCGCATTCTCAGCACTTACAAAAAACTCCGGTATTGCAATCGCCTGTACAGACAAAAACGTATTCGTCGTCTGAAAGCCAATCGTTTGTTTCTGAAACCATAGAAAAAAATGGTGAACTGGTAAAAAATGAGAGCAGAGAAGAAAAACAAGGTAGTCTAAAAATAGATGATGGTGTTAAAAAAATATCCGAGTCGTTTGCTGAAGTATCGGTTGGTCCAACTAGACACGTTGAACCACCTCGATATGAAATCAAGCGGCCCAACTCGACAAATGTTTTCGGCGAAGTTGCATCTAAAGATTTATCCTCAGGTAGTGCATTTAAAAAGCAACATTTTTCTGAAGAGTTGTCGCAAGTAAAAACAAGCTCATCGTATGAAATACAATCAAATACATCTGAGAGCGTAGAAAAAAATATTTTTTCGATAAAACCCGAACGCAAGTTGAATAGTAATCAAAGTTTAGACAAACATGTCCAAAAAACGACTCAATTCTTACCAGAATATCCCCCGATAAACTTGATAAAACATGTAGAACCTCCAAAAAGTTCAAAAACCGTATCTAATAATTTCACTCGGTTACACAGCGAGGATGATGCCAAAGAGAAACAGTGGAAATTACAATCGCCGGTCGTTTTAAAAGGACCACCGCAAAGTAAAACTTATTCATCCTACGAAGCTCATTCAAGCTTTTCGAAAGTTTTGGAAAAAGACGGAGTATTAGTGACATCTGAACATAAAGAAGAAGGTGGTCGAGTGATTGATGACGGTAATCAAAAAGTATACGATACGTTTTCAGAATGCTCAAAGCTCCCAACGAAGATCGCAGATCTTTCGAAAAATACTAATAAGTCGAATTCTATAAAAACCATGCAAAAAATGTTCGAACAAACTGGATCGTCGTCATCAGCTGTGTCTAACGTAGTTTCACACGCAAGGCCTTATAGCAGAATGAAATCTCGAGCGAGTGACAGTGACTTCGAAAGCGAGGCGGAATTATCAAAGTACAACGTGGAACAAAAAGTGTCAGAAAGTTTCAGTAGTTTCGAAACGAAAGTGTACTCTTCTAAAACTCAGCTACAAGAAGTAAAAAATACATCAATGATAATGCAAAGTCCGGTAAAGGAAAGCGGCTACGCAGCAGACACGGACGAGCCCAGAGGCTTTCAAAACGATGTGATTGCAAATAATAATCAATCATTAAATTCTAAGAGGAACTCGGGATCACAGAGCTCGTTAATTAAGAAGGTTTGACGGACATGTGTTTGAATGAAATATTGAATTAACAAGAGTGTTGTACTTGATTCCACATTAAAACATATAATAATAACAAAAATGTGTGTGATACTATTAATTTAGTGTGGCGTCTTTGGATTGTTGTGTTTTATTTTGTTCGTTTATTGAGTGATTTATTTGTTGTCCGAACAAATTCCTCATGTATTCGGTGAGAATAAGATAATATGGGATATTATAACATCTTGAAATTAATATACTATTATAAGCATTATAAAATGTCTGAATAGAAATGTAACTCAATGCAAATTATAATGTATAACAATTAATTATTTAGATATATATTTTATTACTTGATTTGAATTATATTTTTGTGTTTTATATAATCGTTGAGCTTTTAAATTTTTTTTTTTTTTTAATATTTAGACTTATCCGCAATATTCATAAAGTAGTTATGCTTTTGAAAATTATATAAGAAACATTTCCGATTAAACTACATAAAAAAAATAAATAAATAAAAACACATTATCATTTGCTATGCTAAATACGTCGATGCAATATCAAAACGCTTCTTATTTTTTTAAATATCATACTGCGATATTTTTAATGAGTTTTAGTTATTTTGTAGGTCGATGCGTTTGAAAACGATCGTCGACAATATCGTCTACACGGGCAATGGATGAACCAGAATAATATACAACAACAGCAACAGTATCAGCAACAGCAAAACTATAGGAGTAACCAAATTCGTAGCCCTCTGAAGTTCGTAAAGGGAGAGTTCCGCGAGAGCGACTACGAGAGCGACTATGAGTGCAGAATTCAGCCAATCTGGCGTCCGAATGACTCGGAGTCCGAAGAACCCGTTTACAAGCCTGTCCGACCAGGCTTCAGGACTCCCGGAAAACAGCAGGTGAACGTCGTGCAACGGCATGCACCCGCTCAGCCGAGACCCCAGACGATCAGTGGACCGACGATGACGGTGGCGGCACCATTCGATCTGAAACCCGGGTCACCACCCCAGATCGGTTTCGCGCCCTCACCGGACGCGCACCGGTCGGTAAGTTTCGTGGAGTCCGAAAAGACCACGGACAGCATGCAGAGGACTACGCACTTCCTGTCGTCCGGCGGTGGTGACGGTCAAACGGACCAAGGAACACTGGAGCGCAGGGCCGAGGCAAAGCGTTTGCAGCGAGTCGACGAGATGAGAAAGAGATTCGAGCAAAGGCCACAGCTGGTCCCTGCGGAATCGGACTATTCGGTCCAGACGGCCTCATCTCAGTTCTCGTCGCAAGGTATACTCGTCTGATGGTCGATTAAAATATCTAGTCGATTAATACCTACTGCTTTTCGCTTTATCGCCAAATCGTACTGTCGTCAGCACAAGCATTAAGATCGTCAGATTTATCGCGAGCGATAATTACAATAACAATAATAATTATATTGTTCAATTTCGAACAAATAATATGAGCTATGATTAAAGCGTGTATAATGTGTACAGTAGTGTACGCGAGAAGAGGTTGAGGAGAGACCGTATTCTCAGGAGATTTCATATTCGTCATCGATTTCGATTACGCCGCAAAAATCGATGTATAATTTTTACTGCGATTCCGTGGCCATGACATCCACTCTTTAATCTAATCTGATTGACAGAAAGTTCGTAGAACAAAGGTTTTAAGCTTATCGAAGGAACGAAATGTTCCTTAACTTTTTTTTTATAATTATGATGGTATTCTTTTATACTAATTATTGTGATAGGCAGTGCCGGATCTAGGGGGGAGGGGCAAGTGGGTATTCTTGCCACGGGCGCTGTTGGTATCAGGGCGCTCTTAAGATTATGAAAAATACTGCTAATACCGTAACTAATACTATGTAAGGGCGCTACATTTTTATTAGCCCCGGGCGTCAAATGTCTTAGATCCGGCACTGGAGATAGGATAAAAAAATATTTCATTACACTTAGGGTGCGTTCGACATGGGCGCTTATTCACTTTCAGTGCTTACGCTTATCGTAAACGCTTTGAACCGTTCGTTTAGACTAATGCGGTCACAGGTAGGCCTCTTGACGAACGCGAATATTAGTTGCGTGAGCATTGCGACGTTATCAGATCACTACGCCGGTTATCAGATTTTATTTATTTATTTTTGTTTTTGAATTTACGATTTTTTTAAAACTTTTCCGAGTGTTGACTTAATTTAAAAATGGATAAACGCAATTTACTAGTACTAGCTATACAACAAGTAGGAGATATCATATTTTCCTCATCATTTGAGGAATGTGATGATGATAGCTTGATTCAAACATTTTGTATAAAAGTATAAAAATGTATAAACAAATTACAGCTAAAAAATTTAATATATTAAAAACGTTGTGAATGTGAAACGGTTTATGGTTATCGGCAAATTAATCTTGTTATCTCTTATCATTTCACATTTGAGCGTTCGTCTTGGGAAATAGCTTTCACTGCACTACCTCGATTTGTTAAGCGACCGTGAGCGTTAACTCATGACGTACCACCTATTTTCCGTGACGTCACGGTTGTAGTCTGAGCGTTTCAAAGCGCCAAGACGAACGACGCGGAAGCGCTTATAAGCGCTTAAAGCGTTCAAAGCGCCCATGTCGAACGCACCCTTTGTGTTCAATAATTTGTTTGAAATTACCTTTTCATGGTTATCATGGAACAAGAGAATTAGACAGAAAACAGTAGTGGTTAATATACTTAGTGGTTAATGTTATTGATGTTTCGTGCTTATTGTACACCAAGTGTCGAGTGACTGACCATCATTAGTAAAAAATCCTGCGTACTTCGTTGAATATATATAATAAATATGTATATGTACAGTGGATTCTTGGTATGTCAAACGTCGATATTTCGAGTTAAACATTGTAACCGCTTCGAGTATCATTGCACCATAAAAGTGTTTATTTATATATTTGATCATACAACGAATCCTCCTACTCATCACAAGAATTTTCGTTTCCTTTGACATTTGACGTAGCGAGAATTTACTATATTGTATACTGCATACTTCGATGTATATACGTTTTAAAATGTTTGTTTATAAATAATATATTATACACATACTTCAATAAAGTGATGTTGTTGTACACGAATAGGTACTAACCAAACCGATAAATCCCAAATCGAGATTCCGTATTTCAAACATGATTTCGGTTATGAATTCGGTGTAGTGTATCCCGTGAAAACGACTTTCTACGGTAAAATGGCGAACCCGGCGGATAGCGTTAGCATTCCAGTGACGCACGAGTTTTCCAAAACCGCGGTTCATCAGACATCCGAGGTGTCTGAGTATAACATTCGCCGAGAACATTATAAGACTACTGCAGGTGATGGACTTCAACACTGTTTCTATAACATTATTCTATTACTGTCTTCATATCGCGAACTTGATACGTCTGTTCATTAACTCAACGTATACTACATGTTCTACAATTATAGAACTGCTGCTGCTGAATAGCTTAATATGACTTCGTAGTGCACATCACGCGTTTTCCATGATTTATATTTTTTAGAAGTAATATTTTCGTTGTTTCTATTTTTATATGTATCTCGATTGTTTCCGCAAGTATAGACTTCGCGTTACGTTTGGTTTGACTGTACACGCGCTGTTTATTGCATTAATATTATTTCGTGTGTTGGTCGTGTTGAACCGGTAGTTATATTATTGTACGAGTGCTTACGCAGAAAACAAAATGCTTTTATCCACGCAACAGCCAACCACCGTCAAACTGTCGCTTTTGGTAAAATATCTTCTTCCGTTTGTTGTAAGTAACACACAAGTAGTATACCATACATTGTACACGGTTGAAATATTCCATATTTTTGTCGTTTTATTTTGAAACCCTTTTGCTTTTACTAATCGCGTTCGCATGAAACATAGTACTACGTATTGTCATTGTTGATGGATGAAACAATATAATAATTATTAATTATACACATCAGGCTTCGCAGAAATCAATCTGAACTTTAGTATAAATATTTCTAAAAAAATGTCAAGCATTATTACGAGTTATGTCTATCAGTTATAATTTAATTATTTTTTCATACTATTTACTATCTACATATTTTTACAACTTTTTAAAATATGATTTTATTCATGTTTGGTGTTGTTTTTCAATCAATGGCAATATCGTATTATACACTGTTTTAACTTCTTTCTAAAATCCATCTATTCACCAGCAATAATATGTTGATATTCCGCACGCGGTGTTTTCAGATGGCTCCGTTGTTAGCCCCGTTTACCAAAAAGAATTGAACACCGTCGAACACTCAGATCCCTCACTTAGTACACCGTTCTTCGTCACCGTAAGTATATTTTACACTTGATTTTCTTGTCTAGCTTTCGTCCTCGTGGTGGTGCACCACAGGAAAATAATTTAATTGGAAGAGAGAAACGAACATGCGACAAACGGTTCGAGTACGTAACAGTTAACGAATAAAATATAGCGCCGTATTCCGATCGCGTTCATTGTGCTTACGATTTATTTAAATTTAAACATATTTCGTTTAGAGGCCTCTATACTAGCACATTTTTGATTGAAAATAACACATTCTAAATTTAACTGTACTCCGAAATGCATAAACTGACATTTGTTTTGAAAATGGATTTAGATTTTGCAACACTTGGTTGATACATCGGTAGGAATACATTTTTAATTATTATTGTTAATATTATTTTAGAAATTATTAAAAAAGTTAAAAATTTGCACTTTTTTGAGAAGAAATAATTAAACAATCAAAATTTCTTTTAAATTGTATTTCAAGCGATGTCTTGGAAATGTTATTAAGAATTTATACGGTTATTTAAAACTGAAATCGGTGTTATCTTAAGAACGTATAATTAAAAGTTCAATCGTGTTATGAAGATGAAAACTTCACATTCATTTGTTTCGAAAAAGTTGATTGACATATCAACAAGTGCAACTAGATCAAATAGACACCCACCCAACTTTCTTAACCATCGCATCGTCGTAACTCAACACGGTACTAGCGAACTGTAGATAAAAATATTATTAAAATATACCATCTAAATAGTCTTACTATCACTAATGTTCATTGATGAGCTTACAACTATTTACATAACCCAACAGATTTTATAAATTGCCTATGTAATGTTCCTTTATAAATACTGGTGTTGAGGCTCTTTAAATGTTTCACTTCCGGTGATCGTAATGCACCGTGTACGCAACGCGTCTATTTCTTGATCCTTTGATTTTAACGTCAATGCGCCCGGTTTAAAATAAAACACCGAACACAACACGCGGGTACAGCGCAGCAATGCGATAACGATCGGAACACGACGTCATAGGAGCATCTAGAGCTTACATTTTGAGAGGGGTTCCGAGATAAGTGCCGAGATAATACAGACCCGTAAGGGTTTCACTGTCACATCACCATCTACTAGGTTACACGCAGAAAAAAATTGTCATTACTCACTAACATATGTTCGGTTCGAGTTTTACCAGAAGACGAATAAAAGAATACGTAAAAGCGCGATTTTGTGAACAAAATGTAGATCTCGGACGTGCCTCCTCTTAACGAAAGCCGCAGTACACCGAATGACACAAACCGTTAAACTTAACGATTGTTTCGTGCGCTGGATGACCCGGACACACATACGGTTAGACTTGATATCGGACGCAAAATTGCGAGGTTCAGTGTTATCATTTTGTTCTTGATCCGGGAGGGCGCCGTGAAAACGTTGAGCGCTACGACAGTTACGGTCCGTCGAACCGGTTGCACGTGCGCGATTGGGCGGTTGGTGCGCCCGCGAACGGCTGCGACGCGACTGTAACCCGACGGTGCGTGTCTGTTTCAGCCGTTAAAAGACATAGCCGTGGTCGGCGGCAAGACCGCCAGATTCGAGTGCATAGCGGAAGGCGAACCGATCAGCGACGTCACGTGGTCGTGCGACGGCCGCGTGCTGGACGACTCGGACTGCTACCAGATCCAGTACAGGAACGGCGTGTGCAGACTGACCATACCCAGAGCGTACAAGTGTGAGTAGGGCGCAGACGCGCTTGCCCCCCTCCCCCCCTCGGACGTTGCGGACGGGACGCGGGACGCGTGCGGATTTGGAAACCCTTGGACCTCCTGGCGGCGGCGTCGCGGTAACGGTGCGGTTGACGACGTCGCGGGGCGCGTACCGTACGCCATGCCGCCGCTGATCCGTCGGATGACGGGTGGGGGTGGTAGACCAACGGTTCCCGATCGGCGTCCGTGCGCGGTCCGCGTTCACGGTGTACCCGGCGACCGGTCGGCACCGGAGCACGTGTTCTCCGCAACGTCCGCGAACCCGTCGCCCACCACTTGCGCGCACCCGACCAATGTCCAATAATCGTGTCCGTTTCAGTTAACGCCGGCTCGTACGTGTGCACGGTGTCCAACCACCTGGGCTCCAGCAGCACTTCGGCCAATCTCCACGTGTCAGGTGAGTCTCGCACGTTCATTCAACACTAAATCCGTGTATGGGCTTGTTCTTCTTTCACTTGGTGCATCGAATTTTTGTTGTTCTTAAACGTAATTATTATAATTATAATTATAATTATTATTATTATATTATTATTATTATTATTATTACTATTATTATGATTATTGCTCCCGACCAGTCGGTGTGTGACGGAGTTTTCGCGTTTCTTGTTCTTAATAGTTTTCAATAATATGTTTAACTACACGATATTTTTCTGTTTGTAGAACGTTAAGACTTATACATTATAATTCTATACGTATATCATCGTTTTTAAGATAGTACAATGTTGTTTAGAATGTATAGTGTTGTCTAACCACAAATGTCATTTTAACTTTGATACGCACAGATTATATATTATTTTTATGTTAATGTTTAGTTTTTTTTTCCGTAATTGTAACGAATAGCGTATTTTTACAATTTATCGTATTATTATTATTATTATTATTATTATTATTAATAATAATATTATCGTTTTGTAACAATAAACTTCTTATAATTGGTTATGGTTTCTTCTTTCTCCTATCTGTATGCTCTCATATCTATGTATCACGCTTGCAATAAGTGTAGTATATGGTTCGGTTTCTAAGGAAACGTATTTATTTTATTTTTTTTGTCTAACTATATTATTAAAAGCACGTTTTAGTTGAAAACCAATAACACGTTTGCTATTAATACCGGTGGATGAGCACGGTAAAACATTATAACCTATACCAAGCCGTTTGTGTTCTGTGTGAGAGATTGTTAAATACTTTTTTTTTTTTATCATGTGAGTGATTAAAAATGATAAGCCAACATTTTGCTTGAAAGGAGTTTATACACGCGGTAATTAGAAATGAAAGACAAACAACAACATGCGGTAATATGCGTAGACGAGTCGCGGATATTTTATTCTTCCGACGCGATTATTTATGTTTACCGATTATAGTTTTGTCTTTATAATATGATTTCACAATGCGTTTTCATATTCATCCACTTTTTATCAGGGATATAATGTTCACGGATTACAGTTATTGGTAAATCGATCGATTTCGCGAATGAAAGACATTCTTATTTTTCTCTAGATATTGTCATACTGTTATGATCTGAAATAATCGGTGCAATAAAACGTTGGAAACTAAGATATTGCACAATTGTTTTTTTTAAAAAGGTCGCACATGTTAAAATATTGTTAACGTCTTCTATCTGGTTCTCATGTACAATATATTTAGCCGGATGGTAGGGGGGAAAATGTGTTTACTTACTCATACTTTATATATTATTTAAGAGTGCTCGCCATTAAACGTGTAATGAATTACTCGGGAACACGTGTTCATATCTGAAACAGGATTAAGGCCCGTGTAATTAAAGTACACGTACATACTACCCGTGTAACCTAGATTACCCGAATATTTTATTCTCCATGTGTTTGTATTGTAATTATTATGATTTCTCTGTTTTTTTTATTCATTATTAGTAAATTGAAGCATGTGTTAAACAATGATTTAAGTGTTTAATATAGATAAGTAACACTATGATTATGTAAATACTGCAATGTAACTATAATATAAATATAACATACTACTGGACTGTATTACTGACTGTACACACAGTGTGATAGTTTTAGCGCGAGTGCCTTTATTTACGTAACCTTTATTTACTTGCCATCATTGAAGTCAGTGGTAAAACTAGGAAGGTTGGGAGTTGAGATCCCCATAAAATATATAATTAACTCAACCTTACCAGTGGCGTAATTACGGGGGGGGATTTGGGTATCGTATCCCCCCCCATGACCCTGTTTTTTTTTTTAATCGTCAAACACATTTGACGATTTATGTACTTATTTTGTACTTATTTTATTACGGTATATTTTATAAATATATCAAAAATCACCCGAATTCCATAATATTAAATTATTATCTAACAATATTACAGACGCTAAAAATAACTTTTTCCACATAATCGGTTTATCGGAATATCGGAATGTTTTAATGTACCTACATATTATGTTATTATTTATTTTAATGTATACAATATTGTATACTTGTATTGAGAAGTGCTTATTGCTTACATGATATAAAAAAAAATTGAGGAGGGGGGGGGTAGTTGGTGAAATGTACAAAAATCCCCCTCCACAACCATGACTAAATTACGCCACTGAACCTTACCCAATTCTCCCAAACAAACGCCTTCCTAAATTAATTTATTTTCAAATGTATTTACGACCTCCTCCCTTTTACTAATAATAAATACAATAATTATAAATAATTATAATAAATACATGGGTATTAAAAAAATAGGGATCTTAATATATTTTTAGGATGTGTACTCGGGTTACGAATACACCAATACTCGTGTATGACCGCGACCGCTATTTATGGTTTTTGTAAACTGTATAACACATTTTTGTAACTGTAGGAAAAAATAGAAGAATTAAAATGTTAGGATTTTTTTTAATCTTTACTATTTGTATTGAACGTTTACATTATTTAAAACATGTAAAAAACAACTTTTGGTTTTAATTACGACTACATAATACATAATATTCTTATTTTATTAGTGAGACCTTTAAGACCATACTGATAAACACAAACTGTATTGTTAACACACAATATTTTACCTAATATTTATTATATGTGTTGTACGTATTTTGTTTTTAATTACATAGCTATGCCATAAGGTTGTTTAGAAAATAAAGCATTTTCAATTTATTATTTACATACAACAGTTAATGAAATACTTATTATCAAAAATAATAAGCTTTTGAGTTATTTTTAAATGTAAGTAAGTTTAGTTGAATATTTGTTGATAATTTAAAATTTCACAATTAAAAATAATATTAACTAGATAATTAATAAATAATAATGACAAATTTAAAAATCTTAAATAAATAGTGTTGTTAAAACTGCTAGTAAAAATTATGAAAATTGATTTGTAACATTGTTTTTAAAGTTTGCGCGTATTATTTTTAATTTTTTAGCACTCTGTATATTTATAGATTTATTATAAGTAGATATATTTTACTCTTTTTTCATTAAGGTTTCTTCTTCGATGATGTATTGATTTATTTTAAGCCATTTAATATCTCTCTTCGTCCATCAATAAGTACATTCATCATTTCTGAAGTGATAGACGTAAGTCCAGTTATAATTAATTGATTTCAAAAAATCGTTTTGACTTGCAGCAGATTTGTTTGCATTTGTGAGTCTACTGTTCCATTTCCAGAATTTTCAAAGTGATATATCATAAATATACCGTTATTTGAAATTGTGTTTTTCTTCGATTGTAAAAAAATGAATGAGGTCTCCGCGCTGAATGTAGTCTTTATTGTTATGTTAGTCAAATTAATTAAAATTCTAAAGCGATAATAAAAGCTATATTTTTTGCATTTAAAATACGATATTGAGCGACACTGTTGATGTACCTAATGCATTATATGTGATTTATGTAATCTCATTTAAAATTAAATATCTAACTTGGAAGTTGTAGAGCACAATAGATATTTTATATTTTAAACAATGTGTATATGCAGAAAAATAAGTTGTAGTTAGATTTAAAAAAAATAGTATTCGACATTTGTATACGGCTTTGTAGTTTGAACTTTAAAACCTTGATGATCAATAGTTGATTAAATAAATATATGGACATTCAAAAAACTATTCAAAATAGCCTTTGAGCCATGTAATTCAAATTAATTTATTTTATAGGACGAAAAAAGGGTATCATGACGAATATTTATATTTCTCACAAGTATTTTTTTCATTTTTTTCCATATGCTGTTTCCATTTTCATTTATCTCAAAATTAAAACATATACTACCTAGATAATATACTTAACTTCACAACGATTCCATCAATAATATATAAAATAATTTATACCCGGTTATATTTATTGAATACATAATTTTTATAAAATAAAATATATTTTCTCAATTTGATACAATACCCTTTCTAATAATATGTTTAATATCCATTGGATTATATATAGTATAACATATCGTTACTTAGAGTGTTAGAAAAACGAAAATGTTTTCAGTTCGAATGGTCCCGAACTTTGTTGTTGTTGTCATTTATTCCATATTGAATATTTATTCCTATCTACGTAGAAGTGGTAAGTTATAAGCAGGGCTCGGGACTTTATACATTTACATATTTGTTCGAGAAGTAAAAACAATTAGCCTGATCCAGTAAAAAATTTTGTTGTGGTGTTTAGAGTTGAAGTTTAAGGCCGTCCGCACACTGTGAAACTGTTTTACAACGATAATCTGAAATCGATTGCGCGAGCAACCGTTTAGCAACTTTGCATGTCTAGCGTAATAGGAAACCGCACACTAGTCGACTAAAACTAAATCGGTTTGTAATCAGTTTTCAACTGGTCGCGTGCAACTGTGCTTGCAGGTCGAATATCAGTTTCAGTTGCACAATTGCATGCTAATTAATTATTTAATAATTATAATAATAATCAAAATTTGTATATTATACCTGAAGCATATAATAATAATACCTATATTATATTATACTGTGAATTTGTGATAATTCATTCATTATGAGTGATCAGTTGATGAACATTAAATTCGTCGAATAGGGGGAAAACATGACATTTTATACAATTATTTAACAGAAAAAGCATGGCATACTACATTATACTTTTGTATAAAATAAAATAAAATAAAATAAACTTTGTTTAAAAAAGTGCACGTCTCCTCCTAATGATGTGAATTTATAAACTACAAACTGGTCAAAATTTGATTGTACCCGTGTGCGGAGAGAAGACATAAATCAATTGCAAACCAATTGTACAACAGTCGCTTGCGATACTGATTTCAAATTATCGTTGCATAACAGTTTCACCGTGTGCGGAAGGCCTAAAAGTTCATTGTCCATATTTTTGCATATTTTGGATTTTTTTTCTTCAATTGCATATTTTTGAGATTTATTGATTTAAAATGCATATTTTAAAATAATTTTTGATAATTTACTTGTAAATCATTTTTTTTAGTAAATCAAAAATATTAATGTAACATTTTCATTTCCGAAACGTTATAAAAATTTTATTTAGATTACAAAACGCACTGGAACATTATTTATTCTAAATCAATTTTATCTATATGAATTCGTTTGAAATAAGGCCATAAAACAATACTTAGTAGTATACTCAATAGCTATTAGCGATACTTAATTAATTTTAATTGCTAGGTATAGAAGATGCTGAGTATTAAGAAAATCCAAAGACAGGTTTAGTCTTTTTTTAATAATATTGTACTTATAACATATTTTTTATTAGTATTGTATATGTGTATGTTTAACATATTATGCTTCTTAGAAGTAGTTATGTACAAGATTTGTTTTTTTTAAATTAAATTTGAATTAGTATGTCTTTTTTAATAAAAAATAAATGCATATTTTGATATTTTTTGGTGCATATGTATTTGCAGATTTTTAAGATTTTAAGCACATAAAGTCCCGAGCCATGGTTATAAATATTAATCTTACATTAACGATTCCATTGAAATTATTATATATGTAATATTGAATATTGTAATTGAATATTTATCACTCTATTCAAATAGTCATAATAAAAATATTCGAACTCAGTTTTAATTAATATTAATAAATTAATATTGAGTGCGAATGTTTACATAGTACAGTAAACACTTTTTAAATTCAAGTTTAATAACTTTTAATTCAATATTCGTTCATAATTATAAATTGACTCATATTGGCTTTGGTGTTACAATTGTTTTTGAAAATTCATTGTATGGGGATTATAACGTAGTCGATCTTAGAAAAACTTGTATGCTGCACCTGATACCTAAAAAAATAAAAATATAACTAAATATATTAGGCTTGAGATCAATGTTGTACGCGAGGTCAGTTATCGGAATAATATAAATCCAATAATGATTACACTATGAAACATAATCCGGATTATTTTTTTTTTTTTTTTAGATTACCAACGTTCTACTGTAAAATATGTGTTAAAAATTTTTTGCCTTATCAGTATCATATTGTTTATTCTTTAAATCAATTTTAATGGAAAGAACAAAAGTAAACAAAATAATCTTAGCCATTTGTAAATTTGATTAACAATTTGTACATTTCACATTTTATTTATTTAATTGAAAATAAACGTAAATGGTTTATATGAGTTGAAATAAATCTTAGAAAAAAAAATTAATAACAATAATTAAATAAAAATACTTATCTGATTAGTATTGTAAAAATTATTATTTAAATAAATAAAGAAAATTGGTAATAATCATTTTTATTTTATTTTATTATTTTATTAATTATTAAATATTTGATTGAAAGAATAATGAAAAAAAAACTATTACAAATCTAAGCAAAATAGTTTGATCACATGTATTTAAAAATTGCAAGTCTGTGTACATTTTAACTCGCACAGAATTAGGACGTTACTATATTACTTGTATTCTTCGTACACTCAGTATACTCGTTTATATTTAGATGTGCGTTATTTTTTGTTCAACTCCCACAACGACATACATTATTACATTCCGGTATTATAAATTTGCTTTATCCGGAATGTAAACTATTATATTTATTACAACATATTATGCTAATTTTTATTTGCATGCGTATACATTTATATATATAAATATATATATATATATATATTTTTTTCTTATACATTTTATAATTTAATTTTAAATTTTAAATTTTCTTTATTATATATAAATATTTATATAGGGATATTATTTTTGTCTACATCTGATGTTGAATGGATGAATAAATAGTAATTTATATAATATTGTATATAAGTATACCTATATTATTCATGCAATTATTTGAAAATACATAAGCAAAAATTAATAGTAAGTTTCTGTTCATCGTCACATAAAATTAAATTTTACTAGCTATTTTATATTGTAATTAACGCTACTATTTGAATTATTGTTAAGCCGAAAGTGTCATATGCATAAATAAATAAATAAAAATTTGAGTGTGTTGTGATTTAATGATGGTTAAGATGATAGGTATTTATTTAAAAAAAAAAAAATATAAAACAGTTTGATCTATTAAATTCAGGTTAGATAAGGATGATTAACTAACGAATTATTGCGTTATTCGTTGCTTATTAAACATTTTATTTAACAATTTAGTGCAGAATTCCTTCTAATATTCTTCATAAAATATTCTCATTAAATACATTATTTTCGAATTTTACTTATTTTATAACATTATAATGTCAAAATAATAAACTTTATTTTTAAAATTGTTTATATGACTATTGAAAATTTGTCATACATGACTGTGAGTCTTTTATTTCAATCGACTGACTACGTTTCTTGATTATGTTATTATTACAAAATATTTATAAATAAAAAATATTTTTTAATTTTAAAATGAATAAATAATTTTAATTCATAGATAATGCTAAGATGTTTTATAATTAGATTGATGAGCTATAGCATTTTTGGCATTGTTTTCTTAAATTTACAAATTAAAATCTATTTTAGTTACTAATACAAAAGTTCTGTAAGGTAAATATTTTTTGAAATAGTATAGCTGCACAAGAAAATATTATATAGCACATTATATTCTACACATTATATACTCGTAATAACTATAATGTCACGTAGAAAGAATATCTAGCATTTTAATAAAACCATAACGATATAATTATACATAACATTTTTATTTTAAAATTTGTTGAAAATATAAATTTGAAATAAAAACTCTTCCTTAAATTTTTAGTTATTATTCTTATTCATTAAATAGCTTAAAAAAATAAATAGTACTACTAGTATTTCTTAGTCTGTGGTTCGTGTGTATACTACTATGATTGTGAACGAATTCGGGAGCGTGTAAACATACGTACTGCCAGGACCATCTTAGTAGGCGTAACTATATTAACGGTACAAAGCTTTATTATTTTCGGAGGAGTGTAGAGCTACGGAGTAATATACATTATTACTAGCTTCCCGTCTATTGGTCTATTTTATTAGTGACTATAAACTTTCGTTCTTTTCTTCCGTTGTACGGATTTCAAAATTTCAAATTACCATTGTGTGGAAAACGCAAGGTTTAATAATGACGATACTTTAATTACTATTACGATTTACACGTTTCGTGTTATATTACATAAATATTATATTTTATGATAATTCGACTCGTTGGCTATTTTTATCATTCATATTAGCAAAATATTTTTTTTTGCGATGTACCGAAAATTGGAAAATTATTGATATTATTAAGTAAATGGTCAAATATTATAATCAGGTCCTCATTTTAAAATTGAAAAATATACGAAAAAATGTAGCATATACATTGTTGTTAGTAACGATTATTCTTATCTTTTTAATTTTAATTTCTATGTACCATGTGTCATTGCATAATCTACAGTACTCGGTAGATCAGCAATTATAAGTACTATTGTGTTTATGTTTGCGAAAATCTTGTTTCGTATCCAACTACTAAACGGAAAGATAATTATGAATAATTTGAAATCGTACACATAACAATTGGTAACAGCCATTTAAACCGTATTTCATAATGATGATATCGACCTACTGGCGCTACAAACGCCAGCTTTGCAATTTATCGTGTTGTCCGCAAGACGGACATTTTGTCGAACTATGTTTGTACACTGTTTGGTTGATAATCTCGTGGAACGCAACACGTTGACAATTCGTGCTCGAAACATCGCGATTTTTCCGTCGGACGGCGAACAAACAACCGTATGGCGGTGGTGAGTTTCGGTTCTAAATTTGAAAAGATTCAAGGTCGGCTGTGGTGCGCATGCCCTTCTTTTTGGCTCCGAAATTCAACGATTGTAATATTATTTTCATGGTTGTAATTAATATAACAATAATAATTACAGTAATAATTATAATAATAATAATAATAATAATATTAATTATTATTTTTATTTTTATTATTACGATTATTTCGGTTGTTCTTATTATTATTATTATTATTATTATTATACACGTAGAATAGCGTTACGACGACGGAAAACAAAGTCGCCGTCGTCCGTGGGTTCGTTTGGCATCGTATCGTTGCGCCTTTTTTTTGGCAACCCGGCCGAACCGCGGTCAACGGTTGGCGGCGAGTAATAAACGACGACGCGGACGAGTGTGCCGTCTGAGAAATCGCTGGCAAAGCCGTTCTAATAATAACGTCCTTGTCGATGACGGATACGGCTTATACTCCCGTCTCTGTCCCGTTACTCACACCCTGTTCGGCGCAATAATATTACATTGCACCGGCTGCGCTGCACCAACGCGCTTGCGATTCTCGTCGACCGAAAACGTGGTAACTAGGAACATGAATTCTCACAAGGGTCGCGGACACACGCGTCTGTATGTAGGATATTCTTATCAGTGTCACTATCATAGGGTAAAGTACCTCAGGGCCTTGGACATTTCTGAGACAATACTTCATTAAAATAATTAACAATGATGCTGTATCTAACAGTAAATTCCCGAATCAAACGTAGTTATTCCAATTAAAATCAGTATCGGAGTAGAATAATAATTTTCGAAACATGAAACGTGTTTTTTACAGTGATAAACTGGATTTTCTTTTCACTCTGTTCGACCATTAATTATCTGTTGATTATTATTTTCGTTTATCGTGCCATAATTGTGTTGACAATCGTGTTCACATTTAAAAAAAACAATATGACGTGTTGGTACCTACACTTTGAATTTTCACGTAAAGATAAAATTGGTCGAGGAGCCTTGTTAACTCACCGTACCGGGGCCCACTGATACTCACCATCGCAGGTCTATATGATCTTCGCGAGCATATAATAATTACCGTTAGTAGCTTTGCTTCGTCTTGTTTTGAAAATAAACGCGCACAGAGCCGCGTTCGTAAGTCGATGCTGCAAAGTAAATCAGTTAACTACCGACACGATGCACGTACGTATTGTTTTACTTTCGGATGACACATCATTTTTGCCAATGTTTATTACTTTCAGCCCGATCTTAATTGATTTGCTGTTGAAACCCAAGCTCGCCGCTGTTTCATCATTTTCAATAGACTTGCGCAAAAACAAACGGTTTTGATTCCTATCGATTTTATTCATCCCTTCCCGATGTGTTTATTTATTTTCGAACATATCACGCGTTTTATAATGTTAATATCGCTGTGGGTTTTGTTTTTACGCATTTATTGAATTCATGGGGAAACTCGTGGAAAAAATAAATAAAATCGCTTTGTTAAGACGTTTCCCAACAAATCCAAGCGTGGAAATTTTTATAACCATACTACTGTGTCCGGCGAAAACGATAAAGTTAACGCACGTAATAGCTGTATGTACACGTAATGTACAGTACATCTAAAAATAAATATGTATAATATAATATAAATATAATTAGCGCGTTATTGCGTTATACCGCGGCTAACGAAAATATAATAATATATCTCGATGGGACTGTGTGCTGCTATACGGAAGTTTTATTACTATCTATTGAATAGTACATTTTTTCCGAAGACATAATGTGGCGTTTAATACGTTTCGGAGCGTTGTGTGTGTAGGAACTTTGGTGCTCCTGACCTTAAATTAAATTATATTAATGGGTGTCCATCATATATATTATAAACATTTATAAACTATAAATATATAAATATAAGTGAGAGAAATAAGAATGCCGTTAATACGAATATGTTTGAATGATACTAAAATACGAAAGTTGATAAATTAGTAAAAATGTATTTTAATATTTTCGTTTAAAGATAAATCGATTAGTTTATATACTAGGTAATGGAATTCGCGAATGTAAGTTCCCACATGAGATATGATAGGTAAGAACATAGGAGGCACTTGGGGGGGGGTCATAAGGGGGCAGTTGCCCCCCCCAAAAAATGTATACTTTTGCACCCCCCAAAAAAAATTAATGAAAAAACCTGTTATTTCAATCTTTTATTGATGAACGCCGAAAAGTTGAATTTAATTTAAAATAATTAATGATATTCCCTCTGTAATTTTAATTTCTGATGTAAAACAAGAAAATAGTTTTTGGAATTCCAAATTTGAAGCTGATTAAGAAGAATATTAGAATTTATTATACTCATGTTAATTGAATAATCGAATATTGATAAAATGATAATAATTGTTATCAAAATTAATTCATCTAGAAAACATAGTTAGTAATTTTTTTACTAGCACTATCTACAGCGCCAGTCACTGATTAGAGGATATTGGTTAAATAGTAAGTACAGATAAATAAACGTGGTAAACTAATTCAATTTCGAAATATGTTTTGCTGTTATGGCGTTAACAACTTATCAATCATTTAATTTTTGAATATTGAACTCTCATTTCTCAAGAACGTTTAAGTAATTTGGCAGTGTTATACATACATAACGAATATAAAATTGATTTTGAAAAAATTATTGATAGGTTTGATGTAGAAGCTTCAATAAAGGGTCGACGTTTAGCACTTAAGTAAATAGTTTTGAATGTGAACATTGTTTTGTAATTTGTTGTTAAGTAATTCTTTACGAAATATATGGATATAAGTTAATGTAAAATGTGAATTATTATTCAAATAATCAAATATTCATACCCCAAAATACAATAGTTATTAGTTTTAAATATTTCCTAATATTTTAGGTTGTATTTTAAGATAATTATACTTTATTTTAGTAAATTTAGTCAAAAAAACTTTTTTACTGAAGTCAAAACTGGTAAAAATGCACTCCAATTAAAAATTAAATCAAGGTTGAAATTTTATTTTGGGAAAATTGGGTTATGAAAGTCTATTTTTCTGCGTTATTGTAATTAATTTTTTGCCCCCCTCTAGAATCATTCCCAAGTGCCGCCTATGGGTAAGAAATATCTTTGGGTTTGTCTTCGTTCTTACACGAAAAAAAAATACGAAGTTCCTTCCCGCATCATTCAAACTTAGGACTGACAACGTAGTGGTTAAAATTTGTTTGTTTTATGTCTTGTAAAAAAATCTAATCCAATTTTTAATTGAATCTTGTCCATATACTTATGAATATAGACTCATCCACATGTTATACCTAACTTAACTATACCTAACCTAACTATAACAATTGAAAATCACACTGCAGTTACAGTGCGTAATATTGAAAAAAATTAAATAAGTTGAACATTTCAAGTGACTATTAGTAGTAAAAATTTTAAACTATAAGAATGTAATACATTTTTGTAATTCTAATCGTTTTAACAAGATGTAATTATCAATCGCTTAAAAAATTTTTTTTCGTATAATAAAGTTCAATATTTTTTCAGCAATAGATATTTATGTAGAACACTTTATTACATTTTCGAGTCAAATAAAAAAAAAAAAAAAATACTAGATATTTAAAAAAAAAAACATTTAATTTTTAATTTTCTGTAAAAAGCTTAAAATATCGTTTGGAAGTCTTAAAGTCTATAGAAAATGGTGGTATAAGTATTTAATGTAAAATGTTAACCCCTACAATTATTTTTTTTTTTATTATGATAAAAACAAAAATTTGATTTTATCGAAAACTATTATGTTGTAAATTTTGCACGTTTTTTTTATAATTTTTCGGAATCACTAAAAATATTGCTGGAAAATTAATAAAATAACCACATTCAAAATACTAACTAGACAATATCAAACTATATATTATGATTTCGGATCTATCCTTTTAGTGAAAAAAGTCTAAAAAAACCACATCTCATTTCATTCAGAATCTAAAAATAAGCAGCGAGATGACATTATCCCTTAATTTGAATAATCGATAGCTGATGAACCATATAACGGTATTCCATTGCAGTATTTTAATTGTCCGTTGAAATATTATTTTAAATACATATTCATGTGTCACAGCGCGTGGGTATTGTGAACTATTAAATAGTGGTTGATAATTTAGTCATGTCAAATAATACGCAGCTACAAATTATTATCATTTATTTTGGCACTTTTGCTCCGAAAATATAAGTCATCATAATGAGTGTGTACACGATTTTCTTTTTTGCGTTTGTTTACACTTTTTTATTTTAAATTTCGTATGAATTGAAAAATATATTTTGTATTATGATTTAATGGTACATTTGGAATATTATATACGTCGCGGAAGTATTGCGCAAGCAGTCCCCGCGGCGTCATCGGTTAAAACTGGAAAAAAAAAAAATTAAAAAAATATGGAATATTATATAGACTAGAAATTATATAAGTATAATGTGCAATTATTATAAGTGTGTATGAATTCGATAGTCTATTCGTTATTTAGAGGAGTAAACAAACGATTCCTAGAGTGACGTTGAATTTGACTGTAAATAATGTCAAATTTAGTTAAATAATATTGATCTTGTTTCTGATGATGATAAGTATTTTTTTGTGTTTAATGGTTAGAAAATTACATTCAAGGATAACCGTTAGTCATTTTACCAATGTAAACAAATCAGAATACTTGGCCTGGTTATTTAAAAATTATTTTGTTAAAAATTACGAT
>JASXSY010000161.1:0-20000 GCA_034509805.1 Sipha maydis
TAATGAATAACATCAACACGGTAACCAATAGTTTATCAGAAACAATCGGTCGGTTGATTGACAAGTTTCACGTTGATCCGAGCATTGTTCCTAATAATCGGCTTCTACTGCATATAAAGGTATAAATATATACGTAAACGCGCAGCGGCCATAGATTCATTCGATTTAATTAACCTTTAACTTACGCGAACTACGCGCATCCGCTCACCCAACATCACGCACGTGCGGCCCGACGTGTTGATATCGGTTATTTTCGTGTATTTGTTCGACGTCGCGCGATCCCTACGCCACCACGCCGGGAAACTCTCGATGTCCTCCTACAGGATACACCACCACTGTCGTACAAAAACAAGAGACTTAACGAAGGGACGGAATTATATTATACAGACGATAAATAATTACATGGGTTCGGCCGGACTTACCCTAATCCAAACAACCCTTCCCCTCCAACCGGCTTCGATCTAGTCGTACCAGTCAGGACGGGGTAACGACGACAGGAAATTCTCTGAGGACTTCCGCACACGCGAGCGCGCACGAATGCAAGCTCACACACACGCACACACATACTCACCCGCATACATGTATGTCGCATTATTGTTCTAGTAAATAATACTGCGTTCCCGTGTGAATATTATAATACCATTCGTATACAGTATTTTGCGTATAGATACAACGCGTTTTCACTCTCGCCAACCGGTCGTATTCAATGATTTAAACAAAGCGCCCCACTGGCAAGATACTACTGTTCCACCATCCCCGTGGTGTTTTAGCCGAGTCCGATCAGGCGATGTCGTCGGCCGATTTTACTTGTAGTCAAACTCGGTGAACATGTTACCGCCACAGTGCAACCCGCGATTGTTGACAATATCAAACCGTTTCAACCGCTCGTTTAAGTGTGGTCATTGATGGTGGTTAGTAATAATTGATGAGTGACCCGCTACGAACCGATATCCGTAAACATGGACAATTTTTACTACAGACATGTTTGAACGTTGTAATATAAATATGTGTTTTCTGGATGTTATAAATAAATATGAACACGATAACAGTGCGATAATACCTTAACGACCGTCGACCGTCAACGTTAAAATTGTTCGATGTCGATCGGTGTAATAATAATCGATTGCGAAAACAACCGTATAAGACGGATTCGGAAACAGTTCAAGTTACACGTAAACATGTTTTACGAATGGTTATCACGCAAGATCTCAACAACACCGAAATGATCATCGATCACTACATAATCGCTGGTAACAAAACGTAGGAACACGTGAAACGTAATTGTTTTCAACTTTCACGATTATTTCAAACGCGAGAAATAAATATTAGATAATTGTTTTTAAAACAACTTTTTTTTATCATTTTTAATATCATCATATTGTAATATTGTGTTCTCTCGGAGTCGTCAGCGCGGACGTCGTTATAAAATCGTGAACCCGTGTCGCGCGTATCGATCGGATAACAATAGAACGTAATATTTTGATGTCGTAAAAGTTACGGTTTAGTCACGGATGCCGTGTTGTTCGCGCAATAACAATATTATAATGATGTCGATACGCGAATGGCAAGAGACGTTGTCCGCACGCGCCAACCGGCCGCCGTTCCGTAGTACGGTTCCATCTACATAATATATTATTATTATTATTACTATTATAGTGCATAATATTTTCAGCCTATGATAGATCGAAAAGTGGATTGTCTCCGGTGAACAACAGCAGTAACGACGTGGATTTGATGTGTCATATAAAAAAAAAAATAAAAAAATGAAAACCCGGTTTGCATGCATACATAAAGTTAATTTTAATTTTAGACTCACGTTCGAATGCTAAAGGCGTTCACAAAATATATAAGGAGAAAAAGTAAAATAAAACTATTCCGATGATTGTGATTGATATCCCACGCGTCAAGCTATAATGTGTTTTCAGTGGGGTTCAAATTACCTTTTAGCCACATTTTTATATAATATACGAGTACTTACTCCCACAAAAATCCTACGTAAAACAAAATATATATTGTTTATAAAAAAAAAGATCGTTTGACGATTTCCCGGTTCACTCATACCAAATTACGATTTATATTTGGAACAAAATTGAAATTTGAAAATGTTATAACTCAATTAATATAACGGTAATTGTTAACATTATAATACATGCATGTATGTATCTAATAATATGATCGTATTGTGCATAATGTTCTTGCACAACATTTGACATTATTTTACGAACTCTGTCAGTGGCAGTTATTTAAATTTTTTCGTAGAAATTTTATTACTTTTTATGATTTAGTTCGAGTATATACAAAAATAATTACAAATTAATAAGATTACGTTACGTAATATATTGGATTCTTATAGAAAATAATTTTGAATGTATTCCCAATTTTCATTTTTATTTATCAATAAATATTATCGAATGGATTATTATAATCATATTTTATACTTATCGTTCGAGTAAAATAATTTGCGACGCAAAAAAACTATAAATTTAAAAAGTTTATGCAAATTTGTACGATTACCTATTGAAGCTATTTTTCTGTTGACGTGATAAACATTAATGTTAATATCAGCATATTATTTCAATCTTTTTTTCATATTTCGTATTTCAAATTTAGTATCTTATTATATGTATATACAGTAGAACCCGTTTAAGACGCTCTCGCTTAAGACGATTTCCCGGCTAATACGCTCATTTTTACGAGTCCCTTGATTTTGACAACGTTTAACATAGAATTAACTCTGGATAATACGCTCTATGTTCCCGGATAAGACGCTCGCCTTGTCAGTTATAAAAATATAAAAATACATCGTATATACGTATCACTATTAATAACTAAATAATAACGATAACGAATAGTGTGTACGTGTTAGTAGTATTGGTTTTCGGACGATAAATATTGACGATTAGATACGACACACTACACAGTACACATGGCTATTCACGTAATCGGAATATAATCGGATATGGCCCCAGTTAACAAAAGTTAGTGGTTATATAAAGACGTATAGTAAAGTGTAATTTATTTTATCCTCTTTAAGTGTAAATTGTTCGAGTTAAATTTTTAATTATGGCTGATCGTGGAGGAATTAAACGAAAAGCTCTTTTTGTTACTGACAAGTTAAACATTTTAAAAATGTACGATGAAAAAAGTGTCAACAAAAATCAAAAAGAAATTGCAAAAGAAATGGATTTACCTGCATTGACCCTACGAACTATTTTGGCAAACAGAAGTAAAATTGAGAGCAGTGCAATGACCGGTAGTTGTAAACGACAAAAAATAAAACATGGTAAATTCGATGAACTAGAACATATTTTGTTGGAGTGGTTTAACCAAGCACGTACTTTAAATTTACCTGTGAATGGTAACATTGTCACCGAAAAAGCACGCTGATGAATCGTTAAATCATCTTAATAAAATTGAAAACTTCCTGTATTCAAAAAACATCAAAAATATGAAACAAAGGAAGATAGATGATTTTTTGAAATAAGTAATATGTATAAAATAATATGCAATATAAATGTAATAACTCACTCAGCAAAGTAAAAAAAACATAATAGGTACATGTTTAATATGTACAATATGTAAAAAAAAATTTTGTAAAAAATATGTAAAAAAAAATTTTTGTTCCCGCGTAATACGATTTCCTGCTTAAGACGCTATTTTTAACTGGTCCCTTGGAGAGCGTCTTAAACGGGTTCTACTGTATTACATTTTTATAATAATTAAAGATAACAATATTGTAGTTGATAATTAAATAAATTCTTTTACAGTAAAACTTTAGCAAATCCTTATTGTCAAAAAATTTAATTTACAAATGTCTCTGTCAGTTTTCATAGAGATGGAAAGCTTATGAACATTTCAGGGACTTAATTATTAAAGTTCCAAGTTGATACTAATTAATTTTAGATACCTAAATTTCTTTCTTCTTTTTTTAAAATGTAATGTACTCTAAATCGTAATGGCATCTATTATAGTCCTTGTTTTGTATACATTTTTTTTTTGTCGTAGAACAAAAATGTTAAAATAAGTATAATTTTTTTAAAAAAAAATACAATATTTTTAAAAATTAAATAAACAATTCGATGAATTTCACATTCGTAAATATTTTAACTACAAATCAATGATAAATGACTTCATCATTATCATTAAAAGTTCAATTTTCTTGATTGTCAATTGACAAGAGAAAAAATGAAAATAATATTTCATGTATCCAATTTTATGCGGACATGTCAATGGATTATTAATAAAAACCCGATTCGGCTAATTGTAAATATCGCTCTTAAATAAATTATTGGAATTGTTGGAGATAAAATAATGAAATATCAATTTTTTTTTTCTACAACACGTTTAGTCAATATGATGTACTGCGTATGTTTTTTCTGTCGATTTTCTATTTTTTTCGTTTTCGTTATACCGAAAACTAATAAAATACCAATTATAAATTAATTTCTCATGTTAGATTAGTATACAGTTAGTATAGGTACATAATCACGATGGAAAAATATACATATCATAGTGGCTGTTTTAAGAATATTTAACTTTGCCTTTGAAATTTCTCGACATCAATTAATATTATTGTGTTTCACTGCCGATCGAAAAACATTATCACGACAAATTTCCGTCTCTGGATCATACGACCGACTGGAAAATGTAGTTGTCAGTGTTAGCCATCAAAGAAAAAAATCAACGGAATGGCCATATGCAGTTTATATTATACTATCATCATCAACCCCATCGATGTATAGCCGAAGCGATTTCAAAGATCCATTTCGATTAAAATATTTCATAAATAACTTCATAATGAAGTATGACACTTTCGTATATTACATCTCTAAAACCATTCCGATCAACAGATACTTCTCTGACCCGAAATTATTTGATGAAACCCATAATATGACGTAATAAATGAGCACGAAGTAATATGGTGTATACAGTGCGGATTGATTGTTTTATCAATACGATGTCATAACTGTCAAAATATCATCGTGAATATTTGAATATCAGGATCACTACAGTTTTCAAATGAACAATTTGAAAATTATTTAAAATTTGATGAAAATAATCTAACACGCGTACGTCGAACGCATTACAATTTTCAGAAAAAATGTAATATTGTACTATTACAATAACAATAATTCATATTTTATTTTTTAACCGTAAAAAAATTTAAAAAATTCCTTAAGATCCCAATGTTATTTTATTACTGTTTTTTATAAATTATTTTTTATTTTCTATACATAGTAGTATTTAAACATTTTATCGTACACATTTAAATTATAAACGTTTAAAATTTAAATAATAGATACGTACCAAGTACAATGGATTTTAAAATTTACTATTATCAATGGTAGTATTCATACAATTATGTGTTTTATAATATTTCCTTTTTAAATTTGTCTGTTGGTTCCTAATAGTGTACCGATGTTTCTCGAAGACTTTCCATCTTCTATAATAAAATATAAAAATACGATTTTCTTTTCCCTCCGTTTCAAGAGCAAAAACACCATTCGACCCACCCTAAGAATTTATCTCGCCTACTACAGTCATTATTTTTCCTCAATCAGTTTATTTTTGTCCACATTTTCAAAATGTCGTTTTGATATTTTACTGTAAACTGGATCCGATACACGTGTATCTCAAAACGTGATATGTCTTTACAATACACTGGGATAAAGAGGATAATAAAAATCAATATCTATTATAAAACCGTTGAACTTGCGTGTATACTCGTATAATGTGTGAGGAACGAAAATTTAAATCGACTGGTATGTCGGTAAAATGTGGTTTGAACTAAGAGCTGTAAACTCTAGCATTTATCGTTACAGGTTCCGATTCCTGTTATTTGTGATGTATAACATTATTTTTTACCTAGTGACTATACTACAATATACCAACCGTCACCCCTTAGAGTGTACTTTAATTGTAATAGCAACATTACACAAGTACAACTAATGGATGTATAATAGATATGATTTATAAATATCCATAACAACTATCAGATATGACTGTATATCTATGAATATATCTAACAAACGTCTAATCGGCCGCTTTTTTGAAATCTACTTGGATATTCATTAGATATCAGAGATGATTGAATTATAATATCCATTAGATATAGGTTACCGCCATTCGTTCAATAATTGTAATATGCAATGGACACCTAGAAGATATTCATTGATATTAATGTATTCATTGTTTTAGCAAAATATATTCAGTTTAAAAAATATAAATGTAGGTATATAACCAGACTTAATTTCATAATCTTTACAATTAATAAAATATCGGTATTGCACGTCTCATGTGAATACTTAATGTTGACAGTAAAACATATTCAGTTTTTACAATATTAACATAGGCGTATAACAAAATTGTTCTCGATGAAATGAATGTATTTTCAATAAAATACTTCTAGAACGAGATGCTCATACATTTTATTATATATATACTTATATTATTGTTATAATTGTTAATATGAATTTTAAATTGCAATTAATACGTACAGCGGTACCTATACAATTTAAATAGTAAAGCTACAATGATTTTATGAAATAAAAAAACAGAATGGTTTTATTGTATCGATATGTTGCAATAGCTCCCATAGTAGAAAAAAAATAATAAAAAAGATTTTATGTAGATGATATATTATTACGTTTAAATAATAAAAAGTTTTTTTGCCGCGTGTATTTTGAATTTTATCTAAATATCTAATTCACATACATTAATAATACGAAGTCCATTGGTCTTATGGATATCCATAAATATTCATCGTGGTTATTTTAGAAATTAACTTCTTCCTATGAATATCTAACGGATATCCATACAATTTCATAAAAGTACTCGATATAAAACAGATATTTAGGATTTCTATTATACATCTTATGAATATCTTGTGTGCTGTGGGTACTGCAGTAGTAAACGAAAAATTATTTTACAATTTATTACTGTCAATCAACGTAATAACCCACTAAGAAATATAGAAACTATCATAAAATCAACAATTACAGTCTCCAAGATATTATTTACGATTGGTGGGACGTATAGCTTACGCATAATTTGCAATAATAATATACTAGCTGTCAGTTGGTATATTTAATTATTATCATCACTTCACTTTTAAGATAATATAATATTAATTCCAATTATGGTGTATTTCCAAACAATACTGTTTTGTAATAAATTTACATGTAATAAACACCTAAAAATATGATAATTCTAAACAGGTACCTATCTAGAATACAAATTTTGTATAATTGTAGGTATTAATATTATGAGAATGGATTCTTAATTATTTATAAACAACTTAGTAATAACTAATATATTTTGTTAAATAAAATCTTTGTGTTTTGGAACCTAAGAAAAATCTTTATAATTTAAAAATTCCACTTCGGTTCCGGTACTTAATAATATCAGAATAAACGTTTCGGTTCCGGTTTCAGAACCGGTTATTTTCAGTTCGGTTCCTGTTTTTAGAGTGAGCACGTTTTCCAAAAATGACTACCTTATCAGAATACTTACGCTACATGAATTAAAATGCGAAGCAATTGATTTATTACATACAATATTTATTGATGCGTTATACCACATTTACCATTGGGCAATTTATCTGATGCAATAAATGTTAAGAAAAATATTATATTACACTGCAAATCAAGACGATGATATTAGGCTGTAAATCGAAAATAAGTATTTTGTACATAATTACACACTTGAATGTATCTGATAATACGATTTAATATTTAATATTGACACATGCTGGTTCATATGTATATACATTTATATAGTTCGTTTTCATTATTATTATTTGTTCGTTCTGTAATAAAAAAAAAACAGCCCACAAATCCTTCCCTTTCCCACTATAAAGAATTATATATACACTCTATATTTTACTCATGTTGTACACATTTTTTTTTTTTTTTTTTATTGCTAGATACGCGTAAAAGAAAAAAAAAATGTATAATATTATTAAATATTTATTCAATCTAACGTAGTAAAAGAGTTTGAAGTTTGCGAGAAAAAAAAAAATTTAGAATCGTTTCTTATATGTATGTGTTCGCTTGTCAATCGATGGGTTTAAACCGAAGTTCGGTTAAGTTTCAGCCAATATTTTTTAAAGTTTAAAAACATATGTGTATGGAGTATTATCATTCGAAAAACGTTACAAGCTATGATTCGTTTTATCAAAATTGCATTTTAATGTACTAACGACGTCCATTAATAATGCGTAAAATGCATACGTTTTATGTCATCTTGATCGCCTTGCTGTCGAAGTCAGAACGCTTTTAATTTTGTCAATTAATTGAATATGCCGAGGACATTCCTAGTTGTCAAGTTTTCCACGTATTTCTTATAATTGTTCTAAGTAACGTTTCTGGATTAAATTATTTACAGTATTTTTTTCTCGTAGTTCATAAAGCGTATTTAATCCGTATCATTTAATTTCATCATATAATTTTTGTTTCTCTTCAACACATTTCAAAATTTATCTGCGCCGTTATTTTTTTTTTTTTATGTCAGCAAAATAATCGTACACACCGGAGCATCGATTAACTTATTTTCACAGATAATTGTGTAACACGACTAAATGTACATTACATTAGTGTCAATACTATTTTTATTTAGTTTGTTTAACTTTCGGTCCAATGTTGGTGCATTTGAATTGGATTTTAATACCAGGGGGTAATAAAAAGTACTATCCCAGTCACGACTCGGATTCTTATGATGACTACACTGTTATGGGTTCCGGATGGTTTTCGGTAATACTTAGACATTGTCCATCTTATTTCAACAAACCACGATTCATTTTTGACTACAGGTATATTAAAAAAAAAGTTTATCTGCTAAGATAATTTGAATTTTTATTGACTCCAGTAAAAAAAAAAAACCTTCGACTGTGGTAAAAAAAATAATCATTGACTGTCTTGGCAGAATATGCAAAGAAAAGTGTCATGTAATATTTAACGAAAATAACTAAGATCCTACAAGTGTAGGTACGAAAAACAAACCGTGACCAATCTAGTAAAGAAATGTAAATTTTAGAACCGAACTTGGATACAGCGTCTAATGCTAGGTCTTTGTAAAAAGAAATTTGAAATTATACCCAAAACATGATATATTTTTAAAACGTTCTAAATACGTGATTGTTGTACTACAGTTGTGTGTTGTTTAGGGGAAGACACATTTTCGTCGGATAAAAGGAGTGCTTTATTTGCTTATAAAAAATCGTTTTCTACGTTTGAGTTTGAGATATTTTCGGAATAATATTGACGATAAAATAATTACATGATCGGCAGCTGAAGATTATGAGATTAAAGAATATTACATTTAGAATTGTGACTAATGGTTCTTTCGATTAATTACTCAAAATGTATAGTTTTATTATTATGAGATATTCCATGGTACTGATATAGTAATATTTATGTAGACAAATTAATACATTAAATTCCACCTTAATTTTATACTAACTGTCCCAGAGTTTGAGCGAGTAAAAAATATTTAAATTACATTTCCAAAATTGAATTAGGCACTCTTAACCGTGATTGATGGTTTGTACGTATAAATTATTATACCCTTTGCATTAAAACTAGGCAGGATTTATTTCAAAATCTGTTTTGGCCATTAGTACTGTTAATTAAAACTGATTCATAAGCTGCATGGGCATTATCATGTATGGCTGGCAGAAAAATTTTGTATTTACTCTGTTTGTACACTGAGTAGTTCGCTGTACTCGCATTTTAGAAAAATAATTCAAATTCCAAGAGAATTTCAAAAATTACCTAATACAATATGCGATGATCTTAACATGCATAAACAACAATTTCGGCAAATGACAATAACTAATGATAATATCCGCGCAGAAAGGAATAAAAGTTTTGGTATTTGATAATAACACGTACCATATACCAATATTATATCATATAATAACAAACTTGAACTTTTCCTTATAACATGAAAACTTTCAACTTTAGACTTTCTGTTGATTATTTTCCCGTTATCGATGTAGTATATTCTATTCGAGTATAAATTTAACGAAATATGTGTATATTTCTTTTTCTTATTTTTAGCTTTCATTATAAAAAAAAATTTACAGTTCAACAATTGCAACTATGTAAACAATATATAAATGAAAAAAAAAAAAACAAGAGAAAGAGAGAAAATAAAAATAAATAAATGAATAACCAAGAACAATCGTTATGAGTACATAAAATATAAAAAAAAAAGTAAAGGTAATTTCATCAAAATCAAATTAAGGTTCCAGCATTTTCAAAAAACTTTATTATACGAATAATAATGGGTATAGAGAAATAATTTAGAATAATTTCAAATTTACCAAAGTAAAAATTAAACAAAATACAAATATCATAATTAAAAGAAAACAGCACTGAACAAGTGTACCGCATTGGACTCATCTATATTGTTTCAACTTCAACTGATCATCGATTATTATCTTTTAACGTGTACGATACGACGTCAGCATATTTGTTGTCATATTTTAATATTTATGAAAATTTATACTAATTTTTCACATTTTTTCTTTATTCATGAATCCATGTTCATGTCAGTAAATAAACACGATAGTCAAATTCTTAAAGAGCTTTTGTTTTTATTTGAAATTTGTATGCTAATTATACATATACAAATTATATCAAAGAATATATTTTTAAATTGTGTTAAGATTAAGGGAAATCAGTCCTCAGAAAGTTGCATCAATAAAAAAAGCAGTCTAGCTAAGTGCGTCCTTTATGAAGGTGATCATATATCTCACTACGAAGGCTGTCTAAAATATAAATTATTCTATAAACTTCGCAAAACAACTCAATCAAATCGTCAAAATACTAATACTGTACCCACATCTATCTACTTAATCTCCTTTTCATCTTCCCAAAGCTTCTTACACCTCCATCACTGATTTTAATAATATCCTATTACCTTATAGCCCTATGGATAGTAAGCCGTTTTCCAAATTTTTTTCGGATCTTTCAGCATTAATAAATCCCTTTATTTCCCTTCGTACAGCTGTTCTATACAAACAAGCTTACTCTGTATTGCAAATTTTTTTCGACCTTATTAATTTAAAGTATCACGTATTTAATCACTGAATATGTTATTTATTACTAATAAGCTTAAATAGATGTTTGACCTATATTTAACTAATTCTATTTAATTATTATGTTTCACTAATATTTTTTCATGATAACGATTAATGTATATTAATATTATAATTTTATAATCAGATAGTGTCACCAATGGGTAATTTTTTCCCTCATGTTTTCGTTAATTTTTATCTTTTCATCTTGTTAACCTTATATTTAAAGCATTAACTCTCCACCAATTATTTTATTTTTTTTTTCCGTAATCCTGATATTATTTATTGTTTTTGTCTATTATTATATAATTATGTTTAATTACGAATTTCACTTATTTTTATTCTATACGTTAATCGTACAAATTTAATAATTTTAGTTGTTGGACAGTAATAGTTTTTACAAAAAGTTAAAAAAAATATATATATTTAATATGACAACTCTACCTTTTACTTTAATAAAAACTAATACTCCATAGATTTTGTATGTTAAAAAAAAAATATTATTTAATAAATATATATATATATATATATATATGTGGCCGTAAGTACGTATACTTAAATTTATTTCTAAAACATAACAACACATTTGTCCCGGACAGGTCCTTCGTTGAGGCTGTATTCTCAACGGGTATTTTGGCAATGTTATTGGATTTGGCCGCAGACAACATACAAGATGATAGGTCTCTTGGTCAAGTTTTTACTTTAATTCGCAGTATCATATTACACAGTTCGGTATACCCACGCACAAAGAAGGTCTTTTATCATACTATTCTTTATATGTCACCATATTCCGTGCACTCACGTTTTGACCTCGTTACTCTGACCGCATGTAATTTGGTAATTTAAGGTGTATTCTACGGGACGTCACATGTGCAGTGTATGTCCATAAGACCTGGTTCATATTTGGTCACATCTGTTTTACACGATTTGCACAGCACTTGAGGAATAATGATTTCATATAATTCAACTTGCACGTTTAACCCACCAAGCGATAATCTTCATACAACATTTTCAGTAGATTTCAAAATTATTCTGTCCTTTTGATATGACATACTATACTGCTTTACTTCTTACGAAATCTTAATATATTTATGTATATATATATATATATATTTATTGAAATATATGTAATCTGATACAGCGTTCACACAATAATTACCAATGTTTATGAAGAACAAATTAAATTTGCTGGCTTGACCAGGAAGGGACATAACTACGAAATCTGGTTATCTGGAAACCTGGTAATTACAAAAAGTTCCTCTTCAACCACATATTTTTGAGACGCCTGGTGAGACTTTCGGGTAGTACCGTTTTTAATGATGGATGATGAGTGGATCTCTAAGACTGCAAAATACAAGATTATCATAGTAATTTTTTTGTCTACAATATAAGAGCATTGTTATTGAAATCAATTCGACACTGTCCCGAAAAAAAATACATCAAAAAAATCATTGTCTGATTTTTGTTTTCCCTTCGATATCATTTATGAAGCTTATTTATGCATATAAAGGCACGGCAGTAAATATTATCGACTGTATAATAACACAAGATCGTTGCAGCAAGTCCGACGGTAGGATTCGCCGCTATGACGTTATAAATCACAACGTGATGAAATAACAAATTTCACGAATAACCTTACGTCAAGACAAAGATCGATGGATACCCCAACAATTTAATCCTTGTGTCAACAAATCGTCAACAAAACATCTACGCAAGGATTGATGATTTGGAAACGGTCCATATTGACGAATACAGTCATCGTATTATATTTAAAGAAAAAAAAAAAGGAAATGTTTTAATTTATTGCTTTTAAAGATGATGTACATATGTGATCAAAAAATGAATAATATATTTCCAAAACAACGATGATTTATCTGCACAAAGTGATCATTAATTATTATATCTGATCACAGTCGATGCCATGTGGCAAGAAAATATACTGGCACGAAAAATTTAATATTCCATCTCTAAAGTATTAAATACGATCACCTTTCTGAAACTTGTATTTAAGGAACGATTACACTTATATATCCATTTTTTTTTTTGTTACAATGATGTTATCATTAAAAAAATATTTAAATTTGATGAAAATTAACTACTAAATCAACTTACGAATAAATGTTATGAAATTTCAAATTATTTTCATTTATATATATATATATATATATATATATATATATATATATATATATATATATATATATATAAACATTATAAAATGTTTGGTAAAACTATTTAACGATACAGGTCGTAATATAGGAATGTAACATTTATATTATTTTTTTTATTCTTATTTTTATTGATTTTTACATAAACATCGGCCTATTTTGCCATTTGTTAAATAAACATTACTTAAAATAAGTTTTCATTGTTGTGTGACTAAAATTAAGTTCTATAATTGTATTTCTATTAGAAATTGTTTGGTGTTGGTGAATAGTTGTGGCTCTAATGCTTCTTCGATCTGTTGTAATACATCTTGTGTTTTTCTCATGACTTCATTTTTATGGCATTCGGTAATTTCTAATATTTTTATTAATTACTATACGGTACAACAATTGAATATATTGTGATTTAGGATGAACACATAAATTTACTACATAAATTTTGCGCGGTAAAAACGTGTTTTTAAGTTAAAATAATTGTATATATACTTTTTTAACATTTCTGTTTAACGAGTTGTGCTCGAAGAACCGTCAAGTTCAACTGTAAAAGTGTATATTTTACCGCACACTGTACTTTATTGTATTGTATACGCTGATTGGTGAGCAAAATATATTTCCAATCAACCGTAATGATTTTGTTCTTACACCTGAATGTTATCGCAATCAACGCGTTTGCTGTGTTCAAAATTCGATTACACGATCGGGAAGAAAACGGAGGAGGTGGGGCTTGTAACACCACGACGGAAAAACGAAAACGCTTTTGGTTTTCGGTTCAAATATATATATTTATATATATATGTTATATTTTTTACTTTCCTCCGGAACGCGATGTAGTATATTGTGAGCACCGATTCACGTCGATTTAGGCACACGGACCACACCGTCTCCAGTCTGTTTCTACTCAAAAATATTTTAGATTCGTGAAAGGGTTCCGATGCCCTGCGCGCAGTGTGATCTGGTAAAAATTATTGGATGGCTAAAACAGCCCTAAAATCTACACAATAATTATTATATTTTTGTTTACATTTTATTTGTCACCAAAGTAATTTGTCAATAAAAATGTGACGTCTATAGGAGGATTGTTTTAACGTTGAAACATGCTGTTTGATTATAGAAACTCGGTCTGGAATCGACAGCGGTGTTGGAGGTGGCGATTGATTTTCCAACCGAAAGCAACATAATATTATAATAAAACAGGCGTGCCCAACCCGCGAAGGTGTTCCAACCGGCCCGTGACCATTTTATAAAAATTAGAAATTTATATAGGTGTAAAAAAAAAGTTATTACTTATAAAATATGTATTTTATAAAGTTTTTAAGAATATAAAATATATTACAATTTTTAATTTTTTGTATATAAAAAAAAAAATGCATGGGAATTTAGAATATTAATAGAAATAAATTAGTGTAATAGACTACAATTAAATAAATAATTAAATATATTTAAGTATAGGTAAACAAAGATAATATTATATCCGATAAAATATGACTAGTCTATATTTTATCGAAATGAACAAAAAAAAAACCTGTGAAGCATATAAATATACATTTTTAATGTGGCCCGCGAGTTGAAAAAGGTTGGGCACGCCTGTAATAAAATATTGATAAACGTGAATCAGTGGCGACGCGATTTGGAAACACATCGCGTCTACCTAGCCCAACGTACTTCCGGTCGACAATTGTTTACAATTCCAACTTAATGTGTTGGTGCAGCGTAAATGTATTCGCAAAAATAAGTAGCATGAATACGGGGGGAGGAGGGTCGTGAGGATAGTAATTAAAACGTTTAGATTTTAATACTTTGTTCGATACACTCGACAAGCGTTCGATTACATCAAGTTTGTTTAAACAATTTTTTAAATGTTTGAATGGTCACGTAAATCACATAACGAACTGAAATTAATGAAACAAACGAAACGAATAAATTGTTATTAATTCAAGAAAATCCGATTTTTTTCGAATATTTTCATTTTTATACATTACATTAGTACAAGCAGGATCTTGTTTATCGTCACAGCCACACCCGGTATCCGGAAAAGGTGTTAATAATGTTCCGTTCAAACAGCTTACGTTTTAATTTCGCATACAACAACAGTAGATCAGAGATAGGACTAAAAAATATTGTGTGTAGATCAGCGCATAGCACATAAGTGCTATACTGCAGGATAATTAATTACGTTAGAAAGGCCGAACATAATCTCTTAAAACGATAAAATATCCCTGAGTATGTGAAACTATAAGAGTGGATCATTTGTGCACAGTTATATCTTAATGGAAAACATTTGAAAATATATATAAAAGTATATAATTCAATGATAATAATCTTAATATGCGTTTCGGAACTTATAAATTACACTTTTACTCTTTTTACGAGTTTTATACCGAACAAATTGTTTATTTCTATTTCAAATTCCATTAAATGGCATATATATAACCGGTAAAATATGTGTGAAAAAAACAATATAGGATCTCAGATTTTATTAAAAATAATATTGTGATACGCCCAATTTTTTCTCTTTTTTTTTATCAATTTGGTGATTTATGTTGCGCTTTTTTCCTCCACTTAAACACTATTGTAAATAAAATAATATGTCATGCATTGCTATGGAAAGAAGATGGAATGATGATGCAATATATTTAGGTCCGACCACAGTGATCGATGACGAAAGAGTGGACATTTTTTTTCATCATCGCAGCGCTATAAATATTAATGAAATTGAGGGAGATCATTCTTCATTAGCGTGGGTTAGCGGAATCGCACGTTAAAAAGCGAAAATGATACTATATTCAGATGCTTTTTTATAGCAAATAAATTATCATGCCCATAATCCCAATTGCTTTTTTTATAAATTTATATGATAAGAGGCACAATGGGAATTAAATTCCGGTCGTAAGATTGAAATTCATCCAGGCCGACCACTCAATAATTTCTTTCCGAATAGCAAGTGTCACGAGATCTCTATAATTAGACTCGTGTACATAAGGTTAAAAAGTTACAAATTTGTCTTCGTTTTTATCTTATCTACATCGGTGTTCCATTTCTATTCTGTGTATTGTGAAAACATAATAAGGAAAGTAACGGAAAATTATAAATCTTATCAAGGTCTAGACATAACAGACCAACCAATCCGCTCGTGACCCAATAACACATTTAATTAGGGATCAAACATAACCCGAGATAAAAGCGTGGCCGTTTGAAATATTCTAATTTTAAAGTGTGGGTGCTACCCATCCGATGAAAACACGTTGTTTTAAATGTTAATCAGTTAATAGTATACGAAAATAATGTAAAACGCGCATACCCAAATGCGTAGGACGTATTGTATCCAGCGAGATATTGATAATTTGTATGCACTAAATGAGTTATTGTGATGTTAAAAGCAAACTTTCTGTGAATATTCCTCACATCCCTAACGTCTCGGCTTTTATAAAGATCTAAAAATATTATGTAAATTCGCGTAAATGGAGTTCTAAGGGAAAAGAAAATTACATTTTGTTCTAGAATTGGCTCAGACGAAAAAGTTACCATATCTGAATAAAACCGAAAAAAACGACCAAGTTTCCCAGTAGTTATTTTAATATAAGACACAAAATAATAAATAATATTTAAAAAAATAAAATATAAATTCCTAGCAGTTATGTATGAAATTAAATTGTGTCGGGTACTGATCTCTTTCAATCCCGTGTGAATTCAGATTAAAGATAATTTTTTTTATTAATTACCACGATTGTCACCAACAGACAATAATAGCCCTAGTTTGTTTGCGAGTGAGAAAAAAAAAATGTAGACAAATGTGAAATTAGAATATACACCAAGAGTTTTTCTTTTCTTCCAATTATTTAATATATTATTATAGACGACTGCATTATTTTTTTTACCTACTGACGGTATCATTATTTACGTTTTTTTTTCCTCGACGCTATAATCATGTTGTATCGGCTTACGCGTACCGTAACCTATTGAATTAACTGCTATATAAAAGTATTCTTGAGGACATTATTTTATAAGAGACGAGCAAATTTCATATCAACGTAAGAGCCGATACGTTAAGAAGCACTGACACACGCATTGACGTACGGGTACTTTTGTACGCAGTTTTGCGAGTAATTTATAAGTTTTTCCGATATTTATTTCGTTTCCACGGTTACGTGTCATAACGATTTTTCGTGATAATTTTTACAAAGACGATTCGAATGTGGATATTTGAATATGTATATGTTCTCTGCGTTCTAACATAGTTCTAACATAGTGTACGTATCAGTAAACTTCAACGAAAATGACATGTGCGAAACGGATAACGCCAACAAGTATGTTAAGCCCGCCAGGCATGAAATGAAACAACTATGTTTAAGTTTCACGTCAGACCCGCACACCGTTTCGGTTTTCATTCCCAATCGATACATAATAAAATAATTCGCTCATCGGCGGTATCGTACAGCGACGTACGCGTCTGTACCGTATCTACACGCATACAGGGTGTTTCGTTGTGACGAGTACAGGTGATCGTACATTGTGAACTTGCATTCGGCGAGGTAAACGGTGAACATACGAGAAAATCGTTTTCCACACTTTCGGTACCTCCGAGACGGTGGTACACTCGGTTGGCGGTTGTACTCGTTGAACAATACAAACGGAACGAAAAATAATCTATTCCTGCGATTCCGTCGCGAGGTACTAACACCCAATACATATGATCATCACCGTTGTTTGGACGGGCGACAGTGGCGTGGCGATGGGGGTAATCGTGAGGCGGCCGTCTCTCAGGTTTTTGTGGGTTGGTGGGTACCACTGGGTGGGTGGGTAATCATTTACATTCATAATTAAGAATTTAAGTAAATAACACACATAAAGATATTTTAATATTTATATAAACAAATGTCTGTATATAGTAGTCACTAACTGGATACAATAATGTACTTGCCTCTGAAAATGTTTGAGTTCGCCACGCCACTGACGGACGGTTTCAATGCGCATTCGCTCAGGTATTTGAAAAATAATTGTCGTCGTATTAATTAAATAAACAGTCAATATACATAAAAGTACATATATTTATATTTATACGACGGTGCTAAGCAACAAGCAGACAGATTAACCTGGGTGACCAAATGTGCAGTGGCGGCGGATGCGTTGCCAGGGAAACGGCCGTGACATGGTCAACCGAAGTCGTTCACCGAAGTTTTTCACCAATGTCTGAGGACCTGAATCTACCTCAATTTACGCTCGAAATTAGATGTTTTGTTTGTCCGACCGGCACATGATAATTATTATCTTTACTCTCGCGGACCATAAACATAGATGTACGTACATATTATGTTGGTAAACTTGACGGTGGTTTGTCGCATTTGTTGGTTTATCGTCCGAGCAATATTCGTCGGACTCTGGCCGCATCCGCAGAACCCCGCAGTGTTCACAAATGTATATTTTCATTGATACCGTAACCACTAATTCAGTGTACTAAACCTTTAACTAGCCGGTTGATAAAATATTAATTTTCATCTCTCTTTCGTTCTCACAACAGGTCTATTTAATACACGCTAACCCAAAATAGTTATCATTCAACCGGTTTGTTATGGACGCAACCGTGCGCATAAGAATACATCCCTGTTTCATACAAATACAACACGCATATTATTCGCTCGTCGTGTTTAAAATCGTGTAAGACTTAACCCAACCTTTAAGTATCAACAATAAACTCGTATAATAAAACAGACATATTTATTTACACAAAACGGTGGGTCGACACGGTTACAATTCGTCCACTTCCGTACACTTTAATTTAATTTATTACACACCGTCCAAAGTCATGGTGACGGTGCTGGCGGCAGCGGCATCGGCGGCCGCAACTAGAAGGGAAGAGAAAAATGTAAGAAAAGAAAAGGTCACCGGGATAATTTTGATTATACCAAAATTACTTTTTCACCGAATTACACAGCATATGTTTATGCACTGGAAAAAACAAGTATTTTGCGAGGGAGGGAGTATGATGTGGCGATAACACGTGGGTAGTGCACTTCAGAAGTCATCAGTGTCTGTTGAAATAACATGATCGGGGTGCGAACTGTCTCAAAAAACCACCCCGCGACTCTAAGACCGAATATTTCCTCGGCCGTTCTCGCGCATCGCGTTGAAAATGAACTCGATCGACGATCCGGTGGGTCCATATCCTCTTTGACTGACTTTTATCCCCACGCACTTGTCTGCTCATTCAACGCCGACTCGGCCAACCGTATTTATCGAACCAATTTAATTAACTCAAAATTAAAACAAAAATTATTATTGAAAGACGCATTTTTCGTTGAGCCCATTTGGTTCCAGTGCGATGAAATTCGACGGTACGTATTGGTTTGTCGGTGGCGAATGACGTGCGCGGTTCTTGAGGATATTTATAACAGTCAAAACGTTTTCGTAACACATTCGAAAAGTTTGGAGGAAATTAAAATTGTGAACGTTTAAAGTGCATAAATTTTAAATTTTACTTATTAGATTGTTTTTAAAACATACAACACACATTATATACGAACACGCGTGTGGGTGTTGTGTCACAAAAATGTCTTAAAACCACAAAGAGAAATGAATGAGTTACGGAGAAAAACGATATAGTGAATATTCTAAAACTGTGTAGTATTGCGGTCTTAAGAATTCAAAAAGCTAAGGGATAAAGAACGAAATAATATAAAAAAATGTATTGTATAGTAAAACTTGGTTTTTATAAAATTAATAAAAAAAAAAAAATGTATGCTTACTTTTTAAAACTAATA
>JASXSY010000161.1:25000-56547 GCA_034509805.1 Sipha maydis
GATTGGTATACAATAATTTATAGGGGAAATTATACCTATATAATGCTTGTGGTTTGAGTTATGTACTATATTCCGACTTGTAAAACCCACGATAATGTTTGCAAGAGTCTGCGGCAACACTTTGTTCAATAGTTTAGCGCTTTAAGCCATCAACTGATATAATAATTAAATTAACCCGAAGGAATTTTCTTGAGTAAGTAATCACAGCTGTGAAAAAACGAAGTAGGTCGACCTATCCTCGTCACTATTGATTCAATATTTCTGTTATGACAGTAATTATTAAAGAATAATTTTATGTTAATTTACGTTAAAAAATTAAGAAAAAAAGAAAAATTTCCGTTTTTCATTTTTCCCGCATTAAAATCAAAATAAAATAATATTTTAAAAAATGATTGGAATATTCGTAAAAAACTAATAACATAATAGGGAGGATGCTTGGCATTCAACTAATATTTGAAGGTTAAATGTACAACTCTAATTGTATTTGCTTAAAAATTGTATCCTCCGATTAATTCATACGAAAAAAGGATCCTAAGTAAGCAAATAGCTCTCGAACATTTTTAAAAAAAAAAAAAAAAAAAAATAAAAAAAATAGGAATGAAGTGTCTTCTTCGTAATATGTAAAATACACTATTGTAATATATTTCGATCAATTTTCATGGTCTATAAATTAACCTTTTTTTTTCCGTTTTACAAGTAATAACGTATAAATTAATCAACCCTGTTAACTGAATTATGTGTTGTTCGTATCGTTACAACCGTACACCGTAGTGTTTCCTGTTTGCGATAAATTTTCATTCCGCGTACATAGACATAGAATGATTATTCGACGAGCGTAGGAAATGGACGTTTTCAAATATTTAAAACGGTGCAAAACGTATTGATCGAAAATTTCGTTAGAGTATATTATTGTTATTGTTAAAATATTTGTATTCGTGCGTTCCCGTGCACGACGTCTCAGACCGAACGCCCGGAACGACAAGAGCGTCGTCGTTGCGCACCGTCACGCGACCAAAACTCTTCAAGGGCTCTCCGGTCTTCCGACGTACCGTCATCGATTTGCGCGTCTGCAAATATCGACGGCTAACGCCGACGGTTTTATCTTTTCATCATTATTATTCCGACACGCGATCGGAGACGCGGAAAAGAATCCGTCGAAAATCGCCCACGGCTTACGGTGACGGCAATCGCGACTTCACGTGAACACAGACGCGTAGCCGTTGCTACACACGCCCACTACGGACACGAACGGAACGCCTCGTACCGGTTGTTCGCTTACGGTCGAGGGGCGAGAACCGAGCGGTAGGGGATGGGGTGGACGCGTCGTCGTCTCGTTGACCGGTTCGCGCACGCTTGAAGACTTTCACCGCGGGTTCGCGCCCGTTGGCAAGTGAACGGCAGGTGAGCCCACGCTAATCTTCGATCGCAACGCAAGTGTGTGCCGTGCGTGGGTGTACGTGCTGTTGCCGCGAGAAGATCGTTTTCGGTCAACAGACTCGTTTCGAGGGGATCCGCGCGCGCGGACTTATGGATAAATTCGCATTACCACGGGCGAGAGGTGTTTCCATCCCCTCTATCCACGCATCATTCTGCCCCCTTGCTCACCGCGACCGTGGACGAGCTCTATCCGTTCACGGTCCACCGTCCCGATCGAATCCTATTACTGCGGCCCGATCGCTTCGCACGTCGATTTCGTCGGTAGAAAAATAACATACTCGGATACGACGGATATCCGACGCACCGTGCGCGACAGCGCTTCGGTGTCATCGTCGCGACTTTGACGCGCTCTGCGCGTACACGACAACGTAATCCTTTTCGTGCGGGTAAAATTCGATTTTTTCCTTTCTCTTATCAAGCCCCTAACTCGATACGATAAATGACGTAGAGAGTTCGTAGCTAGTGCTCTGCACATTCCCGACAAGCGGTACTAGGTCCGATAAAAGCAAAGTGGATACATTTGAAGTAAAACTTCGCACCCCTTCCCGGTTCACGCCGTTTGCGTAGGCACACTTCACCATGCTTTTGCCACGTTTCCGGGTGAAACGCACTATTACTACGCTGTATAACACCAGCACCACGCCTCTTCCACGCACAACCGCGACAAGCCTAATATCTTTCCAAGGAAACGTTTTTCCATTAATTCACCTCCAAATTTACCAAAAAAATAATAACGGGAATCACCCCGAATACGTGTACAGTAAATGCTCTCCGTATTAGTCGTAATTAATAATAATAGTCGAATGCGTGTGATCGCGGAAATCCGTGTACGCGAGCGCTTCCTTAGGCGGCATCAGCACCCAACCCTCCCACCTCTATTACACCACCGCCAGCGCCCTGGACTTCAAAACACTGATTACGTCATGCTTGACTTACAAACCCAATGATACCTGGGTACAATTGAGAGGAAATAATAGGCACACATTTGTATTGTTCATCATACACATATTGTTCAAGAGTAAAACATTCGTGTACGTGCGTGCAGATGAATGTTGTGTAATTAGGTGGATTTTGTACGGTAAACGTTTAAATCGTGTTGTATGCAGTATAATAAAGAGTAACTTGTACACGTACGAAGGCTCACACATGCTACGGTGTGTATTCGTCAGCAAACATCAGAACGAGCTGACCGACGATTCTCACGATCGCAGGTCGGGTGAGTCGTCGGCTATCGCGTTGTTCTTCGGAAAACTAACAACTTTACATTATCCTTTGTTATTTTTTCCGATTAAACCATTCGTTTTGCTCCAGTCGATGAGTGCTGTTTTTATAAACCACATCGACTCTCTTTTATCCAAGTGGTTTGAAGATCCACACATCGATACCGCACACATCAGTAGATCCGACTACCGCAGCACACGGTGTTCGTCCTGCTTTTGTGAATTGCGACTACTGCTTACTCAGCGATATAATAGATGTGTTAGTGTTCGCGGTACAAATCTACGACAGTCAAGTTGTATACACAATCGAGTGCAATCCGTATTATTTAATTTCAATAAAAAGCATATTAATAAATTCGCATAAGTGTGTGTGATGTTAATGTATTTAAAAACGTATGTCGGAACCCGTGACTGGTTGATTTTAAAAAAAAAAACCTCATGGAGATCACTGAGGGTCACAACACAGCTATAATAATATATAGGTACTATAAATACACACCATATTATCACAACGAACGTCTACATCATAACGGTATGTATCCGTACGTTACAGCGGTATTTATTGTAATCGAAATATTTGGTTTGGCAAACGTGTCGGTCTGCGGATGCATTAACATCCCACTAAATTTCGTCTAAACGGTTATTAGTTTTGTACCCCTGCCACGGTACAAACGTGATTTGTGTTTGTACGGTTAGGACGGACCAGGGAATCAATGTAGTGAAAAACCGTTTGCCACATAATCGCGAGGCGCGCGAAGGGCTCCAGCATATTCCTCCCCTCTCATTCGTTCGATTAATGTTTAAAATTATTGTTATACACATTATCAGTGCAAACCAGGACTACAAATATACACAATATTAACCGAAGGTAATAAAAATCATCATCCGATAGTAATGTCGTATACGTCGTGACCTGATGTTCTGCGGAACAACAACTCATCATTTTGATATAGTTGAAAAACGATTTTACCGAGGACGACCGCTGTTAAAAAGACTATGCCGTCCTCTTTTACCTCTTTTAAAAATCGATAATTCTTGTATAGACAGAAAAGTGTAATAACTAAAACTTGAAGAAAATACTTCCAAACCAAATCATAACTAAGAAACATGATTGTTAAAAAGGCTATGCCTTTCCTGTCTAAGTATGAATTCAACGTTATGATAATCGGTAGACAGCCTCTAATCTCGTTGACTCGTTCTTAATTATTATTTTCCTTTTAAATGAAAACCACACTAACTACTGTGAAAAAAAATATTTTTAATATTTTTCATAAAATTAATAATAAAAATATACATACATTTCAAACTTAAATTTTAAAGGGTAATAGAAAAATGTATTTTATCAAAATATAAAAAAACGAAAAATAACGCTATGTCTGCTTCATCAAAGCCTTATAATCATTTCCCAATATTCTAAACATGACAATTGTATTTACTGATATTTAATTATATCACACATATACAATAGTTGCATGTTACATATGTAATATCGATAGCGTACACGATTTTCAGCGTTTATTGAAAAAAAAAACAAAATAAATTAATTTAAAACCGAAATGTTAAGAATAATTGTTAGAAAATCAGTCGGTATATGCGGTAATATTGATCCACCACAACCGTTCTATGTTTTTTGGATCTATAAGAAAAAAATTTTAAAAAAATTAATAACATTAATAAATACTCACTCCAAACCTGTATATACGAATTTGTCATATCGGAATCGATCATAACGAGAATGCATCTGAATCTCTCGACTTTTCGATATGCTTACTCGTTTTGCATTTTAACTTTTTTAACCGATTAAAGTATCATAAAAACTGGATCATAACAAATATTTAACCACGAATACTTACGCGTACACGATTTATTTTGATGCGAAAAACAAAAAAATTTGATTCGATCATTATGTCGTTATACGACCCCGAATTTGTGTGCGAATTATCGATGCGGAAATACGTACTGGAAAATCGACCATATTCTGACGATGATGACGGGGAGAATCGATTTCATGTGAAAATAAAAACACCACGCACACGGGGTATTCCGCACAAGAACATATCGAATATAATATATATATAAATCAATGCGTAAAATGCTTGGAGCGTTCCAGCTGTCCCAAAATAAATAGGTGCGGACTTTAAAAATGAAAAACGCATTAATGTAAAATCAATACACGTTTCGCGTGCTTGTTTCTACGGTCAGTATCTGAAATGTGAAAAATCAAATAATATTTAGAACAATGAATTGACTGTCAAACAACGAGTCGATAAACAAGTAAACGACAGTGAGTAAGAAATGTATTAAAACTCAATTATCGATTTTTAGTAACGACTACTGAAATTACTTTGAAATCATTTCAAAGCAAATACGTGTGAACGTTTTGATGTTTGATGTGCTGAGAAAAATAATAATATTTTTATGGGTACATAATTTATTTCACAAAAAAAAAAAAAAAAATCGCGTCCTGCGTTGTGCTATATATGAACACGCGGTGCACTTCTAAAACGAGTGCAAATTCGATATCCAAACACATTTTACTTTGGTAATCTTTTCGTTCGTACGTCTGTAATAGTTCAAGACTATTTTCAGTCAACCGATCCGACGACGACATCTTCTTCGACCATCGCATTAATAACAATTAGGTGGTTGTTTTAAGTACCTATACGGCTTTTTTTTTTCAATTTTTATTCAACATCCGTACAGGGGAAAGAAGCTGATCGTATATTTATAAGGTTGTACTCGTGCGAATATTACGCAGTGGCACGCGAAAATAAAATAATGGAAACAGTTGCACGCACGACGACGCCCGTTTCACGGTGTTTAAGGTGTGCGACCAGAGTGTCCCGCGTTTACCGGTTACCGCACACGTCGGGCCGAGTACCATAATTGTTGTTGACACGACCCGAGCGGTCGCATGTGCATGCATAATTCATTTTTACACACATACCACGTGTGCATCGTTTCTCTCATTGCTAATTGCGGTGCTGTAACACGATTGAACGTGTGTATATCATCGTCGGCCGCGGCTCGTGATACCCCCTACTAAAACTAACGAAAAGAAGAAAATCGTTTGTACATTTTTTAAAAAAATAACTATTGTTGAACTGCATATTTCGAATGATTATTATAATTGATAATAATCAGTATGTCATTTATTGTACAAATTTTTTGGGCATTTTACGCGTAGTGCTTACGACAACCGAGTAGTGTATGGACGACCGGTAGTGATCCCGATGAACACGTTTCGTAGATGGACTAACAAGTCGATCCCAGTAGACAATTCGTGCACTATGAACAAAAAACAATTGTTTTCGCCAACACAAGTTGCGAACAATATAGTTTTAAAAATTTACTTTAAGTCTAAAAACGTACTGCACGATTTAACTTCCGACCAACAGAATTCAGTTGTCCAAATGGGATACACGTTTTTGTACGTAAGATACCATGACATTTGTATTTTATATAATTGATCGCTGTTAAATCTCAAAATGCCATGCATACAATTAAATCGTTATCAGAATAATACAATAACAGTTTTTTTTTTTAATATTGTAGTGTTTAATAATGTAGTAAATAATTTAGTATGAAAATAACAGTTGTTAATATTAAAATTCAAGCAAATTAATATTGAAAACTATTTTCATTAACAATGAATAATTATATTGAATTATACGTGGTTTTTATACGAATTCCTTTATAACTTTGTAAAAATAAAACATTGCAGTGTATATTATTCTACTAAATATCTCGTTCATTAAAGAAATAAAAAAATATGTCTTCATTCATTATATTATTATGGTGAATTTCATTCAAATATTCTGAGAAATTAACTTATATTTTTTCCTGTCAGTAATAATAATATTTTTTAGTTATTGATGAATAAATATAGAACAAAATTCTTCTTTTCGAAGTATAAGCACTTTTATACGAAGCCATACTTTAATGACTTTCAATGGTTAGGTATACAGTAGTTTTTTTTTTTTTAAATATCCGTTTCGTATCAAAGAAAAGTCTAAATCATTATTGATTGGATTGAATGCATATATTTATTTTTATATATTTTTTTATGTACATCAATTACACACAAAACACAAATAACTTATGTGTGTTGGGAATAAAAATATGTTTTTTCTGAACGAGTATATTATTTCCGAATTTATGCTGTAGTGTAATACAAATCAAGTGTAGTAAAAAATAACATCAAATTATTATACCATCATAAGAGACGCGCGTTATTGATAGACTTTTTGTGCTTGAAGTAAATCGGCTTTAAACTTTTTAGATATTTTCATTTTTAAGCATATTATATTATTTTTGTTTGAAAATAATATTTTATAAAACTCACTGCTAGGAAGTATTTTAATACGCATTGCTATATAGGTAACTATAAACTGAATAGATGATTACAAAACTAATTTCAAAATTGTAATTCATAAAAAAATCACTTTTTGGAAACAGGATAAAATAATTATCAATGATTCAAAAATATTTTACAAAATCTAGAGTAGACGTTTCCTTCAATCTCGTTAACACTACTTTGTTCCAAATTTACAATTGTGATTTGATTTTTATAAATATAATTATTCGGACCTTCCGTTGTCTGGAACTACAATGAACTCGGAGAAAAAAATAACAAAAGCCATATAGCTTTTTTTTTCTACATCTGAAACTCGATATTTGAAACCTCGGAGTTTTGCGAAAAAAAAATAATAACAAAATATTAAAACCAGTAGTACAACAAGAAATTCCGTCCAAAATTGTTGTATAAATGAATATAGATTTTTAGCATATCTTTTGTTTAAAATATATAGATTTCTTTTTTATGTTATCATAAAGTTTATTAAGATTTAAAAATTGTATGAACACAAACTGTGATTTTTATACACATGTCCGTAAACGAATAAGAACTTAACGAAACTTGAAAATTTAAATCCGATGAATACCGCTCTAAGGTATCGTTCTATACTTACTCGTACATCACCTGATCGTGAAAGAACCAATGTATAGATCAACAGAGATTTTAACGATTTCTCTTTTTTTTATTTTTCACAGAAACTTCTTTGTTGTATGACAACAAGCACTACCACGAGGAATGTTTGCGTTGCAATTCGTGCGGAATGAACCTAACCGGCCCAAACCAGAAACGGGCCAGAAGGTTCAAGAATCACATACTGTGTGATCTGCACTTTGCCGACGTCGCTCTGATGGAGTGCTCGGATTTTATGCAACAACTTCGAAGTTTCAAACCGCAATCGCTCGGTTGTGCCGTGGCCAGAAGAAAAAGCTCCACTACGCTCATATTCCCATTGCCACCACAGGCGTGTGGAGGTAAGTGATATGCGTTTGCTTTCCTATATTTCCTTTTCTTCGTTTTAACACACACACACACACACACACACACACACACACACATATTCACACAACTATAAAACGTTGTCTCGGCAACAACAATAAACAGTATATTTTAGAATTAAGAGATTTAGAAAATAGCTTATGGTACCTATGTATTGAAATCACGAAAAAACAAATATTTAGAACTTGGAGTAAAGCTGTTACTCCAGCGTATATACATACAACGCAATGGATTCACGAAACCAGAATAATAACACACAGTTCTAGAAAGCCAAACTAACGATTCCGACGAAACCGCGGCGTCATACGTACATTGCTTAATACACATGTTACAGTAATAGTTCGCGCTCCGACCGCGATTCACTTTGCGAAAACCCATAAGAGACGACATTTTCGGAATGCTGTGGTTATTGAATCAGATCGTATTGCCGAACAAACAACAAAAAAAAAAATAAAATAAAAGAGAAAAATTCGTCCCGGACTGGTGGAGGTGGGCAGCTGAGGAGGTATGTTATGGTACCGGAAGAGGTGTGCGAAACGAGAAGGGGAAAAGCAAAATAGTGTCTTTCGGTAATACACGAGGACGTGGCAAAGAAAGATGAAAAAGCCGCAGCGCGGTGGACGGGCGTGAGGAGTAGAAAGAAACCTAACGAAAAGCTGTCACCCGACGTTGTCTAAGTCACGCGAGGCCACTTCAAAGTTTCCCTTCGCTACCGTGTCATTACACTCGAGAAGTTACGTTCGGCGAACACGCTAAAATTCAATTTACACGGAGCCGCCGGCAGTGTTTCTGCGCTCCCCTCCGGCGCCCTTTTGCAGCTAGTGCCCCGGACGAACGAATACCCACCACCGTGATTCCATACCCGCCCTCCAGACAGTAATGGTATGCGTAAACAGCCGGCTTCCCGTCGTCGCCTCGCCAGGACACGCGTTCCCACACGCACTCGCGAACGGCTGCGCGTCGTATTCGAACGATTGTGATCGTCCGTTGTCTCCCCTTGACTTGGTGGACACGAAAGGATTGATTCGCTGACGCCGGCGCGCGCCGTGGGACTCAGTGTTCTTAAACGTTACGAAGGATTAGTGGGGCGGCGTACGGGCAACGATATTTTTACAGCGCTCGTATACCACTACGAACGTGGTCGACATTATTCGTCCCCCGGACGCCATACCGAATACGCGTAAAAATATATTATTTTCATGTGAACCGAATTTCACGGTGTTGAAACCAACGTGATTTCGGTCCCACGGGAGAATTTAGGTTCTATGAGTATAGTTTGTTAAACGTATATGTCAACATATTTATATGCGACCAATGTATTATTATTATTAATATAGTTCAGGATGTTTGCAGCCGGTCGTTTTACGTGAAAATCGGGGCCCCATACGTATTTTGCAGTTAAGTGTACACATCAAAAGAACTGTTCTACCAAATAATTGTTACGTTTTTATTTAAAAGGTTCAAAACAAAATTGATGATTGGGTACTTGTCTTGTGTATAAAAAAAAAAATAATAATAATAATAATGAATATTGATAGCCGTCCGCCGTTGATAACCTTTGGATTCGACAGTAATAACGATCTATTTTTCTCCTACATGGGCTGGAATAACGCCGAACCATTGCGTTAATACGAGTACGAGTTTGACAAAACACACACGCAGGCTCATAACAGCATTGTAAACTGTTTGCACACTTTGCAAGCCGGATGAAACTCATTTTCACGTAATTTAATATTGTTTTAATCTTGGTTTTTCACCGAGTGCGCGCTGTTTTGTTTGTGCGACACGGATAAAAGGTATTACAGTATAATTACTATTATGATCCTGCGACGTTGAGTGCGTTGGAGTGCATGCTTGATTCCACAACATGTTCTCGAAGAATATCTGTGTACGTTACATAGGTTGCAGAGAGATAACTAAGGAACAGGAATAACTTTTTTACCCCGGCAAGTAGTGCGAAAGATATTAAGCGTACGCACGTTTCACTATTATTACGAATAAGAAAAAAATGACCTCGTCCACGGGAAATGTTAATAAACAAGAACCTGCAAAATTTAAAAATATTATCGTATACCTATATTAATTTTAGCATCCAAACTAAAAGCCAAGTATAGTACTATGAAATAACAAATATTCACTGTGTTTCGTTATCGTTAAGTATAAATCTCAAATGGAACAGCTTCATTATTGTTATTTATTTATAATTTTTTTTTTTTTTTTATATAATAATTTATTACACGAATTATATATAATAATATTATTGTACCGGTATGCGTTCATTATTCTTAGTGTTAACCTTATTAATTTCAATTTAAAAAGATGCCGGAATCTGAAATAAAAGAAGAAATGAGTTTTCTAGTTTGTTGTTGGGGCGTAACTTTTTCACAAAAATTATTTAACAAGACATGATTTGTCGAAACTTTTAGAAATATCTCTGTGGTATTCCAAAATTTTAGAAGAAAATAACTTTTTCAAAATATTGTTAGATCTCTTTAACTAGTCCTTTAATAACAGTAGCTTTTTTTTGAGACAAAATATAACAATAATATCTTATTCAAAATAAAAATTAATACGTTTTGTATTTACTATTTGGTGTTTAAATTTATTTCCGTAAACATAATATTATGCAGTACAACCTTGACCATCAAAACTTAATAAGATAACCAAACGAACCTATAATTAATAATTATCAACAATACTCTTCTTAAAGTATACAGTATCCAATACCAAAGCACGATTATTGAATTATAAATATTTATACAATATTGATGATACGACAAATAAATAAGTCTAGTAATAAATTACCGACAAAAGTTTGACATTTGAATTGAAAGAAAATTATAAAAAAAATTTGTTAAAGTAATCAATTTTTCTTTGACATTCCATGCATCACCCATACAGTTCATTCCATTACCGTTGGAAAAATAAAAATAAAATATATCAAAGGAAATAGATTTTGAACTACTTTAATTATTCGATTAGATTTTGTTTTTTTTTTTTATTACGAAAATTCAACCCAATGGGTATATTAATGTATATTTATATACTAGGAAATGTCTCTAATCTTTAAAATTGTGGTACTCTATTTTCTTACAATATTTTAAGTGTTTTTTCAAAGTATTGAACCAATGAATAGTTATAATTTCTAGATAAATCTTACCACAAATACAATTTATATAGATAAATGTTTCTCTTTGATAATTTGATCAGAAAAATTCCTCGTAAATTTTAAGTTTAGAATTAATTAATGTGATGACGATAATGTTTTTTTTTTCAAAACAATTAAATGGAAATATTTTTTACAATAATTTCAAGTAATTTCAATCGAAATAAATCAAAAGAACAAAAAATTAATTTATATTTTATGTCAATATGTACCTAAACATAAAAATATTTCAATTAAAATAAAATCGTTTCGAAAAATGTGTACTATTTGTTCACATCAATGTTCTGAATAATATTTTAGTATCAATACCTAAAACTTTTGAGCGAATAAGCAAAATAAATTCATTGTTATATTTAGAGAATTCTACAGTACGATATGATACGTCATTATTTATTACGACAGTAGCTGCAGTGCAAAAAAGTTGTCATCCAACTCTTACTAAAAGAAATCAAATATCCAAGTCATGACTTGAAACTTACAGTTGTTTTGTTTTTACATTTTTTGCTGAAATCAAATACAAACAAACCTATTGTGTCTGATTCGATGATTTTACGAGAATCTATTTTTTTGAGCATAATTTTCACATGGAAACTACGTCTTCGACTGCAATTATTTGAAATTTAATAAATACGTATTATATTATAGAAAGACAAAAGTGAACTTCTTCTAATTGAAAATACCGAAAGAAGAAATACCTATTATACACACATATTCGAAGAATTTCAATACTGTTTTCTCTTTAATTTTCAAACGAGAATATAATTTCACTTTAAAATACAGCAATAGGTTGCTATAAATAGCAAAAAGTATAAATAGTATATTTCGTATTAAGTGTGGTGCAATTTTGAAATTTTTCACAAATGACATTTCATCACGCAGATTTGATTAATCTTTAATTTTTTATTAATTGGCAAGAGTATATAGTTTTCTAAGAAAAAAAAAAACGATGAAAGAACTTATAACAAAGCCTCTTGCTATAAAATGCAAAAACCAACAACTGTTATCTTTTTTAACTAATTCGTGTTATTCAAAATCAGTTTCGATGGTTCTTTTCGTTAGTTTAACTTAATTATCAATCCTTAATGTCAATTGTCTGTTTGACTTAGTATTTTTCTTTATTATTTTCCCATACATATACATTTTTTACTTTAGTTTTATTTTGTTATTTTTTTATTTTGGTTATAAATTTAAAAATAACATTAGATTATCAAAGTTAAATATTTTTTTTAAAACTATTCGAAAAATGACTTTCAATTACTTTGATCTATATTTTCGTGTAGTATATAAAATAAAATAGTCAATATCGATAAACTTACAGTCACTGCTCACATCTGACTTTTTATTTATTTTTATATTAATTTACGTGTATTAACCATTTGTTTATTTTTAATTTTATTTTTTTATTAATAATTGTTGGCCATGATAAAATTATGCAATAAAAAGAAAAGAAAAATTATTATTGTTTAGTTTTTGTTAGTTATTATACTAGTAAGATGTAGAATAAATAATTTAACTTTATTCTAATGTTATTCATATCTGGCATTTCTCAAGGTGGCCATTTGTCTTTTTTTATTTTCATTATTTCCATAAATAATGTAATTCCATCCTCCGTATGGAACCATTATTATTTTCTACTTATCAAAAATCATATTTGTGAGTTATATCTATTTTCGAAGTTGTCATAAAATACTCTTTCAAGGTCTAACTCGATGATTGGTTTGTTAATAAAACAAACAAAAATAAAAAAAAAAGGAAATATACTAATAAAATTAATAAAATATTGGTTAGAAAAATCAAATTAATATTAAATATCTTGAAGTTTGAATCCCACTGTAAACTTTTATCGTTTTCGACTCATACATTATAAACGTATGGTAAATAAAATACAATTTTCTCATCTTATCTACTTGTGATTGCATCATATTATGTGATATTGTGTATCTACATTAATCAGAATAAATTCATATAATTCAGTCTTATGGATTTTTTAAATTAATTCGATTGATGTTGATGTACAATTCAATTGCTTCTCTGCGGTACTTAAAAGTACATTGAAAACATAAAAAAGCTCCTTACTAGCAATAATATTATTGATGAACACAGTGCAAGTATTTCGTTTATTTTTTATACTAAACTGAAATTGCACATTAGAATGTATATTTCTTAGTTTTAAATGTAATACCGTGGTTTTGAATTTTTGATTTTTTGTTCGTTGACTTTTTTAGGCAATTCAATCGTTTACTTATACTATTATAAAAACTAATTTTATTTATGATTGTATGTATTAAATAGTACTATAGTTTTTACACGCTGTAAATTATTGGTAAATAAATGTTCAAATAAATGAAACCCAATGAAAGTAAAAATATTCTATACGTAAATGGATACATTTAATGTTTAGAATAAATAGTATATATTACACTTGATAATTTACATCAAAGAGAACATCGCTAGTCATCATGACTGATTTAGTAACAAAATATTTGTATTCAAACAAATTCTTGTGGACATTATGGAAGTTGATTGAATCGTTAAAAATAAGGATAATATAATTTTTTTATTATTTCCCCCTTCCCCACCCCAACAGATTTCAACTGTTATATATATGCACTACACTCGTGTTCACAATGAATACAACGAAACTTTCAAAGTTACAGTAAATGGAACATCCCAATGCGCGTAGTTGTAAACATTTGAACAATATTTTTGATAAATATATATTTTAATTCGAAACAATATTATATCGTGTTTTATGGTTGTGCTCGAGAACGACAAATATACAAGGCATAAACAAGCACGAGCGTTCAGCGTACAAGGTATTCGAAAAGGTTCGATACGCGCTACTCTTGTACACCTAGAATAACAAAGCAACCGAATGGAACATTTACGGTTTTATTCTTTGCATAAAATTACATATACCTATACAAAATGCACACGAACAACGATTTTTATTACTTTTATTTATACACATGTTCTGCAATCGAACATTCTTTAGCTACAGCGCGACGTTGATACAACAACAATTTCGTAAATCGTTTCACGGAGGGTTTGTCATGGCACGTGTTCAACATTAATCGTTTTCGCCGTATATTTACGGTAATTCCGTACGAGCTCGATCGTTCGCAACCAACCGGTCTCATTTCGAACCACGATATCGACACACTGAAAACGTTCCGTTGCCATTGACAAAACATCGTCGCGTTCGGTACATAATATTATCGAAAACAAAAAAAAAAATGAAATATATAAATCTATGGCATTTGATGTGGTAAAAATAATATGTTGTCCGGAAGTATGCGGTGCAGCGAGTAATATTGACGAACGTGTTGTTCGTACGGCAATCGTAAAATGAATGGAAGCATTCCCCCGGAACGACAGACGATCTTCATACGTTTCATATTAGTTTTCACATACGTCGTACCTACCTACCTCGGTGAGATGGAATCGTTTTAAAAAAAAAAAAAAATGCATCATCGAAAGTTCGTTCCTGAAGATCAAAACGCAAAACGTGCAATTTGCAACGTGCAACATAACCCGGTGTAATATACCGCGGTCCTCGGGCATGGTGCGACATTCTATTCTTCGTACGTGCACCGTGGAAACCGTATTTGCTCACGGTTCTACGGGTTGTCGTCGTTACGGTCGTAGACTCGAGATTTTAACGCGCCCACTGTCGCTCCGAACGTCGTTATCGCAAAGATTCGCGTCGAAATTCGATGCGCAGCAATTACACGTGCGCGGACGAAAATTGATCATACGATCGTTGTGACGCCCGACTTTGACGGTGAAATATTTGATACGAACGAAAAAACAAAAACAACAAGAACCTGAGCGATGCAGCATTCATCTTACGGGAAACCGTCATCGGAGCATTTTATTTAACCACGGTCGCGGAGCATTATAGTACTATTGTTATAAGTCACTTACGACAACGGTACAAGGTAATGCAACTTCGAATACGATTGTTGAGACAGACTTTTTTCAAAACACCTAAATTATGTAACATAATAATTTATGAACATGAAACGCCCATTTAGCATGAAGTACACGGATATACATTTTACACATCATAATAAGCAATAATACAGAAATAATAGTAACAATATCAGTAAATGCCAAACAATTGTAGTTGAAAACAAAACAGAAAGAAAAAGAATTAACATTTTTTAAATGTTTACTATAACAAATAGTTTTACGCGGTTAAGTAATAAAACACGTCGACATTTTCGAACAGAATAACTGCAAGTCGGTAGTACGTAGAAGTATACGAACGTTTATCAATCCTGACGTTAGCTATTATTACTGCATTTGAAGCCCGAACCGGTCGAGAACTATCACCGTCACTATAGTGATCGACCGTTGGAATACTGCTGTGGTTTTGAATACTGTCAGTTGACGACGCACAGACTGACAAACTTTTCGGATTAATAATTCTGCCGCACGAGTCGTTGGGGTGGCGTGATACGTAATTGTTCGTCTGTACTACATCATCGTGTACGGTTAGCAGTGTCGCAGAGGAATTTCTGAAAACTGTTTTGCAAGAAAGCTCGACGCATTAACTATTGATATTTTTTCGGTAGCAACGCGTGCGAAGGAGTGTCCGGAAACAGAACCGGAGGATACCGCCGACCAGTTGCGCTCACAGGATATTTTTCGGGAAGGGGGATAGTGCTATCAATAATTTACTATAGAGATTAATTTTGTAAAACCTTATGCAAACACATGGTTCAACGTTAATCAAGGAAATCGTTTCGATGGAGGGGGGTGTTATGACTTCTCAAATACCTCTGTGTGCACACTGCCGAGCACAACTTTTGATGTTAATGTGTGTTTTCGATGCGCGACCGAGTCTAAATCATCTTCATCGACGACATCGTTATAATAATATCAAAAGAACATTTAAAGTTCCTAACATTTTGTTAAGTCCGTACGTATGATCATTTTATATGAGTCCAAATAATATATATATATATATATATTACACGTCGCACTGGAATTTATGATTGGTGGCTTGCGTGCGTGTGTAGATCGTATATAACGTATAGAAATCCTTTTTCCAAGAGGGATGAACTAACCCTTGTGCTTGCGCGATATACCATAAGTACGAGGGTGTGCGAGCGCGTATATATACGTATATATCGTACCGCTTAACAACGACGATAGTGTAATAATACGTCTCGAGACCGAGGTTTTACGACGCGTGTACTGCCGACTGACGACCAATTCCGTCCAATCGGTCTAAGCTAAATAAGTTTTATAACAGCCCTACCCACATAACACACGCTAACTCAAACTATTCCGCCAAATAGCCAAATTTACGATCCGTCAACCGTTGGTCGGTGGTATCTCCTAAACTCCTACCAGCGCCCTCGAAATATTATTTTAATAATAATATTCGCTTATCAATCACGAAGCGCACACAATAATATAATGCAATATTATATATGTGGTGTCAAAATTGTTGGGCGAAATTAACATTTTACGAGAAATCTAATTGGCCGATCATTTTGCACTGCCGTCGCCGCCGTTTTATTCGATTTCTCCGTGCTACCACCGCTACACGTCTCTCACCACGAGTGTCGACTGGATTCGTTCCGACAAAAATTATTATTACCCCCGGTACGCGTGGTAAGTGGTAACGGGCGGTCGAAACTTTGAACAAATATTTCTACGCGACCTCCTTTGTGATATTTTATACGACTCGGCTGCGGTGGCGGTTCCGTACCGCGATGGATTTCGAGCCCGCGTGACATACCTATGATATAATGTACGTGTACGCACCCCACTTGCCAGAGTGATTTATTTCGAAACTTCTCGAAAAAACGCTCGGTGAACCTGTCATTGTTCTCGTTCGCCGCTCTCGGTTAGAACTTCTTTTGAGTCGGACAGCGCAGCGCGACGTGTATACACTGTACATTATGCAGGTGTACATGTAGTATATTGCAGTACATTAATCGTTTCGATGACACCGCCACGGCCGTCACGTGTAGTTCAAATCCGAACAAACCCTTAATGCGGCGTACTGTTGAAAATTGAAATATCCGAGTCCCCCTTCCCTCTCCGTGTTAGTTTGAGTTGTACAATTTTACCTATCATGGGATCGTAGAAAATAACCTTTCACCCGCTTCTCAACCCTTAAGTTGGATTAGATAAATTTTCCCTTTGTGCGTGAAATCGAAGATAATATTCGAACTTTTTTATAAGCTCGGATATCGCCAAACTCTACATTTATCTCCCTCTATATATATATATATATATATATATATATATATATATATATATCGAATTTTTAAAACAACAGATGACTAGGATAACATATTTTACAAACAATTCATTTCCGTTGTTTTATTTTCACCAGTCACGTAGTGCTTACGACTAAACAACAATCGCGAGTACAATCGCTTGTTTTATGATAATAAAGTGACTGTCTTCGCGATACCCTTAATATTTTACCACTCACTTTTAAGTATGTACTCAACGAACAGATACCAACTCGAAGCTATGCAATAGGCCCGTTTGATGAGTGGAGAGTATATTATCCGTTACCTTAATCTACTATCGTGACAACTCAAATATTTTTAAGCATCAAGTTTTTTAATTTTGGATTTACGCTCTCTTGTTTATACCTCACCAGATAATATTTTATGTCTGATAATTTTTAATTTTTCTTTATTTGTCCATTGTCTAAGAATACATCTTTACTTCGTCATTTTTAGCTGTTCGTGTGTGCTTCGTCTACAGTTTTTATATTTAGTCCACGTACGTTTCACTAATTGACTATGCCTAAACCGTATATCTACAAGCCATAGCTATCATAAATTGGTTTCTTTGATCAGTTCGAAGATTATAATTAATTCCTTTGCTATCTAAACATAAAGACGCGTGAACACTATTCTGTAATACTATATAATGTACACGATTTCAATATTTATTGTAACTTAACTTAATGCTCAATGTACAGTTCGAGTTGTCGTAGACTTGGAAGACTTTTGATGATTTTGGTTTTTGTTATCGGATTTTTATTTCTATTTGATTAAAGTAAATTGTATGAATCGTATTTTAGTTATATTTATGTCTATTCAATAATCGCTTTAAAATAGATTGCTATGCATTTCGGAACGTATTTACTAAGAACATAATATCATAGGATTTTTAATTATACTGAACATACACTATACAAATTCGTTAAAATACGAACAGTAGAAATCAACACATTACCGTTTATTACCCGTTTATAACCCTGCGAGGGTTCGTGAAGAATCGGAAACTGAAATATCTGCTCGTAGACAGAAAATCGTATTACGGTTTTATTATACTCTTTGATAATTATTTCGTAAGTACACGACTTATTTCCTTTAAGGACGCAAATTTCGTCTAACTATTTACAACGAAATGAACAACTCTAGTTTGCTGCCTTAGTCTCGTACAAAAGAATAACATTTCGATAAATCAACTCTTATTGTTTTGCACGTATTTGCATATACACGAGTTTCGTAAGACCGTGTATTGTGCATACCAAACCATGTTTGCTAAAACAGTTATTGCGACTTTTAAAACTGAAATCAGGTTTTACGTTTTTTTTTTTTTTTTAATGAAAACGTTCTACTTTTTTTCCCGCTGCAGTACAAATCAAATTTCTCGAAAATATATGTTTCAACGCACGTAATGTAGTCGGATGCGAGAAATTCGATTTTTTTTTTATACTCGCCTCCACGGTTCTGTGCATGTGTGTGTTGTTCTTTAACATTCGATGGGCATATGAATCACATTGACGTCATACCATCGGTAATAGTGCTAGCGAAATACTTATACGTGGTGAGTATAACACGAACGCACAACGGCGGTGTGTACTTGTGAGGTTGTTTACTCCCTGGGCATTTATTCTTCGCACTGCAGACGAGCATAATGTATAACTACAAATAAACTACCCACTTGGCATAATGTTTATATACACTGAAATCGTTACAAAACTATTATTGGTGACCTTTGTTATGATACAAAACGTAATGTTTCGAAAACCGTCTAAATAAGTAAATAATATGTGTCCAAGTGCATTTAAACGATTGTGGTTGTCCTATTACTCGTTATATCCGTTGTACCGGTGTACGTTTGCACTAAAAATAATTTATACGAATAATAAGTAAACACAGACATTATTCTCGCAATAAAAATATAGAGAACGAGAAATCTGCATCGATACCAAAACGTGCAGTCATAGTTGGAAATCTTGAAATTGTACATGGACGATAAAAATAACGATTTATTTTTATTTCCGGAATCAATGTAGTCGAATATTTTCAAAAGACAATGTTATATTATAAATTACAATTTTTTTTGATTCTCTGTTTTTGTTAAAGACCACATTTAAAGGGTGTAAAGCGGAGGAAAGTTTTCCCGGACGTCAAATTTTAACGACCAGAAATGTATATTTATATATATACTCGTAAGATACATTAGATATGCATTTATTTATACACATATATATATATAGACACAAGGTAATTTAACATACTTGACAAGATTTATTTATAGCTCAGAAAATGGTTGGGTGATGATGAGGGAAGGAGGAGTAATCAAAGGGTGTATTTATTTGAGCTACAAAATTCCTAAAGCGAATATAAGAACGAAATTTAATTTACGAAATTATTCATTGATTAACCCATAAAATCATTAGCATGTTAATAAGTAATCAAAATAAAACAAGTTATACGATAGTAATGGTCAATATAGGTACATGTTAATTACTTAAATCAAAATTATGAATTATAGAATCAACAATTATTCCGTAACTTTTCAATAACACATCATTATATTTCTTAATTACTATACTGTTCAATGTTTTTATTTCAAATGTTTAAACAATTCGATCATACTTTTACAAAACAATTAACCCGTGTCATGAAGAATTTTTTTTTCTCATCGTGAGTCGAAACAATGTTTTGTGCAAATCAATGAATGTTGAACTTTATCCGATTTATTATTTCTAGAATGTGGGCGTGGCAAGCGCCCACCAAAAATGTAGGACTTGCTTGTTTATAATTTGAATAAAAATTAATAAATCTCAAAATTATTTGTAATTCAGTTTGTATTATAATTAACAAAAAAGGTATAGTAACTAAATGTGCCCACAGTAACAATACAAATACATAATATGATAATAAAAGAACTGAGCCCTATGGTGGCGCAACTAAAAATGCAGTATGATAATGAAAAATTACAGCGGCACAGCTGCTAACAATTGTATAATGTGTCTTTGACGAAACAAAATTATAGTCGATCAATACTCACACAGAAGTTGTGGTGTCCAACTGGTTCTACACCAACACTACCGTACCGAGTACCGTGAGTAATAACTAAAAAACAATGTAAAACACTAGATAAACCTGCTCACGTGCGATCAAACGTTACCGAATGCTCGCGATGACAGATAAACTCTGTAAGCAACACACAGAGGAGACGACACTGAAAGAACCACGTAGTTGACAATGGCCGTTGGTAATTTATCTGAAACGAATAACCAATTTGAATAAGATCAACAAATGATTGCTCGTACGATAATTACCTAACGGCCGAAATAGGCACACAATGAAACGAAAAGTTTTAGTATTTATTTAAATTTATATTGGAAAACATACAATTTTAATTTGGTACCTATGATACTTGTTATATATTGTATACTAATCATCCATTAATTTACCAGCCTACCACTTACCAACATCACATAACAATAACATTTACTCATATTTGAGATAGGGAGCACGTAATGAAAAAAATGAATATATAATTTTTGTAATCAAAATTACATAAGAGCTTAAATTTCAAATATTAATAATTTAAAATATAATACAAATTTGTAGGTACTGTCAATTTATTTTATTGATAATTATTATCCGGATATTCTACGTCCAGGTATTTCATATTTTCTTTATTCCATCAAATGTTTCAATTATTGTAAGTGCTTTTGGCTTGATCCTTAGTCTAGTGTATAATATGTTTTGTGTTTTATGCGTATCAAAAATTATTTTCATAATGTTCAACTTTTCAAATCGATTAAAACAAAAAGAAAGTTAAAATAGTGTTACATTTTTGAGCGTTATTGAATATTCAAGCATTACGAAAATTTTTTTTCTTCTTGTTTTCAACACTTGAACCCGAATTATTTTACGATCTAAAGGATTATTTAATACCTTGAAACAACAGGTGATCTACAATATTTGTCCTTGACAAAAAATAATCCAAAGCACATCATGGTCTACTTTTGTTTTTTTTTTAAAAAAAAGAAATCAAGTTCTCCGAGTGTTGTTTTATATAATATATATATATATATATATATATATATATATATATATATATATATATATATATATATTATATTTATATGTATAAGTTTTTGTACTTAAATCAAGTTTCCTAACACAAGATGATTGGTATTTCTTTAGAAACATTTTTAACTACAGCCACGCTTATTATACTATAAACAAAAAATAATCAACTCTACTAGAAAAAATAATCATTCATACCGTATTGTTCAGAATTTTATGCGTTATCAAGAAAAATTTACTCTGGTTAAATTGTCATGAAAAATATTTTTAAGATTAAATTTTCACATTTTAAATCGTAAAATTAATAATATCTTTTGAAAAATCAATTTAAACGCTTGTCTAACGAAATATAACCTAACAATGTTTTTTTGAAAAACGTTATCAAACACCTTGCCGAGCTTAGAATACAATATAATTATTTACATTTTGAATAAGTTGGGACATCAAATACGTACACAAAAATAATAGTGGTAAATATGAGTTAATGCGGATATTTTAAGTCGCTTTGAATCGTTAATAATTGCAAAGAATTCTAAAGAATGCACAGACATTATTATCAAATGAATCAATGTCATTTGCAACGAATACTAACGGTGAGAAATATTATATTACTCACAATTTATAAAGAACAATGGAAAATGAAGACGGCCCATTGAAAGCGAAATAATTGCAAAATATCCTGTGAAACATGTTTTATTTTATATAAGCTATTGAAATCGAACCTAATGAAACGAATACATACCATTATGTCAAGGCGGTGATAGCTTTTTTTATCGTGTTTAGATTTCATAGCACGTATCTTAATAATGGAAGTTTAATAAAGCTGCGTCGATCGCGGGACCATGGGTAATACTCTTGTGATTATGGCACAACTGAGGGTTGCACAAGCGGAAAATGCCGCCACCGTACGTCGTTTTTTCCGATATTTGTTTCTTTCATTCTTTTTTCCTTTCTTTCCTTATATTTTTTCTTCTTTTTTTTTTCTTTTTATACTTTAAGGTTTTCGTGCTAAAGTTCACGAGAATTTATTGCGTACCTTACACGAAAGCATAAATTTTCCAAACATCCGCTCGAGTTTCTAAACATCACCGTGCACACCATTTTTTCCTTGACACTCGAAATTATGTCTGTTGACACATGATATTTAATAACGGTACGTACACAACAACACATATAACATAATAAGATTACACACATAAATTTATATATATATGTATGTATGTATGTATATACGCACGACGCACACACGCAAAAACGCAACGCAATATATTTTTCCGATTTTTCCATTTTTCCTGTTGGGAGTTATCCAACCGGTAAAAATAATGATCGTACTCGTCATAATCGCTAGTAATTCAACGAATACGAAATCGTTCAAAGAGAACAGTTGTGCGTTCCGAAAGAATGTTTAATTCAACGGTAATTAAATGTACATAATCGAACCTAGTATTTCAACAGCTGACGTTGTGATTTTATCGACAATTTGACTTTGTAATCTGGGTTATCATAATTATTCTTTATTTAATTTAATTTTTTTTTTTTTGTGATATAGTAATTGACGAGACGTTTCCGCGTTAATTTCGTTTGATCTACAACAGTGCTCGTGAATAAAACGTAGATTTCACACGTGATACGCGTAAGGAGTTCAAAAACGATTCCCAGCCGAATCTGACGAATCTGCAAGACAACACGCGCGTACCGATTGATCGGGCGGACGTAGTGCACTAAATATATGTTATCAGTTAACAATTTACATGTGCACGTGTTATAATAACGATAGATCCATGCGTGTACATCGATCGTTGGATAAGTCCAGCAAACGTCTCGAATCGGTATTGCTCACGAATCTGGGTGGAAATCGTGTGCAAGGTGAGATTGGTATGGATGGCTCAAGATGATGTAAAAAATATGTTATGCGATTACATATATATCATAATTATGGGTCCAGACGTTGCGTACGAGATTATGAGATATCTAGACGCGTGGCTGTGCAATCTAAGTATAGAAATATTGTGAAATCTCGCGCACCTGAATCAGCGGGACGAACGAGGACGGGTGGAAACGGCGTAGTAATGGGATTTATGAGAAGACTGGAAGTAATTTCAAAAGTATTTCCGAGACGTTTTCATGTTTCTCGAAAATATCTCGTTTTCGAGTTCAGGCAATAGCAGTCAGTATAGTAGTAGACGTTTTCTAAGTCACGCAATTCGTTTGCCTCGGATACATATATATATATACCGTGTAATGCATTTGTTCCCAAACGATAAGACGGGATCCACTAACTTTTTACCATCGAGCTATCGGTAAACACATTATCTCCTTGAGCACCATACCCCATTTTAGATATTTGTACGCATTCCAAAAAAAAAAAAAAACGTGTGATTTTATACTATGGAAGTGATCAAGTATTGCTTGAGTACAGCATTTTTGATCCCTTCCTTTCCAATGTTAGCATATGTCAAATAGTAACTCACATTTTTTAAGTCAACGTTTTTCATAGAAATTCTCCCCTAAATTGTTTTCTTCCTGTTAATATAATTAATTTCTTCGATTATCAAAATACAAATGTATATATTATTTCCACGATATAAAATACAAATACGTCTTCCAATTTCTTCAAAAACTAACTTCATCTGTTGTGGAGCCATGGAATGTTAGATGATCTAGTCTAGTTCAGTGTTGATAATTTAAATACCTTGCGTAGCTCTTCGATGCTGTTGGTAATTTATCGATATTTACTTTTTTCACGCGTTATGTCAGATTTCCATAGATACAATGCTGACATCAGATTTGACATCATACAACCCTTCCCCCCGTTTAAGGTACTATTTCTCGTACCCATCAACCACTGTTCTACTTATGTAATACTCGAATGTTCCTAATGTATCGGTTGAACAGGGTAAGCGCGCATCTCATACATGACATAATATTATAAACGGCATACTCGAATCGGTGCGTCTCGCCGTCGCGTTCCTCGAGCCAGATGCGATTTTTCGTTCCAACGTAAACAACTTCATCAATCACTATCGAACGTTTCGACTGTTAAGCTTTTCCTGTAGTTCGTTTATCGATCCGAAAAAAATAAAAATAAAATAATAATATAATGCGCTTCGAAGCGACAATCGCATTTTATACGACGCTACTCATTGCACGCACAAGCCAATTACATGTAACTATTACTATTGTTATTACAGCCAGTTTTCGTGAACGTCGGTATTACGCCGCGGCCGTGTTCGTGTTATATCCGCTGACGTAAATCTCCGGGGAAAAGTCGACGTTTATAAACAAAATATATACGTGTGAACACGATTTATAATAATAATATTTTATATTATTTATTTTCCGCACATCAATACGGTTTATGCAACGCACGTATTTTCGGTCTAAACGCATAATGTGTATAGATGTTACGGTCCAGGTGGACAAATCAGTCATTGTAATACAATGCCCGAATGTTGTATACAATGACTAAAATATTTGGGCTAAATATAATATAGTATATATTACATTGTAATCCATATTTGATTCCCGTATAGACTATTCATTGTGTACAATGCTAAAATTGGTGTGGGCAATGTGAATATTTGAGGTATTTTAGAGTGTTATATTTTATAATTTCTTTTAGGCACTGCTTCCTACGGGTCACAATAACTTTTTTCAGTAATGTCATTAGTATATAATCAATAATTAAGACTATGATCGCTGCACTTGTGGTAAAAAATGTAAAACAAAGAAATGCATATGTTAAGCTTCTAGAATTATATGCAACTCTAAATTCCATAATGGTAGTACTTGTAAAAATAAAAAATGAATAATATAAATAAAATATTCTCCTTTTTCGTTAGAAATAAAATTATATAAGATAATATTATATGTATTTTGTTCACTTAGCACTTTCAGTATCGGCCATTGAATATAATGTCTGCTCTAAATGAATAATTATCAACATGGCTTGAATAACTTGGACATTGTAAACTTTGTCCGGTCAGTGTTTACAATAAACATTTATCCATTTGGACCGTAATATGTGTAAATTACAGTAATAACAGTATAGTCTGAGCAATTAGACCATCAGGTACGCGCGGACAACATAAAATGTTGTATTTAATATATTATTATATTACATTATAATCACAGTAAGCAACATGTTTATGATGGACATATTACGGAAAAAATGATTGTTGTTAAGATTTTACCTTTGATGATTTAATTTTTTATTTATTATTTTTTTCAAATGATCTAACATCTTTTTTCATTCGTTCTCAAATAAGTACTTAACAAATTGCTAAAACGTATCGCATTACACAGAACGCTATGGTTTATACGTAGGTACCAAAAAGTTACAAGAACCTCTATAAAATATAATGAAGGAACGTAGGTTCTAGTGCGACAGTTACTTTCTTTTGGTTTTATAGAAATAACCGTAACAAAAATATGCTTTGTTTTCTATGTTATTCGCATTTTGTTACAAACCGTAGATTCAACGTCTCAAGAATGGTTTTCATTTGATAAGCATTCAACGTGTACGTTCCGAATGATCAAAGATTTTTTTTGTTTTTTTTAAATGGAAGTCCATTACATTCATGAATTTGCGAACTTTCGAAATATTATGACAATATTACACGTTTTCGTGATAAATATAATAAATAACGTAGGAAAAATCGAAACATAACAACTGGATCTAAATTGGTAATATCTACTTGAGATTTAAACTATTCAATGGTGATAACTGTACTCGAAAATGCCATGACGCAATGAAGAAACGTGCGTCCACGTCCTTCCCCGTATTCTCAATTCTAGTTTTCCAATAGGGATTTTTTTTCTTTTTCTTTTTATTCTTTTTTTTTTACATCCGACCGGTTTGTGTAGGCATTTTGCTATGTAGCTCAGCATAGTGTATTATTATGTTAAACACATGACGCAACGAATTACGTGCAACAGCACGTCAAAATAGTGAATTCCTGGTTTTCATTAGGGTGTGCGCGCGATCGGAATTCACGTGCCAGCAGACATCGAATATTTTTGACTTTTTACTTCGTCATATGGAAAAATACCGATCGCGCGACATTTTGCGATTAGCTTTGGTGTTTTTTTGGCTCGTGAAGGTTGGCAAACGAAAGAAAGAAAAACAAAATTTATCGAGTTACATACGTGTATCGTCGCTTCACAATGCCCATTGTAATATAGTATTCGTCGAAAATTTACGTCGTATTAATTAAGGCCTAGATATTGATGTAACAAAAATCACAACAAAATTAACTAAAATAAATACATAAATAACATGAAAAGATATCCAGGACAGATATAAAATAGATTAAAAGGGGAAAAAAACGAAAAAATTTAAAACATAAACTAAACTGAAATGAATTATATGAGTTCGCAAATTATTATTCTCGGGAAGTCTCAGACGACTAGACAGATTCCACGGAGTACTAAACGGAAAAAGCATAACGGTAGTCGCAACGACTAGCTGGTAGCATTCTGTAGGACGCCGAATCTCATTAATAAGCAACGAATCAAATTAATAAAAATACACCCCGTAGGGATAAATATATATATACATAACAATGTATACATAACATTGCCGCTGTGAAGCCACTGCAGTGTTGCTTCGTCGAATTCAGTCATCGCGATATCGAGTTGGTCTCATCGACCACTCCAAACACATCAGGGGACAGAAAAGTATACAATTTTTTTTCTTCGTACACTATGATCGTATCGCACCGAGTGCGCTTCATGTAACATACACTTACAGCACTTGAATTCAAAAAAGCACAATGAATGGTAAAGCGTTGAATTCTTCTACACATATTTTGTCGTGGTGATACAAATATTACGAGACACATTACGAATAATAATAACTATTATTATATTATACAACTAGACTTTTTGTCTAGAAATCGTGGAATAAACGTTCAACTTTTCATACTCTTTCTCTCTCTCTCTCTCTCTCTCCTTATCTACTATTTAAACGTTAATACGTAAGCGAAAGGTTTTGACGGCAAACGTATCGATGTTAAATTGTTAAATCAACAATCAAAAAAAACTGAGAGATGTTATAATGATATATATAGATGAAACAAATATTATACCAAGTCAAGACGAAAAAAAAACAATGAATGATAATAATGTACAAGTTATTTAAATAGTTTTTAAGCATATTTATTTTAAAATTTGATTTCATAAATAATTAAATAATAGTTCATAATCAATGTACAAATAAATATTTAATAATATACTTAACACGATGAAGACAAAATAATTCACTTTTGATGTTAAAATATGATAAACTTTAAATAAGCATCCACGATTCGGTTACAATTACCAAATTGAAAATTCATTTTACATTTGATAAAACGCATTTACAATGCGTCTTAATCAGCACAGCAATGCATGGTATTTTTACATATATTTACGAAATTGAAATATTTTTTATTTTAATATAACAATAATTTTCACTATCATATCTTTCAATTATTTTCTTTGTGAATTATGAATTAATTCTTCCTGAACTTTTAACCAATTTTAAGTTTCGGTTAAAGAGCAAAAATTTGTTATCAGAATCAATATAAACTGACGATAATAATAATAACGTCTAATGTCGTTTCAATGACGAAATAATTATCAACCATTTCGAATTATTTAATGTCATAACAACTAAGAAAAATGAACACAAATGTACAACTTATTATTCAGGATTAAAATATGACCAATAATCATTATACTCAATGCTATCAGTTGCCGATAAATTCATTATAAAATATAGTATCACCAAATGTCATCTATACAAATATTTTTTATAGATATCATAATATTGAGATAAATACCAACTAAGAATTAATTTATTAAATATTCTTTATTATATATTTATGATAATAACATATTGTTCCTATTTGTTTTTTTTTTGATATTGTCAAATATTTTTAATCGATAATTATGACTAACGGTTCTTAATTCACATAATTTAATATGATACATCGTACACCACATATATGTAATAAATTAGATATTTTCTAAAAAGAATTACGACTAAATCAAACTATGAGTACAAAGAGTAAATTATTATTAATAATTTAAAGTATTCAAATTCAAAGACATCAAAAACCGTAATCACTATAATACTAAACAACACTCCTTTGTTTCTTTTAACGTATTATTAGTTCAAAAGAGAAAATCTACGTCTCACTTGTTAATGCGACACGTAAGTCGTATAATCACAATAAAGGATCGAGATCTTTTAGAATACTCTTTTTAATCCATCAAAACACTGAAAAGCTGTATTAATATTTAGCTTTACTAATTGTGTTATTGATCTTGAAGTCAGGAAGTTAAGATGCTAAAAAAACACATTAAAATATTATGTCTCTGAAGAAATATTAAAACGTAGAAACCCATGTGCAATAAATTTAAAATACAGTTTGCACTTAAACGAACATATAAGTAAAATGTATGACCTATATAGTATACGTTCGGGCGGATAATGATTTACCTAGTTTGATGTTAAAGACCGAGTTAATGTGGGCGAGTGTTATGTGGTCGAGAACGGTATAACATCTAGATGAGAAAACTTTTCGACCAAAGTTATTTATATATTACAGAAAAAATGATGTGAAATAAAGTAGGCAAGAAACGAGAGCTGCAGTGGACAAATATTGTTGCCGTCTATGATGTATGTATCGATATATGTATAAACAAAAAGTTACGTAAACAATGAACTAGCTAACTTATCATTAAAAAGTTTCACACAATCGTATAACATATTTTCTACCATACCGTAATATTATGTTAAGACCACAATGATGAAATATATCGTCAGTCGGACAAAGTTGTACGAAACATTTGGTCAAATTTTCAATTTTCGCCGTAAAAAATAAAAAAACGTCTCTCGCATACGTAATCGTATTATTTTTATAATCATGGCAATTAAAATCTAAAACTCTAACACGATATGATAAATTATTAATTAGATTTGCCTTTTAATGATGAAAAACTTGCATTTCCTCAGCTATGTTAAGATCAATGTCACTTAGAAAATAATATTAATAATTACTTTTGATGAATGTTTATCATTATAGATATTCGTTTTCGACATTGTAAATTACGAACCGTTTATATGACAGTATGCTAATTTCGGCCAAACAGTCATTATTAATCATGTAGATTCAAACAAGTATACATTTTTTTGAAAGTGACAATACAAAACACCACGGCATTACTTTCGTTCGTGGAATGTACAATTTATAGTATTAAGTTATCAATGCAAAAAAAAAAAAAAAAGCCGAACACTGTAGAATTCGTCAAATGCTTTGAAGTTTTTGTTTCTGAAATTCATTATTTTTAAAATTAAATATATATAATCCCTTATCTTATGATGAAAAAAATATATTTTTTATCCCAAAAAAAATAATGTTTTCGTAGCTAATTAAAAATCAGCCCTTTGATGTAATAATTACTCAATCATTATTTCACCAAAAATATGAGATGTACCAATATTTAAATTAGCACTTTGTACCGTTGACCATAATTTGCCTTAAATAATCTCATTATTATACGTTCGTTCTCATAATAACGCTTAAGATTTTTTGACTAGATATATTTATCAGACTAATATTATTTAATTAAAATTTAAATACTAGTATACATATAAAATATTATATTATCACATAACATGTATAATTAAGTATTATGCACGCAATTAGTATTATAACTAAATTACGGATGGCTAAATCACTTCAAACAATTTGTCAGTCGATAACGTATATATATATATACTCAAAACAAAATTATTCCAAATCCGTATTTATTTTAAATATAATAGTACAATCATAAATCGCACTTAAAAAATATTAATTATCGTTTACCTATATAATTACAAATTGTAAGTTTCAATTGAACTCACATAATGTTTAAATACTTATTTTGTTTGCGCTGTATATTATAATAGTTAATTTTAATCCCGCGAATCATTGAAAATTAATAAATTACATTTTTTCTTTTTTTATAAAAATAATATTTAAAATGAGTTGCAATAAGTAGTCATAAGTGTGTTAAAATATTATCGTTACAAATATTGATTGCATTTATAATTATATAAAAAAATATGAATTTTTATCATAATTTATATCCATAATTTAAAAAGTTCAAGGGTTATGAGTAATTAAATAACTATAGGACCAATTTTAAGTTAATAAAACGTAATAGTTTTCACCGAACGTCATAATTGGTTGTCAAACAGAATTTATTTGATATCCAATATTTGTAGACTACAATATTTATTGTAAAATTAATTTAGAAAGAATCATGTATTTTTAAGTAGTAAATACAATGCCATTTTAATTTTGTACATTAGACTTTGTAAATTAAAAGTAAGTATAGTTACACGTATAAGTTCTATACATTTAAATTGTAAATGCAATAGGATGTTTTATACTTTTATGTTAGATAATTATTTTTAATATTAGCCGTATTCAGTGGTCAAAGTGATAGGTTGGAGATGAAGGTCATCCTTCTACTTTTTTGGCTTATATTTTTCATCTCTCTGTCCCCTCACGTTGTTCAAAATAATAATATATATCTTCTAAAAAAAAAAAAAAAAAGATTAATGCAACAAAAAGTTTAATAATTATTAATTTTATTATAATTTAATTTTGTTCGTATACTATATTTTACTTATTAAACAGCAATTCATCTGTTCGTAGCTATTTTAAAAAACCAATTAACGTGAAAAAAAAATGTTTAAAACCATAAAATAAACACTCCTCCAACTTCTTTTTATGTCATTTCGACCACTGCCGTTAAATTATTATCATGTCCAATAGTTATTGTACGCGTTTATCATCGCTTACTCAATATCATAGCAAGTAAATAAAACACAGATAATCGACCGAATAAAGGCTCAACCATAATCACCGTCAAAATCCGATCGCAAACGACGTATAGATCAACGAAACGAACAATGAGTAGGACTACCCACTTTAAGTTTGAGCACCAAGCCTCAGGCTAATTGTTTGGTGTTCAACCTTACAGTGAGTAGAGATACTCATAATCAGCAA